>CM056049.1:539171491-539560421 GCA_029574335.1 Rana kukunoris | reverse complement strand
TTTATATATATAAACATGCATGCTAATTTGATATTGGCATAATTTGTTATTTACCAGTGCAAAGAGGAACAAAATACACCTTACTCTTAAATGCCACTCACACATTAGATGACAGGTTCATGATCAGGGCAAACTGGGTTATGACCCAATATCTATAAAACAGCACAATGTGAACGATTGTTTTTGGGGTACAACTTGATCAGGCTTGTTAGAAAACCTCATCTTATCTAAACTGTGTTTCCTGTCTTAGTATTGATACCCTTTTCTCCTCATCACTTCCGGTACCACACGTCCAAACTCGTCCAATGTCTCTGAACATCTTTACAGCATGACTACTAATCAAATGATCTAATGTAATCCTCACTCAATCAGAATTCTGCTAGAACTATGAAAGTAACTGAACATTATTTACACACAGAGTTATATATTTCAAGCATTGTCTTTCTTTTTATTTAGATTATTATGGTTTACATAGTGGTGAAAAACCCCAACATCTAGTATCGCAGAAAAGTAGAATATTACATAAGGAACCAATAAAATAAAATAAAAGATTTTTAATACAGAAATGTTGGCTTACTGAAAAGTATGTCCACATACAGTATAGTATGCGCTTAATACTTGGTTGGGGCTCCTTTTGCATAAAGTACTGCATTAATGTGGCGTGGCATGGAGGTGTATCAGCCTGTGGCAGTGCTGAGGGTTGTTATGGAAGCCCAGGATGCTTTGATAGCAGTCTTCAGCTTGTCTGCATTTCTAGGTCTGGTGTCTCTCATCTTCCCTTTGACAATACTCCACAGATTCTCCATGGCATTTGGGTCAGGCAAGTTTGCTGGCCCATCAAGCACATGTGATACCATGATCATTAAATCAGGTATTGGTAATTTTAGCAGTCTGGACAGGTGCCATGTCCTGCTGGAAAATGAAATCAGCATCTCCATAAAGCTGGTCAGCAGAGGGAGCATGAAGTGCTCTAGAATTTCCTGTAGAGGGCTGCACTGCATTTGGGACTTGATAAAACAGTGGGCCAACACCAGCAGATGACATGGCTCCCCAAATCATCACTGACCGTGGAAACTTTATACTGGACCTCAAGCAACTTGGATTACGTGCCTCTCCACTCTTCCTCCAGACTTTGGGACCTTGATTTTAAAAAATTAAATGTACATGGGAGATGATTATCTGCTGGTGTTGGTCCACTGTTTTATCAAGTCAAAGTCGACACAGCCCTCTACTGGGAAATTCTAGAGCACTTCATGCTTCCCTCTGCTGACCAACTTTATGGAGATGCCAATTCATTTTTTTCCAGCAGGACTTGAAACCTGCGCACACTCCCAAAAGTACCAATACCTGGTTTAATGATCATGGTATCACTGTGATTGCAGACAAACTCACCTATCTTAAAACCCATAGCAAATATGTGTGGTATTTCAAGAGGAATATAAGAGACACCAGACCCAACAATACAGAGGAGCTAAAGACCACTATTAAAGCAATCTGGGCTTCCATAACCCCTCAGCAGTGCCACAGGCTGATCGCCACCATGCCACACCATATTTGATGCAGTCATTTATGGAAAAGGAGCCCCAACCAATTATCAAGTGCATATTATACTGTACTGTAATTGGTCTATTAAAGATCAGGCACTTGTTTTTTTCTGAACATCAGTTTCTATCAGTATGACTTGTCAGAACGTGCTGAGCACTGCCCCCCCCCCCCTCTCGATGAAGCAGGGTTCATCCAACAGGGATAACACCCTATTAATTGAAAGTTATTCCAGTTTATCATTCTGCATTGATGCAGTAATTCAGGCTAAAGGAGCCCCGACCAAGTATTAAGTGCATACTATACTATACTATACTATATTATAACATACTACTAAAAAAGTGAAACTCATATATTATATATTTGCATTACACACAGTAGTCATAGTCATAGACTACTTAGTGTGTAATGCAAATATATAATATATGAGTTTCACTTTTTGAATTGAATTACTAAAATAAATTACGTTTTTTTATGATATTCTAACTTTATGATATGCACCTATATTTGCACAGCTAATGCCGCGTACACACGATCGGAAATTCTGTCAGAAAAAGTCCAATGTGAGCTTTTGGTTGGAAATTCTGACCGTGTGTAGGCTTCATTGGAATTTTTCTGTCGGAATTTCTGCCAAGAAAAAATTTGAGAGCTGGTTCTCAATTTTTCCGATGGGAAAAGTTCTTGGTGGAAATACTGATAGTCTGCATGCAATTCCAAAGCGCAAAAAAAAAACCTGCATGCTCTGAAGCAAGTACGAGACGGAAACGCTCGGTCTGGTAAAACTAGCATTCGTAATGGAGATGGCACATTCATCACGTTGCAAATGTTATCATCTTTTAATGCAGCACATTCTTTTCTTCTTTATAATGCTAGAATGATCAAGTTGTTTTGCTACTGATATTCACACAGTGCTCTGACAAACGTATTTTTTATTGTTTCTCGTGATCTCATGAATAATCTTTTTCTTTTTTTAAGTCAGATCTCCATAATAACGTTTTTTTTTTAAGTCCAATATTTTTTATTGAAAATTTTTCCAAAACATACAGAAATGCATCCAAAAAGAAAAGGAATTAAGCAGGGCAGTGGGTACAGGAAGAAAGCCTTCAGTTAGTTCTTATACATAGTGTTGAGCAGAAATTATGCCATATTCGATTTCGCGATATATCTCGAATATATAGTCGAATATTCAAGATATATTCGCTAAATACGAATATTCGTGATATTTTTTGAACATGAAATGATTGCGAAATTTCGCTATTGCGAATGCGAATGCAAAATTTCGAGAAATGCGGAATGGAGCACTCTGATTGGCTCAGAATATTCGTGATATATTACAATACACAATAATTGCGAATATTCGAGAAATGCGGAATGGAGCACTCTGATTGGCTCAGAATATTCGTGATATATTACAATACACAATAATTGCGAATATTCGGCAAATGCGGAAGGAGCACTCTGATTGGCTCAGAATATTCGTGATATATTACAATACACAATAATTGCGAATATTCGAGAAATGCGGAAGGAGCACTCTGATTGGCTGGTAGAGGGCTGCACTGCATTTGGACTTGATAAAACAGTGGGCCAACACCAGCAGATGACATGGCTCCCCAAATCATCACTGACCGTGGAAACTTTATACTGGACCTCAAGCAACTTGGATTACGTGCCTCTCCACTCTTCCTCCAGACTTTGGGACCTTGATTTTACAAATTAAATGTAACATGGGAGATGTTATCTGCTGGTGTTGGTCCACTGTTTTATCAAGTCCAAAGTCGACACAGCCCTCTACTGGGAAATTCTAGAGCACTTCATGCTTCCCTCTGCTGACCAACTTTATGGAGATGCCAATTTCATTTTCCAGCAGGACTTGAAACCTGCGCACACTCCCAAAAGTACCAATACCTGGTTTAATGATCATGGTATCACTGTGATTGCAGACAAACTCACCTATCTTAAACCCCATAGCAAATATGTGTGGTATTTCAAGAGGAATATAAGAGACACCAGACCCAACAATACAGAGGAGCTAAAGACCACTATTAAAGCAATCTGGGCTTCCATAACCCCTCAGCAGTGCCACAGGCTGATCGCCACCATGCCACACCATATTTGATGCAGTCATTTATGGAAAAGGAGCCCCAACCAATTATCAAGTGCATATTATACTGTACTGTAATTGGTCTATTAAAGATCAGGTGTTTTTTTCTGAACATCAGTTTCTATCAGTATGACTTGTCAGAACGTGCTGAGCACTGCCCCCCCCCCCTCTCGATGAAGCAGGGTTCATCCAACAGGGATAACACCCTATTAATTGAAAGTTATTCCAGTTTATCATTCTGCATTGATGCAGTAATTCAGGCTAAAGGAGCCCCGACCAAGTATTAAGTGCATACTATACTATACTATACTATATTATACTACTACTAAAAAAGTGAAACTCATATATTATATATTTGCATTACACACAGTAGTCATAGACTACTTAGTGTGTAATGCAAATATATAATATATGAGTTTCACTTTTTGAATTGAATTACTAAAATAAATTACGTTTTTTATGATATTCTAACTTTATGATATGCACCTATATTTGCACACTAATGCCGCGTACACACGATCGGAAATTCTGTCAGAAAAAGTCCAATGTGAGCTTTTGGTTGGAAATTCTGACCGTGTGTAGGCTTCATTGGAATTTTTCTGTCGGAATTTCTGCCAAGAAAAATTTGAGAGCTGGTTCTCAATTTTTCCGATGGGAAAAGTTCTTGGTGGAAATACTGATAGTCTGCATGCAATTCCAAAGCGCAAAAAAAAAACCTGCATGCTCTGAAGCAAGTACGAGACGGAAACGCTCGGTCTGGTAAAACTAGCATTCGTAATGGAGATGGCACATTCATCACGTTGCAAATGTTATCATCTTTTAATGCAGCACATTCTTTTCTTCTTTATAATGCTAGAATGATCAAGTTGTTTTGCTACTGATATTCACACAGTGCTCTGACAAACGTATTTTTTATTGTTTCTCGTGATCTCATGAATAATCTTTTTCTTTTTTTAAGTCAGATCTCCATAATAACGTTTTTTTTTTAAGTCCAATATTTTTTATTGAAAATTTTTCCAAAACATACAGAAATGCATCCAAAAAGAAAAGGAATTAAGCAGGGCAGTGGGTACAGGAAGAAAGCCTTCAGTTAGTTCTTATACATAGTGTTGAGCAGAATATGCCATATTCGATTTCGCGATATATCTCGAATATATAGTCGAATATTCAAGATATATTCGCTAAATACGAATATTCGTGATATTTTTTGAACATGAAATGATTGCGAAATTTCGCTATTGCGAATGCGAATGCAAAATTTCGAGAAATGCGGAATGGAGCACTCTGATTGGCTCAGAATATTCGTGATATATTACAATACACAATAATTGCGAATATTCGAGAAATGCGGAATGGAGCACTCTGATTGGCTCAGAATATTCGTGATATATTACAATACACAATAATTGCGAATATTCGGCAAATGCGGAAGGAGCACTCTGATTGGCTCAGAATATTCGTGATATATTACAATACACAATAATTGCGAATATTCGAGAAATGCGGAAGGAGCACTCTGATTGGCTTAGAACATTCGTGATATATTACAATACAAAATAATTGCGAATATTCAAGAAATGCGGAAGGAGCACTCTGATTGGCTCAGAATATTTGTGATATATTACAATATAAAATAATTGCGAATATTCGAGAAATGCGGAATGGAGCACTCTGATTGGCTCAGAATATTCGTGATATATTACAATATAAAATAATTGCGAATATTCGAGAAATGCGGAATGGAGCACTCTGATTGGCTCAGAATATTCGTGATATATTACAATACAAAATAATTGCGAAATTTCGAGAAATGCGGAATGGAGCACTCTGATTGGCTCAGAATATTCGTGATATATTACAATACAAAATAATCGCGCAAAATCGCTATTGCCGAATAATCGCATTGCGATTTTCGGCAATATAAAATGAGCGCTGCAGCTACTCGGCCCAAGGTCTCTAATCATACCAGCAATGCTTTTAGACGTCGATGGGGATCTCTAGGATGTGATCTGTTCTAAAAAAAAAAATTTGAAAAAATACGAATATTCGAAATAGCGAATATTCGCCGCGATATTCGTGTTATTCGCGAATACTCGAATATGCAATATTCGTAGCGAATATTCGCAATGTGAATATTCGTGAGCAACACTACTTATACATATGTAATCACAGGGTGCTTATTCGAGGCTCGAGACAGGTGCTCTGCCCCCCGCCCCCCCTTCGCGATCCCTCTCTTTGGTCGTTCCAGGGAGCCCAGGCGGCAAACCCCCCACCCCCTTGTATGGTTAAATACTCCTTTTTTTGTGATTATAGTTCCTATAACCTTGGTACCTTACCCCATCATAGGTATATGTAATAAACTGATGCATTTCAAACAAAGAGGACTAAAGTAACTGAATATCCATGAATAGGAGTAGCATCAATAAAACCAAATAAAACAAAATAATACAAAATAGAGACAAACCAGAAACAAATTAGAAATTAAATAGAAATAAAATAGAAATAAAATAGAAATTCTCCCGTATTCAGATCCTGGATGGCGTGAGCATATTGTCAACAGCAGTATGATTTTTTTCATTGTAATATCACAGTAAATAATATTATATAATATTATTACAACATTATTTTATAACTCCCGCCCGTCCTATTGCCTCATTACATACGTGCACCTCCCTTATACCAATTCACCCATTCATTCCAGTCACCAGAGATCTTATCATAGTTACCCATGGCCGAGGAGTGGAGTACCTCGTATGTGCCATGTGTATGTATAATGTGTATGATCTCCGTAATCGTGGGTACCTCTACGGATTTCCAGTGCCTCAGAATTGCAAGCTGTGTAGCCATAATGATATGCGACACAATGGTCCTATGCAATGCCGGTATACCGTGTAGATCCAGGGAGAGTATCGCCATACCCGGTGATAACACGCAGTGATCTCCTGTCACCACAGACATCAGTCTTTCAATCTGCCTCCAGACCTGGTGTAGTCTGGGACAAGACCATAGAATGTGGCACAGTGAACCCCTTTCGCCACAGCCTCTCCAGCAGAGTAGGGAGACTCCGGGGAAAACTCTTGACAACCTATATGGAGTAAGGTACCATCAAAGTGTAATTTTGTGTTGCATTTCCCTTAGATTGGTACTTCTCGTAGAAGCGTATATTAGTCTAAACGATTTTTCCCATTCCCAGGCTGTGTGCTCCACCCCCAGTTCTCTTTCCCACGCTAGCATGTGTTGAGATTTCTCACACAGTAGCTTACTCTGTAAGGTATTATATACAATAGATATTCCTCCTGACGAGCTTCGGGGATCCCTATAATACTTCAGGATCCTCCCCGGTATGCTAGTAAGCAGTCCCGGGGTGTTTCTCCACAAGTGGTCTAATTGCATGTAAGTATAATTTTCAGAGGCTGTAAGGTTATTTTCTATCTGGAGTCTAGCAAAGGGCTTGAGATGGGACCCCTCTACTATATCTTCTACAACTTTAATCCCTTTATCTATCCACATTCAGAAGTTCACGTTCGGTATCAAAAGTCCTATTGCCGGCAATGGGAGTTCCACAGGTGACATGTCAACCTCCCCTTTTATATTTCTGGACAAGTACAACCACGCTCTGACCGAGGCTTGTATAGGTGGTGCTAACTTAGTGGTAAGTGAGCCTGTGATTGGGGCTGTCAGTAGGAAGTTCACTAGATTATTCTGTGGGACCTGAACCTCCTCTAGATTTTTCCATATAGCTTCGGAATATGGCAAAAACCATTGTTTAAGTTGTGCAAGTATGGTGGCAAAATAATAATCCTGGATGTGGACGTGGCCTATCCCCCCCGCCTTTCTGTGTTTAACAAGCTTACCAAATGCACATCTTGCCCTCCCTCCTTGCCATAAGTAGTTGTTTATCAGGGATTGCATAGATTTAAAATAGGAATTTGGTAGAACTTTGGGGAGTGTGCGAAAGTTCTGTTTTTGCTAGGGCCCTCAGTTTGGACTTTAGTGTTTCCAGAAAGGGTGTAAAGTTGGACCGTAGAAGGTCCCTCTTGTTATAATGTTTTTTTTAATAGTCATTGTTTTTCATTTTTTATTTTAATCAAGGTCTCTTTTTTTATTATCACAAAATTATTTTCTAGTGATCTCCATTTTTTTTTTGTTTGTGTGTCAAGTTACCACAATAACATTATTTTCTTGTATTTTTTAACCTTAAGGAGGTTGGTGTGCCTTGTTAATTTGACTTTGTATTTTTGAAATGTACCTGCCTACTCACAAACAAACTGTCATTTTTGAAGAAAAACACATAGGCAAGTATTTCCTGAAAAGAAAATATCAATTTATTCTGGCTGATAATCAAATAAAGCGGAAGACAATGATGGAGAAACTGCTGGTATTTGCGAAGCCTTTGGACCCCAGGGCAGACATCAACTATTTGCAAAACAAAACTGTTAGCCTGAGAAGTCCATATAATAGGGAGCACAATCTGGTTCAGGACTCCGAGAGATCAGGAACAGCAGCAGATGACATATATGTCCCCAGTCTGTGGTACTACAACAGCCTGCGTCTTCTGTCAGACCAGACTGAACCCAGGCCATCACTTTCTTGTCTTCTTTACAGCCTTCCCTCCAGCCTTCCCTACAGCCTTCTCTACACACTACCTTGGAGACTGTGGCTCTGGTTGTGGAGTTGTGACAGGAGGAGTAGAAGGAGGAGGAGGAGGATGGCAAGCTCATATAAGTTGATTGTTGGTGTCAGTTGGCCCCTTATCCCCTTATTAAGGGCCATAAAAATAATTTCCTCACAGAAGAGGCATTGGCCTTCCTACATTTTCTGCATTTTAGCAGCTACCAAGCAGCCACAGGGCTCTTCAACGCCAGGGGGGGGTTCTCAGGGCCACATTAGCCTCCTTAATGAGGCCCAGTGCTGCTGCCTTCAATTTCCTCCCCTTCTTGGCCCTTTTGAATGGAAGGTGGAGGGGAGGCACCTGGGATTCTGTGAGGCTACTTGGCCTGGCCTCCTCCTGGCTGCCACTTACCCCTGCCGCCTCTTGGCTGACACTGACCCCTGCCTCCTCCTGGCTGCCACATTCCAGAGCCTCGTCCTGGCTGAGGTGTTCCTGTGTATAAAAAAAGAACATCACACACAATTTTCAGCTCATGACTGTTGCAAATTGAATGTTAATAAATAGAAAAGACTATCATTCTGACCCCAGCATTTTTCATTCTTGTCCCAATAATTTTTGGCCACTACTGTCTATTGAAATGTAAAAAAAAAAATGTTGTTAAATCATTAAAATGTTATCACTAATAACATTTAGTTAACATCATTATTTTTAGTACAATAAATATGTAGAAAAATACTATACCTGACTCAAGCTGGGCTCCTCCATTTCTTCCTGGATGGAAGGCCCAGGTTGGTCCTCAGAAGCCTGAGCTGGGGTTGATGGAAGAGTGGAAGGAAGGGGGGAAGGAGGTGTTGAAAGTGATTCCCTGACTTCAATCTGGTCTTCCAGAAAACGCATTCTATTGTAGTAACACAGACTGGGTACATACATGTCTTCTGCTGCTGCTCCTGATTTTTGGGATGCTAGGACCTTATTATGTACTTTTCAAGCTACCAATTTTGGCATTCAAAAAGTTGATGTATGCTTTGGGGACGTGCGGCTTCACAAATTCCAGCAGTTTCTCCATCGCTGCCTCCCTAGCTGGTTTATTTTTGTATAAAGGGTGTTTGACCTGGATTTAAGAGCACTAGTGTGGGACACCAGAACAACCTCCCACACAGGTGCTCCAGTGGATACTTGGGGTGTCTCCATGTGTGAAACTTGTCCAAACAAGTTAAGTATTCCAGCTTTGGTGAGGGTAATAATCATGTCTTCAGCTTGGAACTCTGCCAAAGCAGACAATTGTACCACACTTCCAAGAAATGTTTCCTATTCCTATTTCTGACTGGAAATATCTGTGTGCTAAGTATACCTTTTGTTTCATTCACATAGGGGAGAAAAGACTTGGGAAATATGAGTACACCAGGAACCCCACGCCTCAGAAAGAAGGGTAACTGATGACACCAGAACCTGAAGATGTGGAGGGAGGAGAGGTGTATGAAGTGGGAGAAATAGTGACCACATCAAGTCAGTGTCTGACACCGCAGCTACAGGTAATAGGTGCATGCCTGCATATTTATAATACACCATGTATTATAAATATGCAGGCATGCACCTATTACCTGTTTTTTTTTTCTAAATTTATAATTGTTTTTTATTATAGGTGATGTTGTTGTTTGTTTGTTTGTTTGTTTTTATTTCTTAATTACTCGCTTTACAACAAATTTAATGGTTTCGTTGCGAGGCCATCAGAAACAAAATCAACATAGTTCAGACATATAGGTACACAAAAACATAGAAAATCTAAAACATGATTAAAAGGAGGAAAAAAATTTGTCACATTGAGTCCATTAATATACATTTAGGTTAATTAACTTTTCATTCATCTAGGGCATCCATATCTAAAATAGTTCATTTTTAGAGTTAGATTACAAAATTCACATACCAAATATCACTGACTACATTTTTCTATATACAGTACTCAATCAAACTACATAATCTAATCAGATCCAGGGTTGCGTAGGTGACCTTTCATCATTTTTTTGAATTGGTTAAAAGTTTTTGCCCTTCTAATATCAATCGGCAGAGCATTCCATTGCACCGCCGCTTGGTATGAGAATGAGCGACCACCAATTCGGATATTCTTTATTTTTGGGATGTTTACGCGATAATATCCATCTTCGCGTAACTGTCGCGTTGGAACATGTTTGACAACCTTATCCATTATATATTTTGGCGTCATAGCATTAAATGTTTTATACATTAAACATGCTATTTTTAATTTAATGCGTTTATCGACAGTTAACCACCCCAGACTGTTTAATTGTTCTGATGTTGGATCTCTTTTTCTCAGTCCAGTTGCAATACGAACTGCAAAATTTTGTAATTTTTGTAGTTTTTGTATATATGTTCCCGGGATGCCCACTAGAAGTGCATTACCATAGTCTAAATGAGGAAAGACCAGGGCAGCAATAACTTTAGGGCGATCCATAGGAGCTAAATACACAAGGATCCTACGTAGTACTTTTAATTTGTACATAACAGTCTTGGTGACTTGATTAATGTGTGGCAAAAATAGCAGATCCTCATCTATATAAAATCCCAGATTTTTTAACCACTTTACTGCAGCCTGGACCATTACCATCCATGTCTTGCCATGGCAGTGTCCAATTTTGAGGTATCTCGCTTACGGAACTCCTGACCACGAGTACTTCAGTTTTTAATTTGTTTAACGCCAGATAGTTTTCTCCCATCCAACGTTCCACTCCTTTTAGGCAATCAGTAAGTTTTTTTGTGGCTGTATCAAGTGATCCCGCTCCCACCCTCAAATAGAGCTGGGTGTCATCAGCGTAATTCTGACACTGCAGACCATGGGACCGAATAAGGGCCAAGAGGGGGCGCACGTAAATGTTAAATATCAACGGGGAAAGGGGGGACCCCTGGGGAACTCCACACTCAACAGGTCGACTTTCGGAGAAGTGGCTCCCCAGGCGTACCCTCTGACTTCTGCCCTCCAAAAAAGATGAAAACCATCTGATGGCAGTTCCCTTTACATGCGCAACCTCCCGCAGCCGCTGTAAAACGATCCCATGGTCCACAGTGTCAAAAGCCGCCGAGAGGTCCAGCATTACTAGGATGGAATCTTGGTTGTTATCTTTAGCCATCAGCAAGGAATCCGTGACATCGATTAATGTAGTCTCGGTTCCGTGCCGTGGTCTAAAGCCAGATTGTTTCACATCCAGCAATGCCTGCTCCTCGACAAACTGTTGAAGCTGGGTGCGTGCATCACCTTCATAGAGTCTAGCCAGATAATGTAGGCCTGCTATAGGTCGATGGTTATTTTTATCGTTTATATCACCCTCTCTCTTCTTGACTACCGGAGTAATCAATGATGATTTAAACATAGTAGGATATGAGCCTTCTGATGTGGATGAAGAATCTTGAACACATCCTCATCCAGGACATAATGGTGTGCAGTCGGGATTTAGACCTGATCAAGTAAAAGATCAATGATATTGAACAAAAAATTAAGAACATGATTGATGTTTTAGGCAGAATCTAAATCACAAAAAAAATTGAAATTGTTTTAATTTTTTTTTGGTCCCTACAATTTTAGAAGCATTGTAAAATCACAATTCTGTGCTATCTGCCATAAGGGGATATCAATGTATGTGTTTTGTGGGTGCAACCCCTTCCTCAGAACTCAAGTAGGTGAAAGCAGAGGGCTGCACCCCCAAAACACGTCCCCACGGGGTGAGGGTCCGCATGGGGAATGGCCTCATCAGGTGATCACCCAGACCAAACACTTCATCAGCGACAAAGACAAACAGGAGTTCTTCCACATTATCCTCAGCATGTGGCAATTCCAAGCCACCACTCTGGAGCTGTCTGGAAAACTCGGTCTGGGCAAAGACTCCACCATCCGACATCCGGACATTCTTCCCCACGTCCACATATAAAAACTCATATGTCGTTGACACCACCACCATCAACTATACTATGAAACCCCTTAGGCCGCGTACACACGAGGAGACATGTCCGATGAAGCGGTCCACGGACCGTTTTCATCGGACATGTCTCCTGGGATATTTTGGTCTGATGTGTGTACACACCATCAGACCAAAATCCCCGTGGACAGAGAACATGGTGACGTGGCGGTGACGTTGATGCCGCGACGTGCGCAAACAAGGAAGTACAATGCTTCCACATATGCGTCAAATCCATTCGACGCATGCGGGGGATTTCGGTCCGCTGGTTAGGTGGTTAGCATGCTTAGAAACTTTTGTCCGCTGGAAACCTGTCCACTAGGCTGTACACACGATCGGACATGTCCGCGGAAACTGGTCCGCGGACCAGTTTCAGTGGACATGTTCGATCGTGTGTACGCGGCCTAATAATTAAAATAGTATGTCCCACCACCCCAAGTGGGAAGGTGAGACAATGTGGACGTGTTTCCCATCGATTGCCTCTCCGCAGTTGGAGTCAAACCAGAAAAAAAAATTTACTTTTGCACATAACATTGCAAGCAGATTAGACACAAACATTCTTGACCAACATCAGTATAACATTTTTTTAAGGAGTATTTAAAGACAAAAATACAAGGTCCATTTATCAGATTCCTCACCCCCTCTGATGGTCCATTGTAAACATTTTGGGGGGGAGGGTTCTAAATGAGTCCAGGACCCCCAAAAAAAAGCCTCTGGCACTCTGCCTGAATTTAATGAGAACAGTAATATTTGTACACATTTTAGGGGTTGTTTAGTGTAAAGCACTACAATGAACTCAACAGAACTGACAACATACATTGTTAAGTGACTAGGCTAGGTGTCAGGGATATGCATTAAGCTCTGGCAGTTACCTGTCTCCATGTGGTTATTAGAGACCTGACCCTCCTTCTGGCTGTCTCTAATCACCTTCCTTCCTGGATGGCTCCACCCTAGGCCATGCCAAGAAACCTATATTAACCGTTGCACTGCAGGTCTGCAGTGCTCTTCAACCAGTGTTGTTTGCTAACTTCCTGTCTGCAGTGTGCTACGATCCTCTTCCTGTGTACCGTTTCTGGCTTGTCCCTGACTTCTCCCATTTGCCTGTGCCCCTGACCATTTTCCTGTTTTCTTGTTTACCCTTGTCTGCTTGTTGCCCTGACCTCGGCCTGCCCATCACCACCGTTTGTCCTGCTGGCTGCTTCCCCTCTCTCCCTGCGGAGTGTGACCTAGGGGGTCTCGGGGGTCGCGACCTGGATCCAGCTGAGGCCAAGACCATCCCCACCACTAGGGGCTCTGGTGAAAATAAAGCTGGGTCTTAGACCCCGCACCCTGGGCGATCCTGGGTTACGCTTCCTCAGATAGCAGCAGTCGGTTAAAGGGTTCACTACCCTGTGGTGCATCCCTGACACCAACACTTACTGCCACGGGTGACCTGACACTAGGTGTGTATGGGCCCAGGATAGCAAGTTGGAGAGGTTAGTGAAGGCAAATATGCAAGTAGGCCAAAAAAGGACAAGCTTAAGGCAAGCTTACAGAATGCATGGGGACGCATCTGATCATTGCAATGCCTGTTTGAATTGCTTTATTAGATTGTACTCCTTACAGCTAAACGCTGCACTGTATCTATATTATTTGTATTATCTTTCTCGACGGTCCTACTTTCTGTTGTTATTTACATATAGATTTACCTGGGGTGGGGGGGGGGCGCCAGGAATGTAAGTTCTGGCCCCTCCTATAGACTATCCCAATTAGGTCGCGCTCGATACCCGGAATAGTATCCGGAGAGCGTACTAGCTAGTTAGGCTATATTTAGTACACTTATAGCTACGCTCTTTTGCGTTAGCTTCCCCCTTTTCTTTTTTTTTTTTTTTTTTTATCTCACTACCCCATTTTTCTTTTTCTTTCTTTACCCACACCTTATTCTTTTGCAGACATGGATTCACTTAATATCTTTTCTTTAAACGTTAAAGGTCTTAACTCACCTGAAAAACGACGAATGTTGCTACATGACATGCATCGAGCCAAAGCGGACATTGTCTTAGTGCAGGAAACACATTTCAGAGGAGATAATCTTCCACTACTTAAAAACAGGCACTACCCGGAAACTTTCCACTCTAATTACACTGAAACTAAATCCCGAGGAGTGTCTATACTTATCTCTAATAGAGTGCCATGGAAGTTTATAGATTCTCAGATAGATAGTGAAGGACGATTTCTGTTCTTGAAGGGACAGATTGGAGAAGAAACCGTGACCCTCGCGAACCTATACGCACCTAATAATCATCAGGACGTATTTTTGAGGAAACAGATAGGGCGACTTTTACATTTTTATGATGGACACCTTATAGTAGGGGGTGATTTGAATATACCTTTATTGCTGATGGAAGATACCTCCTCAGGAACATCGTCGACACCGCGTGACATGCGTAGACGAATTGGATCGACGTTTTACTCCGCACAGCTGATAGACGTTTGGCGTCTTTTCCACCCGGGTGAGCGGGACTATACTTTTTTTTCAAAACCACATCAAACGTACTCACGGATTGATTATTTCTTAGTTCCGCATGGTCAGCTACATGCATTGGAAGATACCTCGATCGGATTAATTACATGGTCTGACCATGCCCCGATCAGTATACGATATGTTTTATCACGGGCACGTACGAGACAAAAATTGCAGTGGAAACTTAATGAAAGCCTGTTACAAGATGCAGAGGTTTTAGCTGATGTGGTCAGAGAAATTGGGTATTATTTTGACACTAATGCAACACCAGATAGTGACGCAGGGGTAGTGTGGGAGGCCCATAAGGCCGTTATAAGAGGTGTCCTTATTAAACACGGCGCAAGACTAAAGCATTTGCGGACAGCACAATTGGATATGTTACTTATTAAGTTACATAATTTAGAGACTTCCCATAAAGCAACCCCGACTAGACAACTCGGATCTGAATTGGACATGGTACGTTCACAGATAACCGATATCCTGCAATTTAAAGCTAAGGCAGCAATGCAGGTGTGCCGAAAGAAAGTGTATGAATCAGGTAATAAATGTGGTAGGCTCCTTGCCCAAACTTTGAGGAAACAGCGAATTGCGTCTTACATACCACATATAGTAAACTCCATAGGTCAAAAAAAATCATTACCTCAACAAATTGTCCAGGAATTCAGAATCTTTTATGGTTCTTTATACAACTTGAGTGTAGCTACCCCCGCACATGAGGTTATGGTGTCATATTTGTCCCAATCTGCTATGCCTTTATTGCAGCCTGAAACACGTGAGCTTTTGGAAGACCCTATCACGTTGACCGAACTTCAACAAGCCTTAGATAGTACGAAACCGGGCAAAGCCCCGGAACCAGATGGTCTTTCTATTGCATATTACAAGGCCCTGTTTCCTTTTTTAGGACATCGTTTAGTAGACCTGTTTAATGGCCCGGGTAAAGTCTTCCACAAAACTACATTACAAGCACAGATATCGGTTATTCCGAAGGAAGGCAAAGACCCAAACCAATGCGGGAGCTATCGGCCGATCTCTCTTCTTAATACTGACTTTAAGTTATTTACTAAAATCCTGGCCGTTAGACTCCAACAGCATCTAACGTTTCTCATTCATTTAGATCAGGTAGGTTTTGTCCCGACTAGGGAAGCCAGAGACAATACCACTAAAGTCTTAAACCTGTTACACATTGCAGTAGATAAAAAAACACCATGTCTTTTCCTTGGGACGGACGCCGAAAAGGCGTTCGACCGGGTCAATTGGGCGTTCATGTTTGAGACGCTGCGATATATAGGCCTGGGGAGTAAGATGCTTCGTTGGATAACTGCAGCTTACACTGCACCTACAGCCAGTGTTAGAGCTAATGGGGTTCTCTCAGAGACCTTCACAGTTACCAACGGCACTAGACAGGGCTGTCCCTTATCACCCCTCCTGTTTGCACTCTCTCTGGAACCCTTCTTGTGCCACATCCGACTGAATCCAAATATTACAGGTATAGGAGTGAACGAAAGGCAATATAAAATCTGTGCCTACGCTGATGATCTGATGTTCACCCTTACAAACCCTATGACCTCCCTGCCAAATCTGTTACACGAATTCGAATTATATGGTCAGCTTTCTAATTTTAAGATCAAATATAATAAATCAGAGGCAATGGGCATAGGGATTCCACCTACTCAACTTATTATACTTAGAGATAGCTTTCACCTGAAATGGACAGATACGGCTTTGTTGTATCTTGGTATTCATATACCTACGTCCTTTTCCCAAGTTTAAACTTCCCACCTCTTTTGAAGACAATTCAACAGTCGCTGGACCAATGGAGTAGTGGTCTTCACTCCTGGCTGGGCCGCTGTAATATTCTTAAAATGGCAGTGCTCCCTAAACTTCTTTATCATATGCAGGCCCTTCCAATTCATATTCCTAGGAATTTCTTTAAACAAATTCTTTTTATTTTTACTCGTTTCCTATGGTCAGGGAAACACCCACGACTGAGTAGGGCGACACTTTCACTACCTAAATCACACGGGGGGTTGGCATTACCAGATATGCGTCTTTATTATCAAGCATGCCACCTTAGTAGACTTCTCGACTGGAATAGGCATAAGGACATCAAACTGTGGACACAGCTGGAACAAGACCAGAGTGAAATCCCTCTTATCAGAGCTCCCTGGTGTTATACAGCCTTACCACATAAAGTTAAGCAACACCCACTAATAGGTAATACGGTTGGAGAGTGTGCGCGCCTGTTATCGGGACCCCCCTTCTCGACGCGTGAATCTCCAATGAGACCTGTGATAGGTCATCCCCAATTTGGACCAGGCCTACATGATAGGATTTTTCTCAAACTACGGGAAGCAGGAGTTCACCAGGCGTCTCATTTTAGTATTTTGGGTAGATGGAGGACGTATTCTGAGCTGGTGGACCCTAACGGTCAGTTTAAACTAGACTTTATGAGAGCTTTGCAGTTAAGTCATTTTCTTAAGACCATCCCACCCCCCCCTGGCGTTTTGCAATACCCACTTACGACTATAGAAGAGCTTTGCTCAAAGACTGGGACGATTGCCCATACATTATCTCTGATGTATGCTGTATTGATAACACCTCAGGGAGACCACCAACCCCCGACTCTATTGAAATGGGAGAGAGACTTAGACCGTCATTTTACCTCGAACGAGAAAGACCGGATAATTCAGTTAAGTCTTCCAGGTGCTCTAAGTATCAGGAAACCAACTATAAACTTTTTACACGTTGGTATAGGACTCCTGCCCTTTTACATAAACTATTCCCGACGTCCTCAGATCTTTGTTGGAGGTGCCAGAATAATAGGGGTACTCTTTTACATATATTTTGGTTATTGCCCCGTATTAGGGGGTTCTGGGAGGGGGTTCGTGGAATTGTACAACAATTCACGGATTGTACGATCCCGGAAGACCCGGCCTTTTTTCTTTTACATGTAACTGATATCCCTATGCGAGTTTATGAAAAATCAATTATCCGTCACCTTCTCGACGCAGCCAAACACTGTATCCCACTCAACTGGAAGTCACCGCATCCTCCGTCTATAGCCTCTTGGCTTCGGAGGGTTGACGAAATCGGTCGGTTAGAGGATTTGGTCCTCACTGGACAAAAACGACAAGAGAATTACAAAGATACCTGGCAACCCTGGAATATATTCAGTTACTCAATAGAGGGCCAACGCCTCAGAGAGTCCGCTACGCCAAACTGATCGTTCCATACATACCATTCGTGGGTTCATATGAATCATATGAACCATGCTCCATAAATGACACCTGGGAAGTGAACCAGGACAATATTGTATTGAAGGACTGATACTTAAACTTCCATGCCTGCAAACCCCTTCCCTTCTTTTTCCCCCTTTATATTCCTCACTCCCTTTCTTTTTTATTTTTATTTTTATTTATTTTTATTTTATTTTTCTCCTTTTTTTTATTTTTTTTTATTAGTGTGTATGTATGTATGTGTATGTATGTGTGTATGTGTATGTATGTATATGTATGTGTATATATATATATATATATATGTGTATATATATGTATGTATGTATGTGTGTATGTATATATATATATATATATGTATATGTATATATTTTTTTTTTCACTTCCCTAAGAAAATGGAAAATAAATACAACTGTTAAGTTTATGTTATCCATGTAGGTGCATGAGCAATATCATTATTATCTATTTAAATTGTTATATTTTCTTTGTTTGTAATCCTTGTGGACTAATTCCCTCGATATAAATAAAATAATTTAAAAAAAAAGAATGCATGGGGACAAAGGGGACATTCACAGCATATTAAAATCATGGTAATTAGGGAATGATGAAAGAGATACAACACATTAGCATACATTAAATACATATAATGTGATGTTAAAGGAGCCAACTTACCTTATTATAGTCCTTCTGCAGGACTTGTATGATGGCAAAACAGGTCTCTAGAATAATGATCCCCAGAGCCTGGGGGGAGATGCCTGTCGTGAACTTAATGTCCTGCAGACTTTTCCCACTTGCCAAGTACCGCAATGTGGTGACTAACCTTTTCTCAGGAGTGATGGCTTGCCGCATGTAGGTGTCCTGCTTCGTGATATAAGGGGACAGCAAAGACAACAGACGGTGAAAAAGGGGGGCCGTCATCCGGAGATAATTCCTGAAATCATAAGGATTATTCTCCTGGATCTCCCGCAGCAAAGGCATATGCAAGAATTGGTCACACTAAAGCAACCAATTCTTCGTCAATGAACTCCTCCCCACCCTGTTAATGGACTGGGCTGGGGTCAAAGCAAGAACCCCAACATCAAGCCCCCGCACAGCACGAACTCTACGACAAGTTTGTAGCCACAGCATGGCTAGAAAACATTTGGCTGGTCAGAACGAACTAACAGAACGCACTAAAGAACAGAAAAGCCTGTGAAGAACGAGCTGAAAATCAGAAACAAGCTGACAAGAATGCACTGAAAAACAGATACGAACTGACTACACACACTGAAAAACAGATACAAACAAGCACTAGGGATGAGCCGAACACCCCGCGTTTGGTTCGTACCAGAACCTTCGAACGGTGAGAACGTTCACTCGGACATTTAGAATTCTATGGGACTAGAACATTCGAATTCAAAAGTGCTAATTTTCAAAGCCTAATATGCAAGTTATTGTCGTAAAACGTCTGTGAGAACCTGGGTCTTGCCCCAGGAAACATGTATCAATGTAAAAAAAGTCTTAATTTTTTTATTTTTTTCAGGACTTTTTTCCATTGATACATGTTCCCTCGGGCAAGACCCGGGTTCTCAAAGACGTTTTCACAGGCATACTATAGACACCCAGCAGGTACAATATTTAAAGTAATTTTTCCTTTTTTTTTTTTATTTAAGCATCATTAAAATCACTGCTCCTGAGTCAGGAGCAGTGATTTTAATGATGCTTAAATAAAATTTTTTTTTAAAAAAAATGAAAAATTCCTTTAAATATTGTACCTGCTGGGTGTCTACAGTATGCCTGTGAAAACAGCTTTAAATAGCACAATCACCTGCCTGCCAGTAAATTAGGAAGAACTGATCTAGCTAAACTATACAGTGTATACATATATGTACAACACACTATATCTTCTAAACACTGTAACATTAACTGACTAGCCTGCCTGCCTGCCTGCCTGCTCTATCTACCTTCAAAAAATGACACTCTCTCTGTCTCTCTCTGTTCTCTCTAACCACTGCCGCAACACACTACATAAGGCCAACTTGCAGGCGGCCTTTTATAGTGTGGGGCGTGTACTAAACCCCCTGAGCCATAATTGGCCAAAGCCACCCTGTAATGGAGTAATAGACTGAAAAGCACAAAGGCTGAAAAGCGCAAATCGCCTCTCACCAAACTTAAACTAACACAAAATTAGCAGAAGGAGCCCAAAGGGTGGTGGACTCGGAATGGAATTTCCGTTTTATAGTACCATCGTACGTGTTGTACGTCACCGCGTTCTAGATGGGTGGAATTTGGTGTGAGCCGGAATTCCGTCAGAAAATAATCCACAGATTTCTTGTCGGATTTTCCAATCGTGTGTACGCGGCATTAGATACCGAGGGACTTTTGACTGATTCTCTATTTGATTTTTATTAGTTAATTCAGGTTTGTATATCTTTTGTTTCTTTTTAGAAGTGTCTATTTGTTTTTTTTAGGTTAGTATTTATTTGTTTATTTATTTATTCTTGGCCAGAACTCTGAGTAGTACACAAGTATATCTGAATAAAAAAGCCTACAAATATGTACGGTTCTCCAAGGTAACCACAGCACCTGCAAATATTAAGCAAGTGTAAGCCATGAAAAAGACCCAGTCCGAGATGACTAAAAAAATCAGTTTATTTGTGCAAAAAATGCTAATTCAGTGCCCAACATTACAATAATGCCGCGTAAACACGACCATTTTTAATGGTCTAGAAAAAAAATTTTTTTTCTCAACCCGATTATTGTTAAGCCGGCCTTGCCTACACACGATCATGAAAAAATGCTCTAGCAAAGTGTGGTGACCTACAACACATACGACAGGACTATAAAGGGGATTTTCCCAATTCGGATGGCAACACCCTCGGGACTGTTTTCGCTGATTTTGTGTTAGTAAATGTTTGGTGAGAGATGATTTGGGCTTTTCAGTCTTTGTGCTTTTCAGTCTGTTACAGCGTGATGAATGTGCTATCTCCATTACGAATGCTAGTTTAACCAGAACGAGCGCTCCTGTCTCATAACTTGCTTCTGAGCATGCACATTTTTTTCATGTCATTAAAGCCCACACACGGACATTTTCTACAATGTTAAAAACAACGTGAAAATTTAGAGCATGTTCTATATTTTTAATTTAAAGTGAGCAAAGTCTGCACTTATGATGTATAGGGGAGTGAAAGGTATTTAAATAAATATACAAAGAAATAAACAGACTGCTGCCCCCTGACAAATAATCCCCTAGGGGATAACTTGATAAGGTATGAATGGGTAGATGGGGTGGTGGCGCTGTCTGTAGGAATTAGTGATATACTATTGTCTAAATGTGGATAATAATATAACTAATGTAAACTAATATGTATGGCTCTACTGTGGATCATAGAGCAACACTGTGTACAATCAGTGTAGTGATTAACAACCTAAATAAAGGTGTGGTAAACCATTAGTAGCACGGGTGCTGTGTATGAATAAGAAAACTTACAAAAAAACAGTAAAATACTGAGTGGCAATTATACAGAGTATTGCTATACCAATGCTATACCCCTATACGTCCTAAGCATGGACTTTGCTCACTTTACTTTTCCTAACACCTTGGTGTTATTACTCTGCAGCTATGGAAGTATTTGGGTACATGAGTAATAGAAACATAAATGTGGAGGGTATATTCAGCCAGGAAGAGATTATTAACAGGCAGGACATGCAAGGACTGGTCAAACAGTTAAGGCACACGATGGAAAAACAACTAAGAGTATGGAGGGATATTGCCACCCTAGAAACATACATCAAAGAGAAAATGGCTCCTAGGAGACTAAGATGGGATGTACATCCAAATGATAATCTTCAGGATGCCGCGCTTATGAATGAATGGTACAGCTTTTTTAACAGATGTGAAAATGAGCTTTTACACCATATTGTAAAGAGAAGGAAGTTTAAACTGCAAGCGATAGAAAACAGTATTGGAGAAATACAAAAATTACTGACACCATTTGTGAACCAACAGGATTATAAGGATAAAGCCAAAGAATTACAGGAACTGATTAAAAAATATGATACTGACATTCAGATCAAAAAGCAAAAGAAATTTAAAAGAGATGTCCTGGATTATAAAAATATGCAGGTGTACAAGTGGCAGGCCTCTATGGAGGACCCTACAGAATGCCTTGATTATACACTGACGGATGAGTATGAGCCAATTCTATTAACTGAGGGTGGTGGGCTTACACCTAGGCCTATTAACAATCCTTCATTAATATATGAACCTAGAGAACCCATACAAGGCCAAAGTCACACCCCTAGATGGTCACAAGGCAGACCCGACCAAAGAAGGGTCCGATACCCGAGAACCAGAATATTTTAGGAGCCCAAACCCCCCAAGATGGAGATCACAGAGCCGTAATAGGAACTCACCAGGAAGAGCATATTATCCTCCATATCATTATGATAACCAGGAGAGACATACTAGAGATAATAGGGATTTTCACAGGGGAGGTTTCAACACCCGACCAACGGGACAATGGAGACCACGGACCAGATATGGAAATATGGGCAGGAGAAGGGCGAATGGCAACCGAGAGGATACCCATGGAAGAGTGGCAGTAAGAGGAGACTACCAAAGGAATCAGGATTATCCAGAGCAAGGAACATACACAAACCAACGGGGCTATCAACTACAGAACCAGGCCAGAGAAGTGGAACCCACCCAAAGAGAAAACGTATCAGAGGGTGCAGGGGAGGGCAGAAGAAAGCACCCAAGACAGTACTAGGGAGAGGTATCTTCAATCTTAGCAATATCCAATTAACTAATGAAGAACTCCAGGTTTTAGATTTAGGGCTCAAGTATGCCCCGGAAAAGGCATTAGATCAGTTTGAAGTCTTCATTGACCTTCAAAAATGTCTTAGAAAATTGAACCTAAAGAAATTATTTTTGAATAATACAGAGGAACGTGTAACAAAACCATCAGAGTATACACAAACCAACTTAAAGAACAACTCTGTTTTCAACCCGAATATACCAGGCAATATACAGAGAAAATCCAAAAACAAAAACAAGAAAGTGTGGGAAACCATTAAGGAAATTGGAAAGAAAAATGAGGTCATTATTAGGCCGGCAGATAAGGGGGGTGGCTTAGTCGTCCTTAACAAATCAGACTATGAAGAAGAGATGGAAAATTTGCTTTGGGTTGCAAACACCTACAAAAAGCTGAAGGGTAACCCTAAAGTGAGGTTCAATAAAAAACTGGCCCACTATGTGAGGAAGGGTAAAAGCATGGGGATCCTGAGCCCAAGTGAGGCTGATTATTTAGTGTCTAATTCTACAAAAACACCGGTTATCTATTACACACCCAAGATACATAAAAGGTTAGACAAACCCCCAGGAAGACCCATTATTAGTGGGATCAATTCAATTTTTTCCCGCTTGGGGGAATATCGTGACACTTTTTTAAAACCAATTGTCAAAGAAGGAAGATCCCATCTACGTGATAGTCTACAACTTATTAACGAACTTCAGCATGTGGACAACACGGAAAACCTCCTACTGGCTACCATTGACGTTAATTCGTTATATACCAGTATCTCCCAAATGGATGGTGTGGAAGGGGTTGAAAAAGCCCTTCACCAGAACACCAGGTTTAGACAAGAGCAGATTAACTTCATCTTGGAAGGTCTAAAAATGGCGATGGAGTGTAACTAGTTTTGGTATAAAAAGAACTATTATGTCCAAACTAAGGGAGTGGCAATGGGGGCTCGTTATGCCCCCAGTGTTGCCAACTTATTGATGGACTGCTGGGAGGAAGAGTACATCTATAGTTAAAATAATCCCCACATCAAATTGTATCGAAGATACATAGATGACCTTATCATTCTATGGGACGGTACTATTGAGTCATTCCAAGAATTCCTGCAAAACCTAAATATTAATAGGTACGGACTCAGCTTCACAGGAAAGTGGGATATGGAATGCATAAACTACCTTGACCTACAAATCTTCAAATCCGGCTCCAAGTTACACACAAAAACCTTCTTCAAAGCCACGGACTGGAATGGTTATATCCCATCGAACAGCTGCCACCATCCAAGGTGGAAGGCCAATGTACCAAAAGGCCAACTGATGCGACTTCGCAGAAACTGTAATTCCATCACAGACTATGCAAGTCAAGCAGATGTGATTGTTAGTCAGTTCACGGAGAAAGGATACAAGGAGGCAGAACTGGTCAAATTGAAAGATGAGGTTTCGAGGATGGATAGGAGTAGCATGCTGGCGCCTAAGAAGAAGAACAACCAAAGTGAACCAGAGGTGGCCTTCATTACAATGTTTAATTCCCAATATAAAGATTTTGAGCATATAGCTAAAAAATACTTGCCCATCTTACAAGAAGACCATGCCCTGTCCGAAGTCTTGAAAAGCAAACCCACCTTCATTTACAGATGTGCACCTTCCCTACAGCACCACCTCATGCATAATGCTATAGACCCACCTGTACCTGCCAGCCTTTGCCCTGAACTCAAGAGTTTTTATAGATGTCAGAAATGTCTACCCTGCAGGGTCAGTGAAAAACAAGATTTGATTTTAAAGAACATAAGATCAAAACTCATCACTTGCAACTACGTCATCGAGTGCCCTTGCCACTTACAATATGTGGGCGGAACCACCCGGCCTTTGAAAGTCAGAATTCGAGAACACATTAACAGAATTAAAAAAGGATTTCCCAAACACCATCCCTCACGCCATTTTAAGGAAGTCCATAATAGAGACTACAGGCCTAATCTTTTACGGTATTGATCTGGTAAAAGATAACTGGAGGGGAGGCAATAAAACTACTGCCATCTCACAAAATGAGACAAGCTGGAAATACCGACTGGGATCCCTCAGGCCGCATGGGTTCAATGTAGATATTGACTTGAATTGCTTTCTGGCCAACCCCTAAAGTTTTTGATTTCTGGTTTTTGTTTACATATATTTATTCACCTGAGATTGGGATCAATAGGGGGCAGCTTGGTCTGGAGTGTTTAACCTAACCTCCTTCTCATTCTATCTATTTTTTTTATTATTTTTTTCATTATATCTACTTTTTTTTCATATCTACATGTTCCTATTATCCACCTATTTTACCACCCCCACCCCGGGCTTCATATTTTTCTGACCCAGGGAGTCAAACCAGCTTAGGACCTTGACTTGTTCCGGTTACAGGCTCTGGATAGTTTCACCTCCTTAGCATTTTACACTTATGGCACCTGTGATGCCACCTTATTTAATACAGCCACAGGTACTCCTGGTGTCCTATTAATTAATTACTAATACCTAGTTTAGTGGTATTTAGTTTATATATAGTATACACACTGTTAACATTATTTATTCCAAATCCATTTGTGTATTATGGGCAGTATCTATGTTTTTTATGTTTTTTATGGTTAGTCTATTATGGATAGTAGTCATGGAATACATACCGGTCTAGTTTGCTTGTGACTAATTGATGTTATTCCTGTCCAACATGTTGATGTCTACTGCCCCTTTATGCAGCTCACCCTGCATGGAGGGTTAGTCACAAGAAGATATCCTGATAATTATTAGTATTTCTTGTTAATATGATCCTGTTTATAGTCCTGTGCCACCCCACCACCGATTCTGGTACTGCCTAAGCAGCTTGGAAAGAATAATACATACACAAATCAGTTCAATGCTCTTTATCTAAAACTATGTGATTTAAAATCAATGGTAGACAACCATCACTGTAATGCCCTGTACACATGGTCAGACTTTTGACTGGCCAAAATCACATCGGAATTCAGACTCAATTCCATCAGAGTAAAACAGAACATGTTCTCTATCTAAACTCCGGCGGAATTCCTCAGAATTTCCGATGAAAAAAGTCCTATGGGGCAAACACACTGTTGGAATTTCCGATGGAAAAACTCTGTCTGACTTTTTCCATCGGAAATTCTGATCGTGTGTACGGGGCATAAGGGTTAGTTTATACTAGCAATACAGAAGCAATTGTTTAGGTACAGTAATACAGCGATCACTGGCTAGTAAGGGGTTAACATCTAGGGGCAATCAAGGGGTTACCTATGTGCCTAACAAAGTGTAATGTGCACAATGTATGCTGCTTTAACATTCTGATCTGGCTATTTTTTCCCTTTGCTTTTCAGGGGGAAGAAAAAGCTAGATCGCTGTTCCCCCTGTGCATGATTGCAGGTTTTAGCCAAACTCATTGGCTGGAATCTTCTGCCTGAATTGTGCTGTGTCCAATCACGGCATAGGTTATTGGGGGGGGGGCACAAGCATGCTCCAAACCTGGAAGGACGGTCAAGTTCTTGTACGTGACTGTGCCTGTACCTGCCGTCTGGTTGCTGTATATTTACTGTTAGCAGGTGGTTAAAAACAAGACAATGTTTGTCAATGATGAATACAACCAATCATTCACTATATTGACCACATAGGAGGGGCCTACCAACCAGCCAAAAGGATACAGCATGGCCAACAAAGACCTTGTATAATGGTGTATTACCAGGCTCCAAAATTATTTCCTAAGGACTATTGTTAAAGAGCCCTCTAACCTTTGATTTTGTTACCTATCCCACTACATTATTAAAGTTAATTTGTTATAGGTATTAACTCAAAACAACGTTATATAATTTTTACGTAATATTATTCACATAATAAGAAAAATTAATATAAAATACAAAAAGTTAAATGTTGCCACATACATCTGAGATTCATATACATCAATTCCCCTTGGATACCCCAGTATTCTTATTTAACTATATTAATTAATTTACAATACATAATTCCATTATTTCATTCAAGTATGTATGTGGGTATCAAAAATTCAATGCATTTCTCTGGTGAAATCCTGCTTCTTCAGAAATATATGAAGGATAATAAACTGCAATGCAAATCATAGCATATGTGTGACATATTGTATCAGAAATAGCATACAATGTTGTATAGGGCTAAAAGACCTACCTCTTGAACAACAATAACTCAATATTTCCATACAGATTAAAAAAAATATATATTCTCAATGGTGAATACATCCAATCATCCAGCATATTGACCACAGATGGGCTTGCCAACCAGCCAAATAGAGGACAGCATGCACCAAAAAGGCCTTTTATAATGCTATAATATAGAAAATGATATTATATTTTTAGGTTTGGTGGTGAAATACTCAGTCCCATATATTATTATAGACTGGTGAATAAAGTATTGTACTAACATGTAAACCCATATATACAGTAGAACATGAAATCATATACGTACATTAGTTGTATATCTACTTAAAATAATAGAATTATGTATTGTGAATTAATCAATATAGTTGAAAATGTGTTTTGGGATATCTGGGATGCATTGGTGTACTGTATATGAAGCTTACATGTATGTAGAATAGAACTTAACTTGTATTTTATTTTAATATTTCTAATGATGTGAATATAATATGTCATTTTACAGTATGTAATGTTATTATGGTCTGGTACCTTTAACCACTTCGGGTCCACGCTATTGACAGAATACGTCAACAGAGCGGACCTGAGGCGCCGGGGTCACGTCTTTGGACGTGATTTACTTGGGTGGCGCGCGGCGGGGAAAAACAGTCCCGACGCATCACCGAGGATTCGATGCGTGTACCCGGCGGCCGCGATGTCCGTCAGGTACACACGATCGGCGATGACAGAGCAGGGATGTGGAGCTGTGTGTGTAAACACAGAGCTCCACGTCCTGTCAGGGAAAGGAGACAGATGCTGTTTCCCTTGTACATAGGGAGACAGCATCGATCACCTCCCCCAGTCACCCCCCTCCCCCCACACAGTTAGAACACACTTAGGCAATACATTTAACCCCTTCCTCACCCCCTAGTGTTAACCCCTTCAATGCCAGTCACATTTATACAGTAATTAGTGCATATTTATAGCACTGGTCGCTGTATGAATGTGAATGGCGCCAAAAATGTGTCAAAAGTGTCCGATGTGTCCGCCGCAATATCGCAGTCCCAATAAAAATCGCAGATCGCCGCCATTACTAGTAAAAAAAATATAAAAAAAAAAATCATAATTCTGTCCCCTATTTTGTAGGTGCTATAACTTTTGCGCAAAGCAGTCACTAATTGTGATTTTTTTTTTTACAAAAATACGTAGAAGAATACGTATCGACCTTAACTGAGAAAAAAATAAATAAAAAAAATAAATAAATAAAAAATTGGGATATTTATTATAGCAACAAGTAAAAGATATATATATATTTTTAAATTGTCGCTCTTTTTTTGTTTAAAACGCAAAAAATAAAAACCGCACGGGCGATCAAATACCACCAAAAGAAAGCTCTATTTGTGGGGAAAAAAAGGACGCCAATTTTTGTTTGGGAGCCATGTCGCACGACCGCGCAATTGTCAGTTAAAGCGACGCAGTGCCGGAAGCTGAAATTTCGCCTGGGCACGAAGGGGGTTTATGTGCCCAGTAAGCAAGTGGTTAAAGTCCTGTTGTTTTTTTTATATATGTATATAAAAACAAGCAATCCAGTCACTGGTTGCTACTCACTAGCAACAGGTTCTCTCTGGTCAAACCAGTTTTCCTATGGCTAAACCAGCTCCCTAATGGCCCCCAGCCAGAACATTCTCTGCCCATTGGCTGAGAGTGCTGATCGAGAGGCGGTCTGCTGCTGGTTTTCCAGCATGCTTGTCAGGTCTGTGAGACCGGCTGCCATATTCATGGGCTGAATGTCACCCTCAGTGTACTAAGCTTGATACTCCTAATAAGCCAGTCTCATTTTTAAATTTCCACTATGGGACCTATTTTTTGGCAGTAACTTAAGGTAAAAGAAATCCATACTTTGCTCTTTTTTGAGACAAACTAGCCTTACTTTTTGCAGTGTTGTCTTTCTATAGATCTATTGACAAAAAGATAAAGACAAATGAAAAAAAATACAATTCTATTTTGACCACTGATAGTTTAAAAAAATGTTTTATTGTAAATGAGAAGTATACATTTATTCTAAATGTATCTTAGTTAAATTGGCACTAAAATTATATTTCAGGGAGATCTGCAGATTACAGGTACACAGAGGCGCAATGACTTTTCAGTCACATTACATCCTAGTAAATGAGGAAAATAATACATTTAGGCTCTATTCACACCTAAGCATAATTTTTTTAGCTTTTTTGTGTGTTCATGTCATGCAATTTTGGGGCGGCACTATTCATTTAAATGGGCCCCCCTCCACTCCAAAAATGCTTCAAGGAAGCTCATGTACCAAATTTTGGCACACAGCCAGGCACATTTGTCAGTGTGATTTTTGCAGCAATTTTTGCAGCAATTTTTGCGCGCTTTGTCGCTCAACAATCGTGGCAAAATTGCACTGCGATTGGGGTGCCATTAAGAAATAATGGCCTCACAAACGCATCCCAAGTTTTGCCACGATTTTGGAATCACATCACAATCACATTACATCTGAGCGAACTGGGATTGTGGGCAGAATCACGAGATTCTGCCCACAATCCCAGTTCGCTCAGATGTGAGTGGAGCCCTACTACAGTGCAGTTTACCAGTTCTTAAATGTGGTGGCTACATTAGATTAAGCTTTATCCCCCTTATTTTTACTCCTACTCACTCACTTATCGAGGTTCTTTAAAGCTGGATAGCGCAAAATAAGGCTCACTGCATAGAAAGCAATCAACTTCCAGGTTTTATTGCCAATGCTTAATTCATGGGTGCTCAACCTGTGGCCCTCCAGCTGTTGCGGAACTACTAGTCCCATGAGGCAATGCAAGGCTGTCAGGTAAACAAGCATGACTCCCAAAGGCTGAGGCATAATGGGACTTGCAGTTCCGCAACAGCTGGAGGTCCACAGGTTGAGCACCCACAGCTTAATTGAACAAGCTGAGGTGAGAAGGGAATGGTTTCTATGCAGAAGTGAGCATGATTTTGTACACTCCAGGTTTAGTAAATAAACCCCACTGTACTTTTTTCTATGTGAAGATGTGTTGTCACCCTAGGACCAGAAATGTGTTGGGACAAACGAACACTTCCTCCTCTCCTTAGCTCAACAACAAAAGGCATATTTGTTCTGTAGTTCACAAATAGTGTTGCTCACGAATATTCGCATTGCGAATATTCGCTACGAATATTGCATATTCGAGTATTCGCGAATAACGCGAATATCGCGGCGAATATTCGCTATTTCGAATATTCGAATGTTTTAAATTTTTTTTTAGAACAGATCACATCCTAGAGATCCCCATCGACGTCTAAAAGCATTGCTGGTATGATTAGAGACCTTGGGCCGAGTAGCTGCAGCGCTCATTTTATATTGCCGAAAAATCGCAATGCGATTATTCGGTAATAGCGATATCGCGCGATTATTTTATATTGTAATATATCACGAATATTCTGAGCCAATCAGAGTGCTCCATTCCGCATTTCTCGAAATTTCGCAATTATTTTATATTGTAATATATCACGAATATTCTGAGCCAATCAGAGTGCTCCTTCCGCATTTGCCGAATATTCGCAATTATTTTATATTGTAATATATCACGAATATTCTGAGCCAATCAGAGTGCTCCATTCCGCATTTCTCGAAATTTCGCAATTATTTTATATTGTAATATATCACGAATATTCTGAGCCAATCAGAGTGCTCCTTCCGCATTTGCCGAATATTCGCAATTTTTGTGTATTGTAATATATCACGAATATTCTGAGCCAATCAGAGTGCTCCTTCCGCATTTCTCGAATATTCGCAATTATTGTGTATTGTAATATATCACGAATATTCTGAGCCAATCAGAGTGCTCCTTCCGCATTTCTCGAATATTCGCAATTATTGTGTATTGTAATATATCACGAATATTCTGAGCCAATCAGAGTGCTCCTTCCGCATTTCTCGAATATTCGCAATTATTTTGTATTGTAATATATCACGAATATTCTGAGCCAATCAGAGTGCTCCATTCCGCATTTCTCGAATATTCGCAATTATTTTATATTGTAATATATCACGAATATTCTGAGCCAATCAGAGTGCTCCATTCCGCATTTCTCGAATATTCGCAATTATTTTATATTGTAATATATCACGAATATTCTGAGCCAATCAGAGTGCTCCATTCCGCATTTCTTGAATATTCGCATTCGCAATTCGCAATTCGCAAAAATTCGCGAAAATTCGCAATCATTTAATTTCCCAAAAATATCACGAATATTCGTATTTAGCGAATATATGTCGAATATTCGACTATATATTCGAGATATATCGCGAATTCGAATATGGCATATTCTGCTCAACACTATTCACAAATAAGCACAAATACGACTACTTGAAATAACACTGCAGAGAACAAATGGCAACAGTGGATTTCTAGCAGGATTAATGTGTATGTTTTTGTGCTTGTCAACAGCAAATAAATAAAGTTTCTTTTTGGGGTTTTCATATGTTTTTAATTGGGTTTAAATACACTTTGACCGGGCTTCTTTTACCAGAAAGAATGTATCCTCTACATTATCTTGCATGTTCTGTCATATATAACATTCCATCATATATCATGTTTGCATTTGTCATGCTTTATATTGTCAATGAACTCCTAAAAAGTATTGTTTTGTAAATTATAGCTATTTTTAGCAGGCTGTCATGCTTCTTTCTGTTCTTTTATGTAACGATGCACAAGGTGGTAGGCTTAACATTAGTTACATTTTTTTAATCAGCTTTTTATGGTAACTTGTACAATGAATTTGTATACTGGCTCACTATTGTAACTAAGGGTGCAACGGATCAAAAAACTCACGGTTAGGATCGTTCCTTGGATCAGGAGTCACGGATCGGATCGTTTTTTGGATCAGCAAAAAAAGAAAAAAAAATCTCCCCCACTGTAATATCCACATCCCCCGCACTGTAATATCCACATCTTCCCCCCACTGTATTATCCACATCTCCCCCCCCCCCCACTGTAATATCCACATCTCCCCCCACTGTAATATCCACATCTCCCCCCACTGTAATATCCACATCTCCCCCCACTGTAATATCCACATCTCCCCCCACTGTAATATCCACATCTCCCCCACACTGTAATATCCACATCCCCCACTGTAATATCCACATTCCCCCCCACTGTAATATCCACATTCCCCCCCACTGTAATATCCACATCCCCCCACTGTAATATCCACATCCCCCCACTGTAATATCCACATTCACTCCAGTGTAATATCCACATCTCCCCCCACTGTAATATCCACATTTCCCCCACTGTAATATCCACATCTCCCCCCACTGTAATATCCACATCTCCCCCTCCCACTGTAATATCCACATCTCCCCCTCCTACTGTAATATCCACATTCCCCCACTGTAATATCCACATCCCCCCCCCCACTGCTGTGTGCCTGAAACATTACTATGTGTTTTGTTATGCATTGTGTGATTTTGCATGCTTTCCTACAGTGCACAAATGTGAAGCTAGCCTCTATGGATTTCCTAAATGTAACTTGTTCAAATGATTTGTAGTAGGTCCTGCTGATTGTCTTCTATAGAATTAGTGATAACCGACTATGGAAGCTTGCCTCACACAGCAGCTAGATACAGTTTTTTTTAATCAGCTTTTTATGGTAACTTGTACAATGCATTTGTATATTGGCTCACTATTGTAACTAGGGGTGCAACGGATCAAAAAATTCAAGGTTCGGATCGTTCCTCGGATCAGGAGTCACGGATCGGATTGTTTTTCGGATCAGCAAAAAAAGAAAAAAAATCTCCCCCACTGTAATATCCACATCTCCCCCCCACTGTAATATCCACATCTCCCCCCACTGTAATATCCACATCTCCCCCCCACTGTAATATCCACATCCCCCCACTGTAATATCCACCTCTCACCCCACGGTAATATCCACATCTCCCCCCACTGTAATATCCACATCTCCCCCCACTGTAATATCCACACCCCCCCACTGTAATATCCACATCCCCCCACTGTGATATCCACATCCCCCAACTGTAATATCCACACCCCCCCACTGTAATATCCACATCCCCCACTGTAATATCCACACCCCCCCTGTAATATCAACATTCCCCCCACTGTAATATCCACATCTCCCCCCCCACTGTAATATCCACATTCCCCCCACTGTAATATCCACATCTCCCCCTCCCACTGTAATATCCACATTCCCCCACTGTAATATCCACACCCCCCCCCCACCACTGCTGTGTGCCTGAAAAAATACTATGGGCCAGATTCAGGTAGAGTTAGGCTGGAGTATCAGTGATACTCCAGCCTAACTGTCACTTTGAGCCGGCGTTTCTGTTTTCTGTAAGCAGAAAACAAGAAACGCCGGGTTGGAGTTCCTATATGTGCGGCGTAATTGTATTTCGCCGTCGTATCGGAACTGCAATTTTAAAAATGGCGCCCGGCCCGGCGCAGTGATTTTCCGATGTTTCCGTAAGAGATACGCGGCGTAAAAAAATAGCCCCCTAGTGGAGTATCCTATGTTAAGTATGGCCGTCGTCATCGCGTAGAATTTAAAAATGTTCGCGTCGTTTGCGTAAAACGTCCGTGAATGGGGATTGACGTCATTGACGTTCACTGACAGAATTTGGAGCATGCGCACTGACAGTCGACGCATGCGCAGTACGTTCGCCGCGGGATCGCGCCTAGTTTAAATACACGCCCCCTACCCGCCCAATTTGAATTCCGCCGGCTCATTTTCGCTACGCCGCCGCAACTTTAGGAGCCAGTGCTTTGTGAATACAGTACTTGCTCCTAAAGTTTCGGCGGAGTAACGTAAATGAGAAACGTTATTACAAAATAAAGATTCGCCCATCTACCTGAATCTGGCCCTATGTGTTTTGTTATGCATTGTGTGATTTTGCATGCTTTCCAACAGTGCACAAATGTGAAGCTAGCGAGGGGGTGTGGCTTGCACGCGCATGAAGATGGACGCTTGAGCCGTGAGCTCCGCTGACCCGACCGGACCAAAGCGACGAAACAGGGCGACCATCGCCGCAGCTGCCACGTAGTGTCTGCCCGATCACCCCCCCACTACTCCGCCGCATCGATGTCCCGCAAGAGGGTTCAGGAAAAGGGGCTGAAGCGGCTGGAGGCCTTCTCCTTCCAGCCGCGCCGCAGAGGCCAAGATGGCGCCGACGGAGCGGCAAGCAGGCAATCGCTCTCCTACGGAGACTCCCCGGACCTGCATCCACAACATCCAAGATCAGGACTCCACTCTCATGTGCCCCAGGACAACTCCCCTGCTACCCCGATAACACAGAGCCCCGCGAAGTCGAGGATGCGGCTGGACGCCTCCAACCAGGCCTCAGACACAGTGAGTACAGGCCTGCACAACCCTTCTGCAATCTCCTCACTGCAATCCTCCATAGCTCAATTTCCAACATCTGGCCAACCAGTGCTGGACACCACTATGGAGGACATGCTCATGTCACTACAATCTTCCCTTATGACCAATCTATCATCACTGATTAACAGATTTTCATTAGAAATGAAACACATGGACAATAGGGTACAGTTTATAGAAAGCAAGATGGAGGAATGCACGGAGACGGTTAATGATCTGGTGGATGCATGTAATGATCAGAAAGAGGACTCCCTCTGGATCAAAGCAAAACTCGCAGATTTAGAGGACAGGTCCAGACGCAATAATGTCAAAATGCGTGGGATCCCTGAATCTGTCCAACCTAAAGACCTGCACAACTTTGCCGCCACGCTATTCTCCACTATGCTGCCAGACCTCTCCCCGATCGAATTAACGATCGATCGCATACACCGCATCCCCAAACCGCGCCACCTTGAGGCAGACGTCCCCCGCGATGTTCTACTTCGTGTACACTTCTACCAGGCAAAAGAACAGATCCTTATGAAAGCCAGAGAATTATCTCCGCTCCCAGCTCCGTACTCTGACATCCAACTATATGCCGACCTGTCCCAGTACACGCTGCAACTGAGGAGACAACTGAAAACCATAACCAAAGCCATGCATAACCACAAGATTGTCTACAAATGGCGCCATCCAGCGACCATTCTGGTCACGCACAATGGCGTGCCACACACCATCTCCACACTGGAAGGCGGAATGAAGCTGCTACACTCATGGGGCATCCTGCCTGACCCCTCTCCTAACCACCCAGGCCCTAATGGCCCTCCTAATCCGTTCACGTTCGGGTCTGGTCGGGAGAAAAAGAAGACCACCCACCGTTGATCAACCAGCCCTATATTACTACTACATACAACGTATGACCTGGTCCGGTCCGGCTATGCGATTGTACACCTGCTCGCTGAACTTTCCCCATTACTAGTCAGCTGCTCTTATGAGCGGTTCTTGCTGACGAATTTGTGCTTGTTTTATTTTTCTTTGCTCTGTAGTTATAGACTGTTTTTTTTCTTTTTTTTTATCCTTCTATCCCCCCTTGCTCATATTGTTACACGCAAGTTGATATTCCATTGGTGCAGTAACCAGGCTCGGATTGCCCTGGGACTTTTTTGTAATCTCATTAAAATTCTGTACTAATACGTTTTATTTCCTAGAAGGCTCAACATCTGAAACTCTCCTTGTACAGAAGCACGTCTACCCCCATCACAGCTACCACCACCTTCTGCCATCTGGACCGTTGCATCACCATCCACAACTGTGAGTAACTACACCCACGTCACACCACCACCCACCCACAATGGGGATTACTGTTCTTTCCCTCAATGCTAAAGGGCTGAATCACCCTGTAAAACGCTCCTCTCTTTGGAAATCCGCACTCGACTATAAATGTGATGTATTGTGTGTCCAAGAGACACACTTTGCTACGGGGGCCTCCCCCAAATGCCAGCATAGGCAATTCCCCCATGTTTTCCAGTCATCCTTCTCTAAAAAACAACGAGGAGTTATGATTGCCGTCAAGAACACTGTTATTTTTCAACTATTGACCTCGGTTATCGACCCGGACGGGCGATACATTATCCTGGTCTGCATCCTCAATAACGTCACCTACACCCTGGTCTCGATCTACTCCCCGAACCATGGCCAAATGCCTTTTCTCAGAAAAACCTTGCGAGCAGCCCGCAAAGTACAACAGGGCCATTTGATGATTTGTGGCGACTTCAATATGGTACCAAATCCCGCAATGGACTCCACTGCTGGCAACAAACGTTGTTCTTCACCTCTAGAAACTTTCATTAATGCTAATGACTTGTATGATGTTTGGAGATGCTGTCATGCGAGTGAAAGGGATTACACGTTCCTTTCGCCGCGTCACAACACCTACTCACGTATCGATTTGTTTATGACTGACAGCCGATTGCTACACAAAATTTTAGACTCCTCTATACATGCCACCACCTGGTCGGACCACGCTCCTGTTAGCATTACTGTCACCGATGACGCTCGTCATCCTAATTCCTATATTTGGAGGGTTAACAACCATCTACTTCAAACACCATGCTACTCCAACTCCATTAAACAGAAATTGGAAGATTACTTCTCCCTTAATCAGGGGTCAGTGTCCGACCCGCTGGTGGTATGGAACGCTCACAAGGCGGTCATCAGAGGTTCATTTCTCCAAATGGGGGCTAGAGCTAAAAAAAAAAGAACCCAACGCATAGACGAACTGACGAATGAGATAACCGTGACTGAATCCCTGAATAAACTAAATCCCTCCCCACTCTTACAATCTAAGATATTCTCCCTCCGCCAGGAATTGAGGACACTCCTTCTTGATAAACATGTTAACGCTTATAAGATGTTTAAATCCACTTTATACTCGACGGGTAATAAGGCAGGCAAAGCGATGGCTCAAAGGGTTAAAGGTCACAGGGCTAAGACAAAAATCCCTTACATACAGCATCCTCACACTAACGAAAAGCTCCTCAAACCCCAAGAAATAGCAGACGCCTTTAGTGCGTATTATGCGGACCTGTATAACTTAGCAGCGGACCCGACTACAGCCCAACCCTCTCCTGAGATGATCCATGACTTTCTAGATCCCTTAAATCTCCCTTCTATAACTCCCCAACAGCTGGCAGACCTAAACTCCCCCTTCTCAATCACTGAAATCATATCAGCCATAAAAACATTGCCCAACTCTAAATCACCAGGCCCCGACGGCTTCACTGGGGAATACTACAAACAGTTTAAAGACATTCTAGCTCCTACACTATGCCAAGTTTTCAACTCAGCTGCGACATCCTCGTCGTTCCCTCCCGAAATGCTCAAAGCCTTGGTGGTGACCCTACCCAAACCGGGAAAGGAACCCACCACCCCGAAAAACTTTCGTCCCATCTCCTTACTTAAACTCGATGTAAAATTATTTGCAAAAATGATTGCCAAAAGATTAGAAGATTTACTCCCAGTCCTTATCTCCCCGAATCAATCAGGATTCACTAAAGGTCGGCAGGCCTCTGATGCCACAAGACGGATGATTAACATCATTCACCATGTAGAAACCACTAAAACCCCAGCACTACTACTATCCCTGGACGCCGAAAAGGCCTTTGACAGGGTCCACTGGGATTATATCTCAGCGGTCCTGTCAAAATTTGGTATTAAAGGTACAATCCGTGATGCTATAATGGCCCTGTACTCCAATCCCACTGCGCAGGTCTTCTCTGCAGACGCCCTCTCCGCACCTCTACAAATCTCCAATGGTACGAGGCAGGGATGTCCACTATCACCCATTATTTTCAACCTTGTCATGGAACCCCTGGCAGAAAGAATTCGGTCTAACCCGGCCATATCTGGCATTCCCCTAGTATATCAAGAACACAAAATAAGCCTGTTCGCGGACGACGTGATCCTTATGGTCACAAACCCTACCCGCTCTATCCCTGAGATCCAGAAGACGCTAGCCTGGTTCGGCGATGTCTCTTATTACAAGGTCAACGAAGCCAAATCTTACATACTGGACCTGGGTTTAGATACACCCACTAGTCAACAAATCAAACTCCAATTCCCATATGCTTGGGCAGATCACAGTTTGACCTATCTGGGCATCCAACTGACTAAATCCACCAAATCGTTATTCGCATCTAATTATCTACCGTTAAGATTACAACTACAGGCTGATCTTACCAGGCTGGCGTCCTTCGAGTTCTCATGGATGGGCCGACTAGCGGCGTTCAAAATGTTCCACCTACCCCAAGTATTGTACTTGTTTAGAACTATCCCTATCCCTATCCCACTCAACTACTTCAAATCTCTTCAGACAATCTTGTCCAAATTTGTTTGGAAAGGTAAAAAAGCTCGATGCGGCCACTCCCAACTAATTAAGCACCGTTTAGCTGGGGGCTTGGGATACGTTGATTTCCAGGACTATTATATGGCCTCTATTTCAGTACAATCAAAAGATTGGTTCGCAAACCCCTCCCCATCCACAACATGGGGGCAGATGGAAGCATCATTCATCCCGGGAAAAAACATACAGGCCTGGCTGTTCGCGTCATTATTAGGCAAAACTCGCTTCGCTCAGATGTCACCCCCCATAGTAGCATCCATCAAAACCTGGTCCAAGTTCTCTAAACTTACGAGCACTCACCCCAACCTAGCGACCTGGCCCATTCCTATTGACACGTTGAGACATCTCATTGAATCCTCTTCCTACACGGGATGGAAACACAAAGGTATTGCATACATCTCAGACCTTATTGCCGAGGGTAAAACTAAAACATTCCCCATGCTCTTAAAAGAATACCTTCTCCCACAAACTGATAGGTATCTGTACATTCGCACCCAACACTGCCTTGCCAAGCTCAAATCTCTCTCGTGGAGGATTCCTCAGATAGCTTGGATCTTCCTTAAATCCCCCACAACTAGAAGGAAGGGAATATCCCTGTTCTACAACATTCTGCACCAAAAGACTACCTTTACCAGCTCAGCAGCCCTTGCACGCTGGGAAAAAGATCTAGGACAAACCTTCTCGCTTCTCAAATGGGAGAAGGCCTGTTTATCCACCTACAAAGCCACATGTTGCTCCTCTCTATGGGAACTCGCATTCAAACTAACTCACCGGTGGTATCTGACCCCCGACAGAATGTCTAAGTTTAGCGCAACGCTGTCCGCCTCCTGCTGGAGGAACTGTGGACAGAGTGGTGATATGCTACACACATTCTGGAAATGTCCCAAACTCAAACGTTACTGGCACTCTGTCTTTAACCTTATATCTGCAGTCACTGACATTCCACTAGAAGAATGCCCATCAATGGCTCTTCTATCCCTAGACATCGACCGGCTCCCTAACCCGATGCGGTACACCATAGTACATATACTCCTGGCAGCCCGCCTTAGCATCACAAGGAAGTGGAAGGACCCTGACCCTCCCACGGTGGTAGATGTTATCCGCACCACACAGGAACATTTCATTAACGAGACGACTCTAGCTCTGAAACAGGGGGACAGACTGATGCAGCTCCACTTATGGCAACAGTGGAAGGACTGGACGGAATCTCCTTCCTTTGTCAAAATGTTTAACCTGTAACGTTGATAAATGTCTTACTCGCCCTCATGACTAACTACCCAACCTGTGACCCCCAAACGGGACCTGGTGGGGTGGAACACTCGAGCACAGTCTTGCTCCCTTAGAGGGGTGCTTGAGTGGTTCTGCCCTTCACACGCCCCCCGATGTTGCACGGTACGAAACAATATAAGCTTTAATATGAAGCCTCACTGCTTCAATAATTCCAAATGTTACCTGGATGGTAGATGTATGAATGTTGCTGCACTACTAAGGTTACCAATGTTACAATGACAATCTCTATGTTCCTATTTGTTGCATACTATGTCTATATTGTAAAGCGTTTAGACCGCTTGTTAAATGTTTACCTTACTCTGTTTTATGTGAAAATTGACAATAAAAACTATATTTGAAAAAAAAAATGTGAAGCTAGCCTTATGTAACTTGTTCAAATGATTTGTAGTAGGTCCTGCTGATTGTTTTCTATAGAATTAGTGATAACCGACTATGAAAGCTTGCCTCACACAGCAGCTAGATACAGTATATGTGTAATATGAATACAGGGTGAGCAGGGAATGGTGCTATATGGCACTGGCTGACATTACTCACTTTGCAAACTCCTCGAGCTTCAATGCCACCAAAGAGACTGAACTGAGCCCCAGGTCTTGGAAGAATTGTGCACACTGCCCAGCATCCCCTATTATCTCCATATACATGTGCCAAGGAAGCTGCCATCAGCTGTAATCCACTACGTCATTCCCTGGCCACATACGGAGCAGGACTGTCACACACAGTGCCACCTGTTGGTGAGAGGGAATATTGTTCCTCTTTCAGAACACTGAGACATGTGTGCCAATCCGAAGCGGTTGATCTGTGCGGATCACAGATCAATGAAGATTCGTTGCACCACTAATTGTAACACAGTCAAAAAGTGATTTTAAAAACTCAAAAAAACAGAAGAAAACACATACGAGTATGGTGCAAAGAAAAACCTTTATAAAGTCTAAGATATGCTGAGGAATACCTCCAATAGGTAGCTTAAGAATACATTACTGACAAAAAAAAGATGAATTCTACAGTATATAATGTGGCCAGCACCCAGAAAACAGCCCACATATTATTTCCTTGAAATAGCATCCATGTGAAGTGAAGATAGTAAAAAGGGAGGTTGGCTATTGGAAAGTATGAGATCTTTTATGAACATTAATGTATTTAGTTTTGACAAAGATCGTTAAACAGTCTTCGTGATAACGCTCGGTTTGATCTCATTCACAGAAAAATCATAGAACAAAGTAGTGCATCTTCCCATAAATGTCAAGGACTGCTTTCTGTCTTTGTGTGTTGATCATTACTTTTCATTTTAGGGATTTTTTTATTTTATTTTTTTAAATTTGTGCTAGCATGAGGTGAAGGCTTTTGGCAAAAAAAAATGGTATCCGTTTTTAATCTTGTCAAAGTCAAATTCTGTTCTTTAACATGACCTTTTCACTTTCCTTGTCAATCTTAAATATATGTGATTAAAACAGATGTGTTTGAGAATTTGATCTTTTTATCCTCTCTCTTGTCCAAGCCTTTGAAGTATTTCAACATATGACTGAATGAAACTAGTTTTTGTCAGATTTCTACTGTGTAAGCATTACAAACTATTTCTGCAGCCTGTGAAGTATTTCTTTTGGAATATTCATGGTTAGAAAGATACGCATCCCCTGCATTACAGATATCCAAAATATATGATTTAATGGGCCAAATGCTTCACAAGCAAATGTAAATAAAATTAATTTTATCATTTTGATAATTAAGCCAATTTGCTATTTTCGATGGATAAAAGGCATGTTTCCCTCTAGTTTTGGACAAGATCCAGTTAATCAGCCACATGATTCATTGCATTGCTTGCTTCTCAGCACTGCAAACTGAATAAAATGACAGTTAAAAAGTGAGTATGCACCAACACGTCCATGGAAATCATAATCATTTATTCATGGTCTATACACACAGACAGTTAAATGTGGCATTGCTCTTATCCTTCATATTTTGAGGACCTTCTAATCTGCTGCTAGTGCTAGCTGCAGCTCTGTTCTTGTTTGTGCACTTGTCAATCATCCATGCAAAAGGCTCAATTCACAAAGCTGCATACCAGGATAGGGATCAATATTCTAAAAAAAAAAGTGACAGTTATTTTTAGCTGTGTTCAGTGAGATTTAATCATTACAGTTATATGGCAAAAAAAATAAATAAAAAAATTGCATTGATTCTATGGTAACTTAAAGAGACACTATCAGGGGCGGACTGACAACTCATGGGGCCCCCGGGCAATAGAAGATTATGGGGCCCCGGGGCTTACTGATGGCCACCATGCCAGGAGGCAGTGCAGAGGCGGGGCAGCCAAAATCTCAGGATTTTCACATCAAAAGCATGTCGGTTTCGGACATATCAGGGACAGATGTAAAAAAAAAACACAGATTTTTACATACTATCCCTGGGTTTTATTGAGCCTGGCAACCCTGCTGGGGCCCCCTAGTGTCATGGGGCCCTCGGGCAGTGTCCGAGTGACTCAATGGTCAGTCTGCCCCTGCACACTATCAACATGCTCATACAGGACAAAGTGATAGTGTCTCTGCATATGGCATCCCCAACCTCCTTATACTCACCCTGCTTGTTCTTCCTCTCCCCTCCTAACAATTAATTTGCCAATAAGAGTACTTTGCACTTCATGTGCATGCTCTGGGGGAGTGCAGGTGCCTTGGGGGTCAGTGAGGAGGGGGACTTTTGCAGAAACACTATCACTTTGCCCTGAATTGGCCAGATGGCAGCATCTCTTTAATAATTTGTATGTTTTGGTTTTATCTTATTATATGACTGACTATAGTAAAACTATGTCTGTCAAACAGAAATTAACTAGCATATTTGAATGTGATAAATGAGGTAATTAAATAAACACTTACCCATATAATACTCGTTTAGAAAGAAGCAGAAGAACAATTTTTAACATTGCAGTACATTGTCACCCTGAAAATTTCTAGGCTCAACAAAGTTTGTTGGGAGTTTGACTTCATCAGAGGCATATTCTGCCCACATCTGTGTGACTATTGGTAACATTGATGACATTATCAGGGGTCAGATCCGGGAGGTTGATTTACTAAAGGCAAATATACTGTGCACTGTAAGTGCACTGGAAGTGCAGATGCTCTATATCATATGGATCAAATGGAAGGCTCTGAAATGATGGAAAGTCCTGCTGATTTCTATCAGCCAATTATGTGCAAGCATTTTTTATTTATTTTTCCTTGCATGTACCCCTCAGATCTAGAGTAACTGCACTTGCAGTGCACTTGAAGTGTGCTTGTGGGTGCACTTGCAGGTGCACTTGCAGTGCACAGACTATTTGCCTTTAGCAAATCAACCCCTAAGATCTGAAAAAGCTGCACAGTGTTAGCTTGAGCCTCCACTAATATTGCTGCCTCAGTTGACTTGTTTCACACCATCTGGAAGATTATATACCTTGCATGACTTTTTTATAATGCTACTAGTGATGGCGGGGCTTTAAAGCTGAATTATATTTACATGTTTTGAATGAAGGGAAAGGTTAGAACCTAGATACCCGTATTTATCGGCGTATAACACGCACAGGCGTATAACACGCACTCTAACTTTAAGAGGGAAGTTTCAGGAAAAAAAACTTTCCACAGCCCCCTGCGTATAACACACAGGCACAGTTTGCCCTCTATTTTCAGGGTAAAAAAGCGAGTGTTATACGCCAATAAATACAATAAGTGTTTTCTTGTTATTTTTTATTTTTTCATTAAAACATTCTAGAATACAATAAGTACAAAAATGCAGTACTGTACAACCAATTTAGAAAATACAGTTATCATAACAAATGCCTGGAATAAACAGTCACATATTTTCTATGCTATCATCTCAAGTAGTCTTAAATGTGGTTTAAAAGACATTGGGGTAGATTCATGTAGATCAGCGGATCTTTTGATCCGCGTGATCTATCTTTTTTACGATCCGCCTGCGCCAGTTTTTGAGGCAAGTGCTGTATTCAGAAAGCACTTGCCTCGTAATTAGCCCTGGCGGAACGTAAATCCCCCGGCGGAATGCAAATTCCGTGGCTAGGGGGAGTTTACTATTTAAATCACGCGCGTCCCCGCGCCGATCGTACTGCGCATGCGCCGCCGGCAAAATTTCCCAGCGTGCATTGCTTTAAATGACGTCGCAAGGACGTCATTGTTTTCGATGTTAACGCAATTAACGTATGGCCGTATTCCCGGACGACTTACGTAAACGACGTAAAAAATTCAAAACTCGACGCGGGAACGACGGCCATACTTAACATAGGATCCGCCGCACTTACCCCGCATATAGCAGGGGTAACGATCCACCGGAAAAAGACGAACGCAAACGACGTAAAAAAAAAAGCGACGGCCGGGCGTTCGGTTCTGAATCGGCGGTTCTCCTCATTTGCATATTCGTCGCGTAGAAAAAAAGAAGCGCCACCTAGCGGATGGCGGGAGAATGCAGCCTTAGAACCGACAGTGTAACTCACTTACACCAGTCGGCTCTAAGGGAGATCTATGCGGAACCTGATTCGAGGAATCAGCCGCATAGATCCGAGCGTCGGATCTCACAGATCCGACGGTGTATCAGTAGATACACCGTCGGATCTCTACATGAATCTACCCCATTATGTTCCAAACATTGAATACCTTTACTTAAAGCAGTTGTAAACCCATTTTTTTTTTAATCAAGGCTTGTTTCTTTTAGAGTACTGTATATGATTTCATGTCATCTGTGCCTAGTTTTGACAAAGAGAGTTAATCAAGCTGAGCAATGCTTTTATAATGTTTCAGTAAGATAAAAACGGACACATTCTTCCTCTTTGCTGTGACAGACAGGTGATTTCCTTATTCCATGAACGAGCAAGAGAGAGGCTTTCTGTGTACTTCACATTTCCCATACTTTCTTCTCCAGATCTCCCAGGATTGGCTGCTCCACACCTCAGCATGATTTTGCATGTTGAAGTCATGTTATGCCTTTCCTGGGTTTAAACTGGATGTTAGTGATCATGGGGCATAATCCACAAGACCAGCAGAAGTTCAGTGTAAGAAATACACAAGAGAAAAAATATATTGCCAAGGGGAGTGCAGAGGTGGGTAGTGGGTATACTGACAGAGCTCTTCCCACAGAATCCAGTGTTTTGAAGGGCTTCAAACAGAAAAAGGAGAGATATTTGACAGTTAGGGATACATGCTGGAGGCAAAGTAAAGCACTATGGCAGTAGTTTAGCAATGATTAGAGTGGATTTACATCCACTTCAATGTTTGGGTCCAAGATAATTACTCTTAATAGAATAGTGGACCAGTATCAAAGATAAAGGGCAGCAGAGGTAAAGGAACTGAACGAGTAGAAAGATGGGGAGGGGTAAGTGGGTGAATGAGAGGGGATTCCAGAGGTCACTTATCTGCAAAGCATCCAAATTGTAAAACATATGATACAAATCTCCATTCCTGGAGTATTTTAAAGGCCACACAATACATCATGTCGCAAGAATATCCTGAAATCCCTATTGAGAGATATCATAACAGCAAAAGATATGTCTAGTTCACACTGATCCCTAATCCAATTTCCACCCTATTCATTTTTAGGTAGTCTCTTTCTCCTCTTCATCAGGGGTATACAAGTTGGAATGGGTCTAAAATAAAGTTAAACAAGATTAACATATATTCACGTAGCAGGTTGGATTCCAGTCAATGACCAGACATGACGTACTTTCTTACAAGAGATGTCAGACACAGCCAAACCAGCCAGAATAGTTTTAAAAACAATCATCACCATTCCCTACCATTTGACAACCAGAGCCAGATCTTCCCCAGGAGATACATGCAACTACATGCAGGGCCAATAGGGCAGCAGCTTGAATGTTATCAAAATAATTAGCTATAATTGTAAAATTTGGAGCATACCTAAAACTATTCAGGCCTGGGCAGCAGGAAGGAAAAGTCAAAATGTGAGAGTTAGAAGTGGTCCACCAACGAGGGCCCCATTTTGTTATATTTCTATCTGCAAATGATGTTTCAACTTTTCTGTGTATCATCATGGCTTGGGTTATCCTGTTTTTGCCTTCTGTGATATTTAGTGTGTCATACTACCAGGCTTTTGCAATTCTCTGTCAGGTTTTTATTGCTCTCTTCTCCTCCCTTGATGATATATCCCCTCATGTCTGGTTATAGCAAAGAACAATAAAAAAATATTTTTGTTAAAGTGGATAAAGGGTAAAAATCGTGGCCAGATTTTATTTATGTAATTGTTTTACTTCCCTAGTGAGACATGTGCCCTAATTTCTAGTCTTGGTGCCCCTTTCCTAGCAAACAGCACAAGTGGACTGTCCTCCTGTATCGGGTTTTGATGACATCACTGGAGACTGCTGGAGTGCAAGAGAGAAAACCCTGCTGGGATCAGGTTAGCAGTGCACAGGAACCTGCAGGAATAGAGGGAAGTAAAACTGGGCTTTGTGTCTCTAAGCACACATGAACAGTGAGTTTTTACAGTACAGATACAGTCCCACTTCAAGGTAGTGTTTTTTTTAATGTTTTCTGGCGTTCAGATTTAATTATTTAGGAAACAATGGGTGGGTGGGTGACCTGTGTGTATTGCTGTCAGTCTTCGTAAAATATAGCTACGTAATAAAAAAATTCTTCCAAACTTCCCTTCCCTCCGTACACCTTCCTCTAAAATTACTACCCATTTACTATACTGTTTTCTGGAACTGTGATTTATTTATACTACGTAATTAAGTGTTAAAGTGGTTCTAAAGGCTGGGTGTTTTTACACTAATGCATCCCATGCATTGAGGTAAAAAACACCCCACTAACTATTTCCCTTCCTCCCTCTCTAAACCCTCACCTGAGCCTGTCAAGAATCCAGTGCTGTACCCGGGTGCAGTCTTATATCCCTTCTCTTTTTCTTCTTACAGGGACTCAGGCAGCAGCAGGAGCCATTGGCTCCTGCTGCTGTCAATCCCATGCTGTAAGTAAAGAGTGGAGGGGTATAGGCCAAGCCACAGTGTGTGTGTGTCTATAAACACAGGTAGCGCTGCATGGAAAGGATTGTTTCGAAGAAGCTTGAACACAGAGAAGAGGGAGAGCCTGGAGCGCCAGCAGAGAACCCTAGAAAATTTGGTTTGAGGCTGCTCGGTGCAAAACCATTGTACAGAGCAGGTAACAATAACATATTTGCTATTTTTATAAATTAAAATTCTAGACTTTACAATCACTTTAATTAATCTTATCACTGATATTCAAGGTAACTCTCACTTTTTGTTTAACAATTGGTCTAACGGAGTCCTCATTATTGCTCTGTACCTGTTGCCCTATCTCTTAAACTTTAACTCAATAAACCCAGTCCCTATAAAATATTGAAAAATACCCTTTTAACACAGTTTCCCTAATTATACCAATTATACCACTAAAACATTGTGAATTCATTTATCTGGGAATTGCCTTTGCCTTGACTTAACCCCTGTTTCAGAATTGGCACATTTTATGTGGCCATTTGTCCTTTTTATATCTTTGCCCTACTTTTCTTTCCCAGACTTTATTTATTAGTTGACCATATTACAGAGTTTTAAAGTGTTTAGCGTGTACATTCTACTTATTATAGAACCTAATTAAATGAAGCTTTTAGCTACATATAATTTTGCTGAAATGTATCTTTAATTATGTTTCCTTTCAAATACAGTATGCATATTTACATATTATAATATGGTGTTATTTATAATGCAATATGACGTTAGGATCCTATAGGGTGGAACAGTATAGTACAGGCAAAAAGCACAGTGTTAACCATAAAGATCTGTTTATAGGAAACTGATTCATAATTTCCACAGCTACCAATATTCTGCTGTCTTTCATCTTCTCTCTTTTCCTAAAAGCCAGAGGAAGAAGCCAGTAGCATTTTACTCAGAAAAAATTACTTTAGTTGCTCTAGTTTCTAACATCAAACCAGAGTTTTCAGAATTATAGATCCTGGTTTCTTTCCACTGTGCTTATGAAAAATCATTAAATTTTCAGCTTTAAATCTCAAGAACGTGTGTTTGCTACTTCCAGTTGTTATGATGCTCCAAACCTTTCAGCTGTAGATGTGCATTAGATGCAGGCTTAGAAGCACTTACTTATATTTTAGGACTATTGCAATGAAGTCTTGTGATACAACATAAGATGAGGTGTGTATCATTTCCCAACATTCTATGCCAATAAGCATTCACATTTTTCCAAGCAGGTAAAAATAGAAAATATCTGTTTCTTTGACCTATTGGTATTTCAAACATGCATAATCTCTTTCCAGTTTTTATCAGAAACATTCAAGACAATTTCTCAGAAAATAATTTCATTTCTTTGAGTAACAGAATGTAATGATTCAATACACATTGAGCACCATGATCGGTAAATAGTGTAAGCTCTTACATTTAGATAGTGTATACATGGATTTCATTTTTTGTTATTTGTGATTCTAAGCAATAACGGTAACTCCTATCTAACATGTATGGAGTGCTCTATATGCGTGGAAAGTAACATGATGATTACCAATGTTCTCATAACATGATATATATATATATATATATATATATATATATATATATATATAGTCATGTCAATAAATATTGGGACATCAACACAATTCTAATATGTTTGGCTCTATACACCACCACTACTTAACTGCAGACTTTCAGCTTTAATTTGAGGGTATTTACATCCAAATCAGGTGAACGGTGTAGAAATTACAACAGTTTGTATATGTACCTCCCACTTTTTAAGGGACCAAAAGTAATGGGACAATTGGCTGCTCTGCTGTTCCATTGGCCAGGTGTGTGTTATTTATTCCCTCATTAAACCATTTTTTGTATTTAATCTCTCTTTATTATTTTTTTTTTCTTTACACATAACATTTAACATTTAGTATGCCTTGACACTAAGGCCGCGTACACACGACCAAATCTGTCTGCTGGAAACGGTCTGCCAGACCGTCCCAGCAGACAGATTCGATTGTGTGTACGGGCGAGCAGACGGATTTGGCCAGCCGACAGATTTGAAAGCATGCTTTCAAATCTGTCGGCTGGGAACCCGTTCGCCCGACATGTCTGCTGGTTAGTACGCTAACCAGCAGACATGTCTTCTCGCACACGTGTTGAATGGATTCGACGCATGCGCAGAAGTGATTTACTTCCTGGTGCGGTGAAGTGGTGGCGTCAACGTCACCGCCACATCACCACGCCGTCTGCCGGCGGGGATTTTGGTTTGATCGTGTGTACACGATCAAACCAATACGTCCCCAGCAGACAGATTTGTTCAAATCGGTCTGCCCGACCGATTTGAACAAATCTGTCTGCTCGTGTGTATGGGGCCTTAAAGGTAGCTCATTACTACCTTCCTTTACTATATGGTGGTTTTTCCGATTCCTCCCCAATTTTTTTTTATAAAGAGCAGATAATAAGTCCAGAGTTCATTTCAAGTGTGCTATTTGCATTTGGAAACTGTTGCTGTCAACTCTCAATATGAGATCCAAAGAGCTGTCACTAACAGTGAAGCAAGCCATTATTGGACTGAAAAAACAAAACAAACCCATCAGAGAGATAGCAAAAACATTAGGTGTGGCCAAATCAACTGTTTAGAACATCCTTAAAAAGGAAGAACGCACCGGTGTGGATATATTAATATAATTCTTCCATCAATCTAATTTTATCCACCTTCCTAAGCCAATCTTTTATTGACAGAATTTTCTATTTCTATTGTCTCGGGATTAAGGCTTTCACTGCATTCAACAAAAATGGAACCACTGTTGCTTTGTATTTTTTCCTTGACTCCCCTGGAGCATTGAACAAACACTGCCAGGGATCTTGCCTGATCTCAACACCACTAATCTTCTTAATAATTTTCAATATTTCTTTCCAAATGGTTGGATCAGGGGGCAATACCACCATATATTGGCATGCGTACCCTCTAACCCACACTCCCTCCAATATAGAGGTGATACCTTTGGGTTGATCTTATAAAGTTTTACTGGGACATAGCACCATTTAGTTAACAATTTATAATTCATGTATTTTTTTCTCGCATCTATTGACGTAGAGTGCACATAATATATAACTTTACATTTCATTTTTTCTGATATAGTTTGATTTATTTTCCAACTTTCCAAAAGGCATAATGACCCAGGTCCCACTGGAGAGATCAACATCCTATTTATGTTAGATATCCCATGTCCATTTATTCCCCCTTGGTCTTAGTCTTTCCCATGGAACAAGTTTTTTTAATAGAATGGAGGGGTTTTGGCAGGGTACCTATGAAATGCTGGAGTTGCCTATATCTCCACATGCATCATACTGTGAATGGTTTGTAATTTTGTATTCCAAGATTCTGGATTTCTTTTTTAAAAACCTACAAGATCCTTTGGTTCTAGGATTGTTATGTACTACGTCTATTGTGTTGTGTAGGTTATGTAATTTTGTATGTTAAGATTTGTGAATGTTATGTAGTATATATGTCTTTTCTAAAATCAATAAAAAAAATTAAACTAGTGCTACAGTGCCACTTCTGCCTACATTGTGCAATCATTAAAACAAGTTGAACTGTTGGCTTTAGATCCCCCCAAAATTAATGAGCATCTGGTATGGACTTTAAAGGGGAATTCCACACAAAAAAAAGGTGTGGGATCAAATAACATTTTCTGTTTTGTTAAAATCTTTCTGGTGTTCTCAGCAAAAAAGGGAGACATTACTATCTATTTTATATTGTATGTTAATAAATAAGTAGAGAAACTGGGCCCAATACCCGCCCCTGTGGTTCCACAGCTAAGTTTAGTCTATTTGCCGATAACTGTTATCTTTATTCTTTTAATCAATTATTTATCCATGTACAAACATTCTCCTGGAACTCTTGAGCAGGTGATCCCTTGCTAGGCAAGTATAAGGTACAGTATCAACTATTTCTATCAAATATATCACCTTAATGTAATTTCCCAATGTATACATTTACATTTATCATCTCATAAAAATGTATAAAGATACTAAGACTTATATACTGCATACTCACATATGTTTCTCCCAGCTGGCAAGTATAGACCTTGCTTTCTGTTTTTTCCTAGAGTTGTAACAGAGATGTAAAGCATACTAGTCAACTTGTATGTATTTTACTTTCATGTTTCAGTAACAAAGGAATATGTCTCTAACAGAGTTGGCCATGCAGCGAGCTTCAGTGGCTCAAGCAAACTCAGGCAATTCCTCAACTAAGATGTCAAGTAAAATAAATAATAAAAGCACAGACAGAGAGAGAAACACAATGAAGGGTGAAAGGCACTGCAGCAATCACAAGCTGTGCTAACAACAGAGGAACACCCAAGTACCTCAACATTAGAAATCCAAGTTGAAAGTTGCAGCACTCTAAGATTCCGTTATTTTAGAATCCAAAATTGTACATAAATACAGTATATAACTGTAGCATAGACATCGGTTTTAGACAAACAGTGTACCGCTCAAGCCAAGCAGCATACATTCAAGCAAAGCTATTTTTTCATTCAGCATGATGAATGAATAAGATAAAACATACATTTAAGCACTAAGACATTAGATACTTGGTTACTATGGTTACAGCATAAACTTAGCCAGCAGTTATGCTAAGCATCTAATAATATGCATCAGAATAACACATAAAAATATTCCCTTGCAACGCTCTTGCTCTGTAGTTACCATAACATAATACACAACCTAAAACACCATAAAATAATAATTGCTTAAAAGCCATACATTAAATTGTATTTTGAAATAATTGTATACTTTGTATCATTTTTATTAAATACAGTATTTTAAAAACATTTTCAGCTGGAATTTTGCTACAGCTAACTATTGTTCAGTTATTTGCTAGTTGATCAGTCATTGTAAGTTTCAACTTTCAGGATAATCCACCAAGTATGGCTTTGTTTGCTGTGTAAGAAAGCATTAATGTGCTGGTCAGAGGAAATGTTGCTCATCCTTGCTGGCAGCATGAGCTCAGCTGTAGGTTTTGTACTAAGCCCAAAGTAGCTTTATTTTGCACTTATAATTTTTTGCTTTAAAGTCATTAAGCTTAACACCACAGGTGAAGATAGTATCATCAACTGAACAATGAGCTACAAGCCTCATACAAATTCAGCCACAGTCCAACACATTATCTGTAAAATTAAAACAGAAATCAAGGATAAAGGGTTAGTTCACGTTTGTCACTGTAAACCTAATCTTAGCAGTGATTAAACATACCATAAAAGGCAATCTACTTGTGAATAGTCATTTTTATAAACGTTTGGCTTACCCCTCCATTCTGCTATCCTTTGTTACATCTTTTTATTTTTTAAGATGTACCCACAGAGCTTTTATTCCTGCTTCCTGCTCTACAAATGATCTAAAATTGGCGCATAATGGCAGTATTTATATTTATAATTTTGATTATCTAGAAATTTGCCTACCCTGCTGAGAGAGAATATTCTTGTTTTTGTCCTTGGATGGACAGGTTGTCTCTTTTTTCAATTAAAATCCCTATTTTGTCACTACCCATTGTTTTTTGTTTCGGTTGACTTAACAACTGTGTTTATTTTTTCTTTGGTCTGAGATGTCCAGCAATATGTCTCTAAATGAGGCATTTGCTGGGGAGTCCGGTTCTCAGTGTCTCAGGACTGGAATATGTTAAAGGCATTTGTGCTTCCTCCTTGTCAGCATCCATTGACATTTCTGTACTGTTCTCTCCCCATCCATGATTCCTTCCTGGAACTCACCTTTTCCAAGATGATACCCCGAGTCCTTGGATTGCACTCTGCATGTGTGGGTTAATAACTTGTAGCCTAGGTGGTTGTGTCTGTAGGCGCAGCAGCTCTCATTTACCAATTCTAGCCATTTGGGTGGAAGCACCCATAACCTTTCTTAATGACTCTTGCCCATCGCAGGAGTTTAGTCCTCAGTCAAGGAGATGACCAATATATTGATAGCGATTGCCACATCACAAATGACACATGGTAACAATGGGACAGAGGCCTCATACACAAGACCGAGAAACTCGTCGTAAAAGAAACATAATTTTCCTCGACGAGTTCCTTGTCAGACTTGTCGAGAATCTTGACAAGCTTTCTTTGCGTACACACTGTGAAGACAAATCTTCGTCGTTCTCAAACACGGTGACGTACAACACGTACCACGGCACTAAAAAGAAGAAGTTTGATTCCACTGGTGCCACCCTTGGGGCTGCTTTTACTTGTCTCATGTTACTGCGTGTTAAGTAAAAGTTTGGTGAGAGACGATTCGCACTTTTCAGTCTGTTACAGCGTGACGAATGTGCTATCTCCATTATAAACGCTACTTTTACCGAAGATGCGCTCTCGTCTCATACTTTATTCTGAGCATGCGCGGGTTTCTAAGCATACACACGAACGTGTTTCTCATCGTAAACCAGCCCAACGAGAAACACAACAAGGAAATTGAGACTCCCGAAGAGAAAAAAGAGATCCGTCGTCGAAATCCACAACAGTTTTCTTGACGAAAAACATACACACGATGGATTTCCTCTGCAAAAAAATGCTCTGCCAAGTTTCTTGATGGATTTTGTTGTGGAAAACGGTCGTGTGTACAAGGCCATAGGCTTGTGTGGCTCTGTTTTTATGTCCAATCGTTTTTTATTGCTTTACAAAGAATAAAGAATAAGTAGGACTTACATGACACCTAATGCCCTATACACATGATCGAATATCTGATGGAATCTAATCCGATGGATTTTTTCATCGGATATCTGATGAAGCTGACTTTCATCAGTCTTGCCTACACACCATCAGTCAAAAATTAGACTGTGGTGACGTAAAACACTACGCCGTGCTGAGAAAAATGAAGTTCAATGCTTCCGAGCATGCGTCAACTTGATTCTGAGCATGTGTGGATTTTTCTCTGATGGAGTTCCACACAGACGATCGTTTTTTTCTATTGTTTTTTTATCCATAGGAACATTTTAAAACATGTTCTATTTTTTTTCACCGATGAAAAAAAAACGATGGGGCCCACACATGATCGTTTTTTTCAATGAAACTGGTCCATCGGTCCGTTTTCATCAGACAAACCAATCGTGTGTACAGGGCTTTAGACTCTTTGTAGTTGGTCCCAGATTTTGATATGTGATATGGTGTTAGGTACCATTTTAGTAATAATAAACAAATTGATGCAGTTCCCAAACTGGCATTGTTTACCTCTGTCTCTGCTCCAGCTCAGAAACTCAGAAATTATCCTCTGGGTGAGTCTTTGATCTTTCCTCTGTCTGTCTTTCTTATGGATCCTCTTAGCTGGCTCTTACCCGACTTATTCTGTTCCTACAGACCTATAATGGAAAATGCTGCTTTAAAAGACATTGCATCCACCAAAAGGTAAGAGAGTAAGTAAAAAACACAAATGTGCATGACTGTGAAGGGAAGATAAACTAATAACAATGTTATGATTACTTGCAGCCACCCTTGCAAAGATAGACCATAAAATCATCATCCCCACTCAAAATCCCAGTTGAGAAAAATAAACTTTAACAAGAAAATCTACTAGGTATACACCAGTTAGGCCGCGTACACACGACCGAGTTTCTCGGCAGAATCCAGCGAGAACCTCGATGGGAGACGTATTCTGCCGAGAAAACCGGTCGTGTGTCACTTTTCGCCGAGCATCCCGTCGGGAAGCTTGTCAAGCCAAAAAGAGAGCATGCTCTCTATTTCCCCGTTGTTCTAAGGGGAAATTTGGCTCGATGAGCTTTTCGACAGCTGAACGGGAACCTCGACCGGCGGAATGATGAGTTTAGCCTGACGAGTAACTCGGTCGTGTGTACGCGGCCTTAGGCTTTCCTGGGAAGCTGGCCTGTCAGTCTTGCCTCATGAAAATCACACAGGGCCAAATAACATGTGACACCAGGAGTAGTCTCCTTTATTAAGCAATCAGTCCAGGATTGCATTATAGAAATGAACGGCCCAACCAAGTTGTACCAGGAACCTCTAGTGAGATAAGTAAGAAAGTCATAACAGCAACCATTCTGATGTGTTTAAAGAACTGTGTTTCACAGGGTTTCACCTTAGCCTTGTGGATCCATTTATGACACCCAGCAAAGAAACAATTCGATTGGAGGAACCTTTTCAAGAACCATTAAGGTCCAGAAATGATTATCCATACTTGAAAAATACCAGTAATACATTTACATACATAGAAGAAATACAATAAATAATAACTGAAGAACAGAAGAGAGTAGGAAAGAAACCGTGGATGAGCAATTGACTCGAAGGCCTCTACACACGATATGTTAAACCGATGAGAACGGTCTAATCGTTTTCATCGGACCAAACCGATCGGTTGTGGGCGCCATCGGTTAGTCATCCATTGGTTAAAAAAAGCCAACTTGTTTTATATTTAACCGATGGATTCCTAACTGATAGGTCAAAACCGATCGTTAGTAGGCACGACCATCGGTTAAAAATCCATGCATGCTCAGAATCAAGTCGACGCATGCTTGGAAGCATTGATCCTAATTTTTTTCAGCACGTCGTCGTGTTTTACGTCACCGCGTTCTCACCTGATCGTTTTTTTAACTGATGGTGTGTAGGCGCAATGGACCATCAGTCAGCTTCATTGTTTAACAGATGAAAACGGTCCATCAGACCTTTCTCATCGGATGGACTGATTGTGTGTACGTGGCTTTAAAGGGGTGTTCCAGCCAAAAAGTGTGTTTATTAAAAGTCAGCAGCTACAAAAAGTGTAGCTGCTGGCTTTTAATAAACACTCACTTACCTGCTCCTGCGTTCCAGCGACGCGCCGACCGGGGCTCTGCTCCTCTCCCCCCCTCCCCAGCCGGCGTCTCCATCCCAACTGTGGGCACCCAGCCGTGACAGCCTTCGGCTTCACGGCCGGGCACCCACTGCGCATGCGTGAGCCGCACTGCGCATGCATGCGCGGCGCGTCTCGCCGCTGATTGGAGAGGCGATCGCATGGGACCTGTCATGTGTCCCATGTGATCACCTACAGGGAGGGGCTGGTGTAGGCGATTAAGGCTTAATCGCCTAACCAGCCCCTCGGCGGAAGCAGGAAGTCCAACTCCTACTGAAGCCCCCACTCCCCCCCCCAAAAAAATGACATGCCAAATGTGGCATGTAAGGGAGTGGATTAAACAAAAGTTATTCTTTAGGGTGGAACTTAGTCACTTGACCACCGAGCCTGTTTTTCATATTCGGTGTTTACGAGACTAAAACATTTTTTTTGCTAGAAAATTACTTAAAACCCCCAAACATTATATATATTTTTTTCTATCACCCTAGAGAATAAAATGGCAGTCATTGCAATACTTTTTGTCACACCGTATTTGCGCAGCGGTCTTACAAGCGCCATTTTTTTGGAAAAAATTCACTTTTTTAAATTAAAAAATAAGACAACAATAAATGTGGCCCAATTTTTTTATATATTGTGAAAGATAATGTTACGCCAAGTAAAATTATACCCAACATGTCACGCTTAAAAATTGCGCCCGCTCGTGGAATGGAGTCAAACTTTTACCCTTAAAAATCTTGATAGGCGACGTTTAAAAAATTCTACAGGTTGCATTTTTTGAGATACAGAGGATACAGAGGAGGTCTAGGGCTAGAATTATTGCTCTCGCTCTAACTATCGCGGCGATACCTCACTTGTGTGGTTTGAACACCGTTTTCATATGCGGGCGCTACTCGCATATGCGTTCGCTTCTGTGCGCGAGCTCGTCGGGACGGGGCGTTTTAAAAAATTTTTTTTTGTTTTCTTATTTATTTTAATTTAGTTTATAATTTTTTACACTGAAATAAATAATAATAAAAAAAAATATTACTTTTATTCCTATTACAAGAAATGTAAACATCCCTTGTAATAGAAAAAAGCATGACAGGTCCTCTTAAATATGAGATCTGGGGTCAAAAAGACCTCAGATCTCATATTTAAGCTTAAATGCAAAAAAAAAATAAGAAATGTAAAATGTCATTTTTTCAAATGGCATTAAAAAAAAATGTCTCTTTAAGACGCTGGGAGGGACTGACATTTTGACATCACTTCCGCCCAGCAGAGCTCTGGGGACGGGTGGGGGCGATTTTTCCCTCACTCGTATCCCCGCAGAGGAGCCAAACAGACCCGATCGCCTCCGCCACTACCAACGGCAACGGTAAGCGGCGGAGGGCGCGGGAGAGCGGCGGGAGGGGGGGAGCCTCTCCCGCCACCAATAACAGCGATCTTGCGGCAAATCCGCTGCGGAGACCGCCATTATCATTAACACAACCGGCCCATGAAGAGATGGATATCTCGGTTGTGGCAGCAGCTGCTGCCGTTACCGAGATATCCATCTTTAAAAATAGGACGTACTTTGGCAATGGGCTGTTTGTCAAGTGGTTAAAGTTTTATCCTCTCAAACAGAAACGTAAGTTAGACTCGAACATCAGGTGTTCGCCTGTTCACCAAATAGCAAACAATTTGCGATGTTCATGGCAAATTCGAAAGCCGCGGAACACCATTTAAAAGTCTATGGGAGAATAACATGAAAAATCAAAAGTGCTAATTTTAAAGGCTTATATGCAAGGTATTGTCATAAAAAGTGCTTGGGGACCTGAGTCCTGCCCCAGGGGACATTTATCAATGCAAAAGTTTTAAAAACTACAGTTTTTTTAAGAGCAGTGATTTTAATAATGCTTAACCACTTGCCTACTGTGCACCTACACCCCCTTCCTGCCCAGACGAAATTTAACTGACAATTGCGCGGTCGTGCGACGTGGCTCCCAAACAAAATTGGTGTCCTTTTTTTCCCACAAATAGAGCTTTCTTTTGGTGGTATTTGATCACCTCTGCGGTTTTTATTTTTTGCGCTATAAACAAAAATAGAGCGTCAAAAATGCAATATTTTTTACTTTTTGCTATAATAAATATCCCCAAAAATATATTAAAAATATATTTTTTTCCTCAGTTTAGGCCGATACGTATTCTTCTACATATTTTTTATTAATTGCGGCGACCTGCGATTTTTTTATTGGGACTGCGACGTTATGGCGGACACTTCGGACACTTATGTGACATTTTTGGGACCATTTACATTTATACAGTGAACAATGCTATAAATATGCATTGATTACTGTATAAATGTGACTGGCAGTGAAGGGGTTAACCACTAGGGGGTGGGGAAGGGGTTAAATATGTGTCTTCTGAGTGTTCTCAGAGGACACATGTACAAGGAACACAATCTGTCTCCTCTCTCCCTGACAGGGACGTGCAGCTCTGTGTTTACACACAGAGCTCCACGTCCCCGCTCAGTTACTGGGCAATCGCGTGTGCCCGGCGGCGATCGTTGACGCCGGGCACTCGCGCCGGGATCCCAGCAGAGCGGCGCGTGCACGCGCGCCACCGCCGGCGCGCGCGCACCCGCCCGCGGCTTTAAAGAGACAGCACGTCATATGACGTGCTGTCAGGACAGTGGAGTCCTCCGCCCGCCGTCATTTGACGGTGGGTGGTGGACAAGTGGTTAAAGTGAAATAATAAAAGTAAAATATTCCTTTAAATTTCGTGCCTGGGGGGTGTCTATAGTCTGCCGTTAACCACTTCAGCCCCGGACCATTTTGCTGGTCAATGACCGGGCCACTTTTTGCGAATTCGGCACTGCGTCGCTTTAACTGAGAATTGCGCGGTCGTGCAACGTGGCTCCCAAACAAAATTGGCATATTTTTTTTCCCAAAAATAGAGCTTTCTTTTGGTGGTATTTGATCACCTCTGCATTTTTTTTTGCGCTATAAACAAAAATAGAGCGACAATTTTGAAAAAAATTAAATATTTTTTACTTTTTGCTGTAATAAATATCCCCCAAAAATATATAAAAAAAAAATTTTTCCTCAGTTTCTTCTACATATTTTTCATTAAAAAAATCACAATAAGCGTTTGTTGATTGGTTTGCACAAAAGTTATAGCGTCTACAAAGTAGGGGATAGATTTATGGTATTTTTTTTTTTTACTAGTAATGGCGGCCATCTGCGATTTTTATCGGTACTGCGACCTTATGGCGGACATTTTTGACAAATTTTTGGGATCATTGGCATTTTACGCAACAATAATTTTTATTGAAAATAAACGAAACATACATAGAGATAATACATAACACAGTTATACAGCATGGGCATAGCTCTAGTGTATCAGACAATTATCTTCAAAAGAGAAGCATCTCCCAATATCAATAGAAGTGAGTAACACTGGCTGGTCTTCACGCCCCGGGTGCCCCATAGGGAGCACACTGCACCCGGGGGGTCCGACTCATTCCATATGGATAACAATGCCCACATTTGCCTAAATCATTGGCATTTTTATAGCGATCAGTGCTATAAAAATGCATTGATTACTGTAAAAATGTCACTGGCAGGGAAGGGGTTAACACTAGGGGGCAAAGAAGGGGTTAATTATGTTCCCTCATTGTGTTCTAACTGAAGAGGGGGTGGGTCTGACTAGGGGAAATGACAGATCGCTGTTCATACATTATTGTATGAACATGCGATCAGTCATTTCTCCCCCTGAAAGGACCGGGAGCTGTGTGTTTACACACGCAGCTCCCCGTTCTCACTTTGTAACGAGCGTTCGCGGGTGCCCGGCGGTGATTGCGCCCACTGGGCACTCACATCGGGACCAGGGGCGAGCAGGGGGCTTGTGCGCCCCTAGTGGCTGCAATGCAAAATCACGTTATATTACGTGATTTTGCACAGTCGAGCCGACCTGCAACCATAAAACTACGGTGGGCGGTCGGCAAGAGGTTAAAATGGCACATTTTCCCAGTGTTAAGAACATCGAGGGTGAAATGAATCGTTGGGTCTCGGTAATACAGATAAAACTCATTATAAAAAACGTCATGGGTTACCCCCCCTGTCCATTACCAGGCCCTTTGAGTCTGGTATGAATATTAAAGGGAACCCCAAACCAAAATTAAAAAAAGGAATTGTGTGGGGGTCCCCCCAAATTCCATACAAGGCCCTTCAGGTCTGGTAAAAATATTAAGGGAAACCCTGCGCCAATTTTATTTTTTTTAATTACGTAGCATTTCCCCCCAAAATCCATACCAGACCTTTTAGGTCTGGTATGATTTTTAAGGGGAACTCTGCGCCAAAATTTAAAAAATGGCCCCCAAAGCACCATGTTGATGGGGACAAGGGCCTCATTCCCACAACCCTTGAATGGTGGTTGTGGGGGTCAGCGGGAAGGGAGCTTAACAAGGGGACCCCCAGATCCCAGCACCCTCCCCTATGTGAATTGGCAATGGGTTACACTGTAGCCAGCTTGGGACAAGTCCTTTATTTAAAATAGAAAAAATTCCAGCTATGTAGATCCATCTCGCTCCAAAAAAAAAAATCTGTTACAGATGCTCCTCCATAGGAGGCTCCCGCAGAGTGACACTTCTCTTGCTCTTATACAGCTAAGGGCAGGGCCACATAGTGACGTACAAGAGTGACCCCGCCCCCCTCTCATGCCATGGGGAAACCATAGGGGAACCGCAGGGTCACCCGTGTATGTCACCGGATGGCCCTGCTTTCAGCTATATAAGAGCTGTCAGAGCAAGAGAAGCGTCACTCGATGGAAGCCTCCTGTGGAGGTGAGAGGTGAATCTAGCGGGGTTTTTTTTCGGTCCTGAAGGAGCAAGATGGATTTACATCGCTGGACTTTTTTATTTTTTAATAAAGGACTTGTCCCAAGCTGACTCTTGTATTTTTTTACACTTTTTGGGGATGAGGTCCTAGTCCCCATCAACCTGTTTGTGACTGAGACTAAAAAAAGTCCTTTTAACCAGTTAAGGACCGCCGCATGTACATTTACATCGGCAGAATGGCACCGACAGGCACATCAACGTATATATACCTTGGTGCCTTGAGGGGGTTCGGGGGTCCGATCGGACCCCCCCCCCCGTACATACGGCGGTCCGTTCTGCTGGCCGAGCGATCCGGGATGAGGGGGCGGCTATTCGTTTTTGTCCGCCCCCTCCGGATCGCTCTCAGCCAATCCACGCACCCCCCGCCCTGTCACTTCCTCCTAGTGTGTAAACACAGGAAGGAGGAAGCGATGTGATCTCTCCTTCAGCGTTTTTTTCAACCACCGCTGAGGAGAGATCACATCGCACAGTAAGTCTGCACTAACACTACACTGACACACACTACACATAGTCACATTAACCCCCCCCCCCCGAGTCACAGTGTCACTGAATGTAGTAATCATACATGTATGATTACTGTATTTAGTGTTAGTGTGAAAGGCAGTGTGACAGTCAGTTAGTCTTAGGTTCAGGGTAGCCCCCGTACCCCCCCTAATAAAGTTTTAACCCCTTGATCACCGCCCTAGTTAACCCTTTCACTCCCTATTGCCAGTGTCACTAAGCGATCATTTTTCTGATCGCTGTATTAGTGTCGCTGTTCCCGCTAGGTAGCTATTTTTTTTTACTAAAGACATATGGCTAAATAAATTTTGGCCTAAATGATTGACTAAAATTTAGTTTATTTGATTTTTCTTATAACAAAAAGTAAAAAATATTGTTTTTTTTTCAAAAATGTCGCTCTATTTTTGTATATAGCGCAAAAAATTAAAATCGCAGAGGCGATCAAATACCACCAAAAGAAAGCTCTATTTGTGGGAAGAAAAGGATTTGTTTGGGAGCCACGTCGCACGACCGCACAATTGTCAGTTAAAGCGATGCAGTGCCGAATCGCAAAAAGGGGCAAGGTCATTTAGCAGCATTTTGGTCCGGGTCTTAAGTGGTTAACCAGACATTTCTAGTGTAGTCTTTTCCCAGCTTCAAACTGTCAATGGTAACAATTATAGTGAATGCATTTATTGCATTTTTAAAGCAGATAATTTGACAATCATTAAACATTTAATGCAGGCGAATCTTCCTTGAGCGTGTTTTTTAAATGACAGTGATTCTTTACCAGTGAATTTTTGGTGAAAATCACTGTTTTATAAAAACGACCCATAGGGGGTTATTGACAAAAGGCAAATCCACTTTGCACTACAAATGAGAGGAAGCTCTGCTGATTTTATCATCCAATCATGTGCAAGCTAAACTGCTGTTTTTTACTTGCATATCCCCCCTCAGATCTACAGCGACTGCACTTGGAAGTGCACTTTAAGTGCAATTTCAAGTGCACTTTGCACTTGTAGTTTGCAATTGTAGTGCAAAGTGGATTTACCTTTAGTAAATAACCCCCATAGTGTCGTGCAGCAATACGTTATAGTCAACTACACTATAGCCTGGGCATATTATCTTATTTCTCCACTGCTTAACTTTGAAATTAAATTAGGATTTTGAAGTCTAAGTGTCACTAACAAAAGAGAAGAATGAAGAAAGTGGCACTTACTGTTTTCTCAGCATATACATTCAGGGAGTTACTTCGAGAGACATACAATGTGATACAAAGCACAGCTAGACTCAGCAAATTATATTTGTAGCTTTTTAGTGACCAAGACAAAAAAAAATAAGAATTGTAAAAAAATGAACAATGTTTGGCAGGTTTCAGCTGTGGGTTTTGTTGGCAAGAACGAATCTATAGTGAACAAAGCAGTTAGTAAAGTTTAACAAAAATTACAGAGTAGCAGTTTTAGAGAAGTAGTATAAAAGGAAATAAAAAAAAGAGAAGAATGAGCATTAAAATGTTTTTTTTAATTATTATTATTTTAACATTTAGCATCACAGAATAAAAAAAATGCATGGCTTTATGGTGCGTCGCAAATAAAAATAATTAAAAGGAAAAAAAAAATCACCATGCTGTTTTCTGTATAGAAGGACATTGCTTGGTGTTTGTTCTATAATCCTCAGCAACACTGCAAGTGTATACCTCTTAATGGAAAATATTCATTAGTCATTGAAAACACTTCTGTTCACCACAATTGACTCTAAAAAAAAAAAGATTTGTGTATTTTAACTTCTGAGTGAAAAAAAAAAGCTTTGTGGTTGGTTACTTACAATCAATGTCCCCACATATTTCTGCCCAGTGTTGTTTAAATTGCCTTATATATAAGATACTGAAAACTGAAACTTTTGAAAGTGTACCCAGCTTTTCCCGTTGAGCAACTGTTTCTTTTTTCTCAGTCTGGGTTTTCTATGTCATTGTTTAGTAACCATAACAGTCTCCCTTCTAGTTTTGTAGATGCTACACTTTTGCTATATACTGTAGCTAATTGAAATATTACCAACAGTGGTAGAAATCAGTGTTGTTGCTTTCTTTTGTAATGGTAATTCTTGCACTCATCCTCTCTCATTTTGACAAATGTAACCTCCTGCTCAGAGTATCTTTCATTATCTAGTTTCTCAACATCCAGTTTCTGTTTAACACAACATATAAGCAAATAGTATAACACTTTTCTTATACCAGATACATTTTTTTTTAAATGTATATGACTAATAATAGAGTGCTAAGAAGCAAATCATAACTATACAAATAGTACAACATTAGATCAATATAAATCCCACATAATATAACATACATCTAACCAAGGAAATTTTTTACATCAGAATATACTGTATTGCATAAAAATTGCTCTATTATTATATAATTACAGCTTATATAAAAAAGTGCAATAAAGTTCAGTGTATAAAAGCAAAAAGTCATCCATTCACCAATGTGAATCTTCACACAAAATTCCTTCTCCCGTGAAAGGATCACAACTTCCCTAAGGTCCACTTCACCAAAATCCCCCACATGCTTTAGGCTGGATTCACACTTGTGCAGTGCAAATTCCAGCTCTCTTATCTCTGAAGATAGATAAGGGAAGTGTTCAGCAGATCATCTCCGTTTTAGCTGCAAATTTGGAGACCTGGGAGAGGGGAGGGGGGAAAGTGTATTGAGGAGAATGAGAGAAATCCTGATGAGAAACGAACACATCTGCGAATCAGATGCGTGCCCATAGAAGATAATGGGCCTGAATCTGCATCTGAGCAGCACCGCAATGCCTAGAAAACGCACACTTTTTTGGGCAATGCACAGTGCGAATGCATCGCACATATGTGGACCAGTCTCATTAAAATCAATGTATTTTATAATGTTATGCAAATTGGATGTGGTTTAAGCCGCACTAAATTTGCATAGGTGTGAACCTGGCCTAGTTGTGACCTCACATTCTTAGATGGAACCAGGACACAATGAGGTATAATATAGTTTTAAAACAGGATGTCAAATAATACTACAATATTAAATCAGGGGGGTTGATTTACTAAAAATGGAGAATGCTAATCTGGTGCAGCTTTGCATTGTAGCCTTCAGCTTGTTCAAAAAACCTGGAAACCGATTGCTTTATATGCAGAGCTGCACCAGATTTTGCACTCTCCAGTTTTAGTAAATCCACCCCAGGATGTCAACCGCTGAAAAGCAGTCTCCACTCCACCACTACACCAGTAAGGAATAATGTATATAAAAAAAAAAAGAAAAGAAGATCACTAGTAGTGTAGTATATTCCTCACTTTATTAGCAACAGATAAAAGTGCACTCACATTACAGCAGGTAAGTATCGACTTCATAATAAAAAGGTCTGGTAAAGATATTCACCATTGTAACCGCTTAACGACCATTTCATGCCAATATATGTCGGCAGAATGGCACGGCTGGGAAGATTAACTTATATATACATTTCCCTTTAAGACACAGCATTGTGGGCACATGTGCTCACCTGCGGCTAGCTCGGTGAGTGTGACCGCGGGTCCTGCAGATTTGATGTCCGTGGGGATACCTGCAATCATCTCACGGAGAGGAAGAACGGGGAAATGCTGATATAAACAAGCATTTCCCCATTATTCCTAGTGACAGGACACTGATCACAGCTCCCTGTAATCAGGAACGGTGATCAGTGTTGTGTCACACGTAGCCCTTTCCACCTACAGTTAGAATCACTCCCTAGGAGAGTCCAGATTGTCCAGGGCTTACGTGGTTAATGTGCAAAGGTTGTTGGTTAAAGGCACTTAATATTATGTGGGATTTATATCATTAGTGATATATTTTAACGTTTTTTTTTTTTTTTTTTAGCTGGTATAAGAAAAGTGCTTAAATTTTGCTTAGATTTAAGCGTACTTTGCATTGGTGATAAAACAGTGGGGAGAGCAGCTTCCATAGGCTTGCGTCAATTTATAAGGTTGGAGCAGCCTTTTTGCACCAGGGTGCCCAGGCACCCTGGGGTGTCTCAAGGTTTCATCAGGGATGCCTTGGTAAAATGACTAAAAATTGCCCAAAAATTGTATACAGGCTGGTGGGTGGATGAAGCCTGCCTTTTAGTTAAACAAAGCCACTGGTTTTTATTGTTCACCATTATATGCATCTAGCTGCCCGAGCCCTTAGAAAAACTGAGGAAGAAGAAAAACATTGGAATACTAGTCAGTACCAGTTTGCAAAAGTCTATTTGCTTTGGAAGAATAATTCACCTCGAATGTTGGGTGTCCTGTGTCCTACATGTGTGGATGTTGCTGCGATATGTAAAACTATTTGAATAATTTAGACATTTTAGAATGGGGTACCTCGAGACTGTCCATCATTTTTAAAGGGTGTCTTGACTGTAAAAAGCCTGAGAAACACTGGGTTAGAGCAGCGTGGGGATGTACCGGTATTTAAGAAACAAAAACTGTATTGTGTATTGAGCACAACATAAACAAATCTGTGAAACTATTCCTTCCTTGTATAACATTAAAATATTTTCCATTTTTTTTTTACATTCTATGAAGATAATGAGTTCTATCTGTGCTCTGATTTTTTGGGATATGTGTGCTTGTTATAGTGCTAGTAACCAAGAAATTATTAACGTGGCATTAAACTCAAAACCAAAAATGCAATATATTGTGGCTTACTAATCATAAGATGTGGTGACTTTATCAGATTTCTTTTTTTTTTCACCTGGTGATCTGGCCAGTAACACACCTCCTGTATTAGTGCCCCCACTCTGGATGAAGAAACACAGGGGCACAGCAGAAAACAGCAGATTTAGATTCACTGACAAATTGAAGCCAATGTCCTCACACCACAGTTACATGCACATGCACCCCTTTTAGTGGTAAACAGTTTGTCTTAACTGATACATTTGTAAAATAGCTTGCCCTTTTGGGAAACAACAGACTTACTGGCCAGATCACCAGGGGGTAGGGATGAGCCAAACACCCCCCCGTTTGGTTCGCACCAGAACCTGCAAACAGACCAAAAGTTCATACCCAGGGGGGGTGTATAGTATGCCTGTGAAGTAGCACTTGTTTCCCATGCTTAGAACTGTCCCTGCACAAGGTGTCATTTCTGAAGGAAAAAAAGTCATTTAAAACCACTCGTGGCTATAATGAATTATTGGCTCCCGGCAATACAGAGAAAAGGCATTGAAAGACACTGAGAAAAAAAATGTGTGGGGGTCCCCCCAAATTCAAATGCCAGGCCCTTAAGGTCTGGTATGGATATTAAGGGGAACCCTGTGTCAAAAAAAGACGTGGGGTTCCCCCCAAATATCCATACCAGGCCCTTTAACTGAGCACGCAACCTGGCAGGCCGCAGGAATAGAGGGGGGGCAAAAGAGCGCCCCCCTGAACCGTACCAGGCCACATGCCCTCAACATTGGGAGGATGCTTTGGGGGTCTGTGACCCCTCAAAGCACCATGTCCCCATGTTGATGGGGACAAGGGCCTCATCCCCATAACCCTTGACCGGTGGTTGTGGGGGTCTTCGGGTGGGGAGCTTATCGGAATCTGGAAGACCCCTTTAACAAAGGGGACCCCCAGATACCTACCCCCCTATGTGAATTGGTAATGGAGTACATCGTACCCCTACCATTTCACAAAAAAAGTGTAAAAACTGTAAAAAAAACACAGACCTTTATTACCCAGCGTTGGTAATCCACTCTCGGTCTTCACTCCAACGCTGTCGGTATCCTGCGATGGGTGATCTCCTCTCCGGGGTCCAGCGATGAGAAAATCTCCTCTTCATCCAGGTCCAGGATTCAGCACTGAGATGTTCACCACTGTCACAAGCTGGCATAGACCATCATGGCCTCCTTAATAATGTCCTTTTGCATTACATAGCAGGACATCTTCCTACATGTTTGTAGCTCCCTCAAATGCCAGGGCCCAAAGTCAGTAGGCAAGAGGCTAGCATTCAGTCTCCTCCAAAGGCCTCTGTCCCGGGCGATTCTGTCACAAACATATGTACACAAACTGTTGTATAACAAGAACCATAATCCCCAAAGAAAAGAATAAACAATAGTGGGGGCGATTCCTGCTTTTTGGTGTATCCTCACAATGTTTTGCGGAGTCATCTGCTTCCTCAAGAGAGTAAGGGAGGCATCAATGTTAATTCTGAATAAAAAAAAAGAGCATATAAGTAAATGCGTTCACAATCATATTGCCCATGATGAGTGTTATATACATATACAGGTGAAATATAAAAAAAAAAATAATATCATCAACAAGTTATTTAATTTCAGTAATTCAATTTAAAAATTGAAACTCATATATTATATAGATTCATTACACACAGAGTGATATATTTCAAGCATCCCTTTTTATTTAACCCTTTCATGCCTAAGGGTAAAACAAACCTTAATGCCTGAACGCAGTTTTGCAATTTTGACATGTGTTTGTTAAACTGTACATATCTTTGTAACTGCTTGGTGTATCCAGGTGAATTATACCTTGTTTTTTTCAGGACACAATAGGCTTTCTTTTGGTAGTAAATTTTATTGCATAAATCGTAATTCTGTTTTGTTATTAAAGGAAAACTGGTCAAAAAGGTAAAACAAATAACAGTTTTTAAATTTTGCCTATATATTTCTTGCTGCTACCATGACCCACCACCAAAAAACAACCAAAAATAACTTCTCCTATTACTGCTGTAAATAAATATGCCCCATGTGTGTGTTTAAATTGTTGTTTGTACCCATATTTGGGCCCAGAAACCATAGTGCATAAATTGCTTTTTTTTCCCACAAATGTTTTAAAATGAGAAGTTCACCTTTTGTAACATGTTACATGTTACACCCTCAATAACCTCCTACCTCACTAGTTTCTAATAATGTGGGATGGTGTGGTAAATTTCAAAGCAAGGGTCGAGGCACAGGCCTGGATTAGAAGGGCACGTGGGACAGTGGAAACGAGTGTCGCATCTTTTGCCATTTTTGCCACACACACGACACTTCTTCCTGGGGAATTTGCAGCTTGCTGTGATTGGGATAGGACGCAAAAAGTGTCTTTCTGTTAGTCTTCTAACATCCTCTGATTCTGCAGGCTGTCTGGGGTCTTCTTGAAACATCAGGTGTTCTATAATTTTTTCCTGGTACTGCAGGAAGGTGTCAGTACCACCAGATTTTTTATAAAGGACAAATGAATTGTGGATTGCCACCTGGATAAAATATATTGCCACTTTTTTTACCAGGTTTTAGATTTCCTCAGCACCAGGTAGGACTGCAAGATCTGGTCAGATAGGTCGACTCCACCCATGTATTTGTTTTATGCCATAATGCACAGTGGCTTTTCCTTCAGTGTAGCTGACCCACGTTCTGTTACAGTCACTGTGCCCTCTGGGTGGATTGTTGTCAGCATATAGACTTATTTTCTGTCTGAAAATTTGACAGCCATCATTTCCTCCTGTTGGTAACTGAGTGATGTGCCTCTCTGCAAACGTTGTCTCACCAGCTGCTGTGGAAACTCTTTGCGGTTTTTCCATACGGTCCCACATGCTCCTGTGCCAGCAGCATGCAGAGATCTAAAAAGTGTCACACTGCTGTAGTAATTGTCGACATAAAGATTGTAGCCTTGGTGAAGCAGAGGTTGGATCAGTTGCCAGACAATTTTCCCACTGACTCCAAGATTTTCTGGGCAGCCATGGGGGTTGAGTTGTCTGTCCCGTCCTTCATAGATCAGAAATCCAAATGTATAGCCTGTTGTTTTTTCGTACAGTTTGTAAAATTTTATGCCACACCGGGCACGTTTGGATGGTATGAACTGCCTAAAATGCAGTCGGCCTTTAAAATTCATCAGGGATTCATCAATAGAGATATTTTTGTCCGGGGTATAAACCGCTGCAAATTTATTAGACATAAAAGAGATTAAGGGCCGCAGTTTGAACAGTCGGTCATAACTGGCGTCACTTCTTAGGGGAAACTGCAAATTATCGTTAAAATGCATAAAGCGCAATAATGCTTCAAAGCGATCTCTTGACATAACTGCAGGAAAAGCTGGGGTGGCATGGATGGGACTAGAGGACCAATACTGACGAATTTTAGGCTTTCGGACTATGCCCATGTTGACTAACAAACCCAGTGCAATTTTGATTTCTGTAAGGTGTGTTGGCACCCATCTCTTCCTGTGAGAAGATGTCGTTTTTTTTGCTATAAACTGGGTGACGTTGAGGTTAGTTTGATCAACCATGTGCTGTAGGAGCTCGTCATCCACAAATATCTTGAAGAAATCCACGGGGCCAAAATTTTCAACATTGATATTTATGCCTGGTGAGGCCGTAAATTTGGGCATTTGAGGGGTGAAAGAGCTCGCTGGTATCCACTGAGAGGTGTATGGCTGTGCAACTGATGGGGTGCTACATCCTCTTGCTGCCCGCTAGTAACAGGCTCTTCATGGTCAGAAGAGCTGCCTGAAGTGTCACATTCACTGTCACAGATGAAATCCTCATCTTCTGAGCCCAACTCAGGTTCGCTGTCCGAGCACAGGAGGGCATATGCCTTTTCTTTTTTTTTTTTTTTTTTTTTTTTCTTTTCACCATTTCGGCTAAATGTTTACTAGCTTTATTGCCCCATATGTATCTCTCCTTCGCTATGCAGTTAAACTTTTTTTTTATTTCGTGTGACAACATCTCTTTTAGTTCCTCTCTTTTTAGGATTAGCTTATGGAGGGTCTCTCTTGTTCTCTCTTTTTTATGGGTTTGTTCCAAGCTCGCTATTTCTTTTACCACTAAGTTATACTTCCTGATTCCCTCTTTCTTTTTCCTGGACCCTTCTTTAATTAGGATTCCACGGATATAAGCTTTGTGCGCTTCCCAAACAATGGCCTCCGAGGTTTCCCCGTTATCATTAGCTAAAAAAAAATATTTGAGTTCTTGTTCTACCTTTCCCGCCCCCTCCTCATCTCGTATCAGGTCTTCATTTAGGCGCCAAACCGGATGGTAGATTTGTTGCGTAGTGTTCTCTATTTTCATAGTGATCGGGGCATGGTCTGACACTGTCATAATTTCTATCTTCGCCTCGATTACCCTATCCAGCAGCCTATGGTCTACCATCATATAGTCAATCCTGGAGTAGGTCCCGTGGACAGGAGAGTAAAACGTGTAGTCTTGTATCCCAGGATGGAGGGACCTCCATACATCTACCAGCTGGCTGTCATGCATTAGCTGTTTGAATTTTTGGACTTCCACATTATTTACCTCTCGTGTCCGGGACGTACTGTCCTCTCTCGGGTTAATACAGAAATTAAGATCCCCCGCTACAATCACATATCCGTCTAGGAAAGGTTTTAGTTTCCTTAAAGTCTTGTTAACATAGTTCACCGGGCCGTTGTTAGGGGCATATATATTAACCAACGTATAAACAGTATCCCCAAGTTTGCCCTTAAGACATAAAAATCTACCATCCGGATCAGTTTTCCTATCTTCCAATACAAAATTTACTCTCCCCGTAAATCCTATGGCCACCCCTCTTGCGCGGTTTGAAATGGAATCTCCATAAAACCATATCGGATAGCTGGGAGAGTGTAGTCTAATGCTGGAGTTGATTGTTAAATGCGTCTCCTGTAGGAAGATCACATCTCCTCCATAATGTTTTATCTCCTCAGTGATCTTCTGTCTTTTGGCCCGGGTATTTAGGCCCTTAACATTATATGAGATAAATTTTATTCCGGCCATCTACTCACTATTTGTATACTTCTTTTGGTATCCAATCGGGAGTCACCTTCCCTTTCCCCCCTCCCCATCCCCCCTTCCCTCCCCCCCTCCCTTCTCCCGTCCACCTTCCCCTGCCTCCCTTCCCTCCCTCCCTCCCCCTACCCCCCCACCCTAGGGCCCCAAAGAACAAGGGGCTAATGAACCGTGTAGACCTCTTTTCCACGGTTCTCTTGTTTGAGGTAGGGTTCCCCTCGGATCTCCTCCCTCCTGGTGGGTCTCCTGAAGAGGGAGGATTGCCCAGAGGATAGGAACGCCCGACTCCCCCTCTCTGTCTAAATTTTCCCTCCACCCCCCTTTTCCATTCATTTTGGGACTATTTTAGTTTAGACCGTCCATCCTGGCAATTCAGGTGCTTGAATATCCAGCTTATTACAGAAGGCTTCTAGGTCCTCGGGAAAAATTAATTTTGCTGATATGCCATCCTTCCACCCTATGAGACATGCCGGAAATCCCCATTGGTATTTGATGTTTTGGGCCCGTAATTTCTCTAGCAGTGGTTTGAGCAGTCTCCTCCTGGTTAGGGTTTCCCAGGACAGATCTGGGAAAATCTGGATCTCTACATCTTTATACCTCAGGGGTGGCATCTTTTTTAATTTCAGCCATATTTCCGCCTTGTCCTCATAATTTCTAAATCTTGTAATTATATCTCGTGGCCATTCATTTTCTCTATTTTTTTGTGTCCCGATTCTATGGACCCGTTCTATTTTTAAGTCCTTTTCCATATTTTTCGCTAATATCGGTTTAAAGAGTTCGTTCATAATTTCCCTAAGGTCTTCCCCTTTTTCTTCCTTAATTGAGCGAATCCTTAAATTTTGTCGTCTACTTCTGTTCTCTTGGTCCTCAAGCCTGTATTGTAACAGGCGCTGGTTCAGTCTTAGACTATTATGTTGCTCTCTTAGTTGTTTTATTTCTAGGGTTTGCTGTTCGTTCTTGGTTTCCATCTCTTCTACGCGTAGTAAGAGGTGGCTCAAGTCTACTCTCACCATGCTAATTTCTTGTCTTATCACATCCTCCAGCCTCTTTAACATAATGTTCATTTCACTTTTTGTGATGTTCTGTGACCCCGCTGTTGCCTCCTCCATAAGACTTCTGTCTTCCTCTTCCTCTAATGATCTATCCGGGATTGCACCTCCTGTATTTTTATTTTTTTCTCCCTTTTTTTCCGTTTTTTTTGTGGTGTTGGGGCTTTTAACCGTTCCCTCTTGGGTCAAATATTGTCTAATTGTGCTGGGCGTTGTGTTTTCTTTAGGGGCCTTAGGGGCAGTGCCCCTTGTTATCTTGCTCATACTGTATGTCTTGGCCGTTCTTCTTATTCGTTTCCCCAGTTTTGAGGATGAACAGAGGTTTCCCCTTATTCACCTTTTCCTAGGGGGCTCTGGACTTGTTTTGGCCCCTTCACATATACCTTCCAGTCTTCCCGTCTCCTCCTTATCTTTAGTATGTTATAAGTTATATCTTCGGGTGTGGGTTTAAAAGTCCCTTCGCTAGGATTTGGTAATGCAGTGGGGAGCTAGGGAGGCAGCAAGCCGGGGGCACCACTTCGATAGGGGGGATACCCCGATCTCCAAGGATCTTATATCTCCAGTGTTGGTCTCTCCCTATCTCTCTTGTTTAGTCCCGTAGAGTTAGGGGCTTAGGGAGGCCTGGGTCCAAATTGAGAAAGGGGTCTCCCCTGTTCAGTTCGGTTTTTGATTTTTATTTGTATATTTTCTCCCCTGCTGATTATTTGAGGGTTGCAAAGTGTAGTTCTCAATCAATTTCTGTTTTCTCGTCCTATTCCCAGGATGGAGGGGTCTGTCTGACTTGACCTTTAAATTATCGAAGCGACTTGGCATCAACTATTTCCCTTTGTCTTCAGGGCTCTTTGGGGGTCCCTGCAGCTACGTCAGTTAAAAGGGCAGCTGTTTCATAGAGATCCTCTAGAGGTACTCATTTAGTACTGTGCCTCTCCAGGGGCTCTCCAAATCCTTTCTTAGGACTGGGGGGGGTCTATAGTAGGCCTTCCATTGGTGTAATCAGACTATGTGTTGGTACAGTTATTTGTTGGCTGCCCTCCTCTCCCCGGGCCCCGGGCACTAATTGACCTCTAGGCGTATGCCAGTCATACGTTATGTATGTTGATAAATTCTGAGCTGAACTCCGCTCTTTTCAAAGGGACCTCTAATGTACAGCCTTTAATATAGTTAATACATTTTCCCTGGACATCGGGTGGTCTTTGTCACTTGTATAATTGCGCTTCTATGCAGGTATCTTTGCTCCGATACTATTCACCACAAACAAGAAAAAAAAAACAATCCTTTATACACCCATCTGGCACGCTAGGCTGACCTTTTCAAGTAAGGGTAATTTTACTGTCACACATAGCATGGAATGATCTTACCAGCTCCGTAGGTTACCCATATTGAGCTTATGGAATCTCCTTTTGTGCCTGGGGGGGGTGGGAGGTTTAGGCTGGCTCCTGCTTCTCTGATCTCTGCTGGTGGAGCGGGAGGTGGGTGGAATGCGGCTCACCGCGGTCTCGCTGCGGGTTCTCGGGCGACCAGGCGGGTGACACGAAGCGGTGCTCAGGTGCGGATGTCAACCTTGCGGATCTCCTCGCTGTGCCCCTGGCGTCTCCGCTCCATAGCCCCGCTGCTCTTCCGGGTCACTCGTCGCTCGCCGCTCGTTCCTCTTCCTCGCGTTCCGGGCATCAACGAGGTTCCGCCTACCTCACGGCGCGCGCGCGCGTACTACGTGCGCGTCATCCCGACGGCAACTGGCATATGCCTTTTCAACAGTATAACGCTTACTTGCCATTTTTTAGGCACTCTACAGACCTAAAAATATGCAAAAGTAAACCTTTTTGTTATATATTATAAAAAACTAAAACCTAAAACTTTTTTGCTAAAACACTGACCCTATCAACGACACTGATAGGAGCACTGATATTGGCTAACTAACTAATGCTGAGATGAACGGTGACAAACACCAACACTGAGATGAACGATGACAAACACTAACGCTGAGTTGAACGGTGACAAACACTAACGCTGAGATGAACGGTGAAAAACACTAACGCTGAGATGAACGATGACAAACACTAATGCCGAGATGAACGGTGACAGAAACACTAACGCCGAGATGAACGGTGACAGAAACACTAACGCTGAGATGAACGGTGACAGAAACACTAACGCTGCGATGAACGGTGACAGAAACACTAACGCCGAGATGAACGGTGACAGAAACACTAACGCCGAGATGAACGGTGACAGAAACACTAACGCCGAGATGAACGGTAGCAGAAACACTAACGCCGAGATGAACGGTGACAGAAACAAACGCTGAGATGAACGGTGACAAACACTAACGCTGAGATGAACGGTGACAAACACTAACGCTGAGATGAACGGTGACAAACACTAACGCTGAGATGAACGGTGACAGAAACACTAACGCCGAGATGAGCGGTGACAGAAACACTAACGCCGAAATGAACGGTGACAGAAACACTAACGCCGAGATGAACGGTAGCAGAAACACTAACGCCGAGATGAACGGTGACAGAAATAAACGCTGAGATGAACGGTGACAAACACTAACGCCGAGATGAACGGTGACAAACACTAACGCCGAGATGAACGGTGACAAACACTAACGCCGAGATGAACAGTGACAAACACTAACGCCGAGATGAACGGTGACAAACACTAACGCTGAGATGAACGGTGACAAACACTAACGCCGAGATGAACGGTGACAAACACTAACGCTGAGATGAACGGTGACAAACACTAACGCTGAGATGAACGGTGACAAACACTAACGCTGAGATGAACGGTGACACACACTAAGGCTGAGATGAACGGTGACACAAATTCTAACTACTGACACTACAAAATACTCAAACTGAAACTGTCACTATTACTGTACTGAAGGGACGCTGTCACTGCACCTCAAATGCTGCTACTAACACTACAAAATACTCACTCAACTGAAACTGTCACTATTTACTAACCTAACTAATGCTAACAGAGGTGATCAAAATCTAATCTAAGATCTATTGTGGGCTGCTTTTATGTTTATTTATCTGTTTTTTTACTTGTGATGATGATTTGTTCCTTTACACAGTTCAGTACCTTTTGTATCAATTTCTCCTCAGACGATCTGACAAGAAGATACAAAAGGATACTTTCTATAGACTCCCCATTCATGTGCTCACTGTGATTGGCTGTCACAGTAACGATACACAGGTTCTCCGACCTGTGTATCGTTAGCCCGAGACCCGCCGTTGAATCCGACACCCCTGTCGCTCCAGGTCAGAACACTTGTACGCAGATATGCGGCTCCACGGAAGAAAGCCCAGGCATTTGGGGCTGCATATCTGCGTCCCGTAGGCGTGAAAGCGTAAATGATGATTATGGGTTACAGATAGTGAAAACCCCAAATTCTGTATCTCAGAAAATTTTAAATGAGAATATTTAAAAAAAAGACTTAAGGTACGTGTCGCACTCTAATGAGCTAATTAACTCAAAACACCTGAGAAGGTTTTGTAAATGATCATGATGTCACTGTACTTGATTGGCCAGCAAACTCACCTGACCTAAACCTTATAGAGAATCTGTGGGGAATTGTCAAATGGAAGATGAGTGACACCAGACCCAACAATGCAGACGAGCTAAAGCCTGCTAGCAAAGGCACCTGGGCTTCCATAATACCTCAGCAGTGCCACAGGTTTATTGCCTTCATGCCACGCCGCATTGATGCAGTAATTCATGCACAAGGAGCCCCGACCAAGTATTGAGTGCATACTATACTGTACATAGATATATTTTTTAGTAAGCCAACATTTCTGTATGTAAAAATCCTTTTACTATTGGTCTTCGCACCAGAACTTACAAACAGGCAAAAAAAAACATTTGTTTGAACACGCGAACACCATTAAAGTATATGGGACACGAACATGAAAAATCAAGAGTGCTAATTTTAAAGGCTTATATGCATGGTATTGTCATAAAAAGTGTTTGGGGACCCGGGTCCTGCCCCAGGGGACATGTATCAATGCGCAAAAAAGTTTTCAAAACTGCTGTTTTTTCAGGAGCAGTGATTTTAATAATGCTTAAAATGAAACAATACAAGTTAAATATTCCTTTAAATTGTGTGCCTGGGGGCTGTCTATAGTATGCCTGTAAAGTGGTGCATTGTTCCTGTGTTTAGTACAGTCCTGCAGCAAAATGACATTTCTAAAGGAAAAAAAGTAATTTTAAATTACTCGCGGCTGTAATGAATTGTCGGGTCTCGGTAATACAGATAAAATTTAAGGGAAAACAATGGCATAAGTCCCCCCCGCCCCCTGCCCATTACCTGGCCCTTTGGGTCTGGTATGAATATTAGGGGAACCCCGAACAAAAATGTTAAAAAAAATGTGTGTTTCAGCATGATAATGCATGCCCCACTGCTGTAAGGATCTGTATGCAATTCTTGGAAGTTTAAAACATCCCAGTTCTTGCATGGCCAGCATACACCCCAGACATGTCATCCATTAAGCATGTTTGGGATGCTCTGGATCGGCATATACGACAGCGTGTTCCAGTTCCTGACAATATCCAGCAACTTTGCACAGCCATTAAAGAGGAATGGACCAACATTCCGCAGGCCACAATCAACAACCTGATCAACTCTATGCGAAGGAGATGTACTGCACTGCGTGAGGCAAATGGTGGTTGAGTGCTATTAAAATTTGTATACTACCTAGAATTATCTGTATACTACATACAGTTCCGATTAAATTACCAGAAACCTTTTTTAAACAGATACGGAAGGCATTTGTAGCATTCATGTGGAATTACAAACGACCAAGGTTGGCCTATGATATCTTGCGCAGAAGTAAGGTAGAGGGAGGAATGGGTTTGCCGGACATATCAGTATACTATAAGGCAATGTCGTTGGTGAACTGGTGCCATGACAATCAACAACCTGATCAACTCTATGCGAAAGAGATGTACTGCACTGCGTGAGGCAAATGGTGGTACTGTATTGGAACCCCAATACAGTAAAACTATACAGATTTGTGAACAATATTTGAGACAAATAGGCCTTTTGTGCACATAGAAAAAGTCATAGATTTTGGACTTCAGCTCATGATAAATAGGGGCAAACACAAAGTGTTGAGTTTATAATTTTTGGGTTTTTCTTTTTTGGGGCGAGGGTTTTTTTTTTTTTTTTTTAAACCGAGTTTGTCAAGTTTTATATAAATAATTGTTTAGTATTTAATATAGTTTTGTATAGTATTACAGGAAGCTCTAGATATAGAACAGTACATAGATGGAACACCAATCCACTAGCATTTTTCAGACCAAGCCTTATTGATGCCAAAACAGTTTGGAAATATCCGAGATCTCCATTCATCTTGGCTGCAACATGTTAGAGATGACCTCTGGGCTGGGGTGGTAGGCGTGTTCAACAACACCTGTGAATTCCTGCTGCCCCTCCTACATGCCATTGCGAGATATATATGACGTTGCCCAGAACCAGGGGATCACCAGACAAGAGGGGACCGACGCAATGACCTCTCATGAGGAGCAAACCTTCTAAATTGTATCTTTTTTCACAGGCCAGTGGGTAGTTTTCTCCCCACTCTTCCTCTCCTTCATTCTCCTTTAAATACTGACATACACACATACTCTCACACTTACCTACATATACCATTTCATATACTGACTTTAACATACATACAAACACACACATCTACACTCAGTATACACTCACACACACCAACACACATTTACATACTCATAGGCAAATTCACTCACCCCCCTTTTTTATTCACTATTTATCATTATCACAATAGAGTAACTATACCCATTCATAGGTGCGTATATAACTGCATTTATCCACACTTGCTTACTCTTCACTTCCAATATCTACACAATCACATCATTTACTTATTTAGCTCTCTCACTTTTTAACATGTTTATTTGTTTGCACACACACTTCCATTCTTTCATCTCCTAAAATATTTTTTCACCTATATCCCTCCCTTTTTTTATGTCACACAGGCGCTACTAAATGTCAATTCTACATCTAGTATGCATCGTACCTACCCACCTAGTGACCGTCGGCCTGCCCCTCTGGCTGTTTCCTCTCCTTGGGTATTATCTGGCTACTTCCCACCTCAGTCGTGCTTTTGACTACTCCTAAATGTGACCTTTCCTAGTAAAAGTATAATTAAGCAGATTTTTAACGATTATGTGTTTTTTTTATTGGTTTTCATTTTACATTTGATTTTAAACCTATTCATTTGGTTTGTTAAACAACTTTGAAGCCTATTTTCACCAACACCTGACAATGATATAAAACTTCCATGTTGTTAGAACATTTTAAAATGTTCCATTATTTATGCATGAAGTAGCAGCTAGGACTCAGTAGACACATAATATGCAGACCATAGTAACCTGGTAAGTAAGTTTTCTAAAATATATCAAGTTCTATCCAGTTCAACCTGTCTAATGTTCTATTGCTGTTGGTCCAGAAAAAGGTAAAAGAAAGCCCCAGGGACCCACCAGTCACAAAAAAACAATAATTGAGTCCTTAAGTGCCATTCTTGCATCATTACAGGCACTGAAAGGCCTCGGGTGGTTTCTAGTAATTCTGGTGCCTAAGGCAAAATATTATAAAGCAGTGAGTGATATATTTCAAAGTTTTACTAGACCTAAACTCAGTTAGACTGATTTCATATTGTCTATAAGAGAACAACTGCATGCACTGTGTTATAGTAATGCATCACATTCAAGATTTTACTGAGAAATTGTTTAATATCAGTGCATGACTAAACTTGGAGGCTATAGTCAAAACATTATTTTTATAAGATAAAGTGGTACATAAGGCCATTTGTGATTAATATATGACTAATAGAGGGGTGGAAGTGTTGACCAATTAGACTTTTACTCGTTAGATTGGAAAATGAAAACAGACACTTTATATATATTACACTAGTTACTATATATCATACATTCTCTATTTAAATCTTCTTTTTTTATCTTAATGAAAACTTCATGCTCCATGCACCCAGAGGGCACATGATGATCCAGACAGAGAGCAGTGATAAATTAAATGCTAAAACAGCATTATAATTAAGGTTATCCACATATTCATGGATATATTCTATGTTCCACCCTTTTAATAAATGATATATTGTCTGCCTACTGTTCCTTCTTTCACAAAATATCATACTTTTCAGTTATAGTTAAGATAACTTGTATCATAACATAATTTCCTTCTAGATGCAGACATTTCTGGACAGTGTTCAAGGTTGTGCCTTTGTGTATAATACAGAGACATAAGGCGACTTATGTTTGCCAGTGGATCATGTTAATGATCTAATCAATGTCCAGAAGGGTTATGCATCGTTTTCTCGTCCAGGAAATCTGCTTACAAAGCACATTTTATAATGTCACAACGTTCACTGGAATAACAAAGCACTTTACTTTATGTCTACAAACCAACTTAAAATGTAAATGTTGCGTTTCAGCACTGCTGCAACTTGAAAAAGATGCAAGAGTGGAATCAACAAAAAATTATGTGCCGTTGTTTAACATTTCTTCATTTTAATCCACATATAGTTGTTGTATAATTTATTTTGGGCAACTTTACAAGTTTATTTTAAAGATTAAAAAAGTTGAACAAGATGTCATTTGACTCCAAAATAATTGCTAATTAGTTCTGCAAGATGGTGTTGACAGTCACGCTGGTGGCAAATTTGTGTGTGACAATTTTCCTATTTTGAATGTGTAAAGTTTGCACCTAGTCAAAGCAGTAGTCAGTTTAACTACTTTTCTGGTAGTAATGCCCCAAGTCACTTAGCACACATTGTGCTATTCCTGCAATTGTATTGCTATCATTGGTCTTTTACACATTTACCTGTTATGTATTTGGGACATTTTCTTTTTTTAACCTTTTCATGTCCAGAGATAATTAATTCTTGGTTACAAGAATTAACAAATGTGAACAAATGTGTTTGTTTTAACAATAACTCTATAATCCAGTAGATATGTCCATTCGTTTTTATCCGAATGCATTTTCGTTCGAATTTCAGTTATTTTTGTTAACGAATGCACAGAATACAAAAACCGAAAGATCCGACATAAACAAACACTTTATTTTCGTTTTTGTTGCTCGAATGTGCCTAACCTTAACTCTATTAGCCCAAGATTATTCTACATAGAGAGAAAAGATTTGACATTATAGTGAGAAAAGATTCGACATTATAGAGAGAAAAGATTTGACATTATAGAGAGAAAAGATCGCTGCTAGAATTGGGTGGGGGAAGTAAAATAAAAATAATGATGATGATGAATGTTATTGGCTGATTGTAACCAAAGAGGAGGAGCAGTAAAATAGCTAGATCTAACTTGATAATTCAACATGAACGATGAAGATTCGACAAAGCATCGAAAATCATTGAATCTGTCATTGAAGGCTTATGGTGTCTGTTGATAGTTCTAAGAAGATTCGACGGAGCAGCTAAACTGTACGATGCTGCAATCATATATTTCCGGTCAAATGCTCGGCCCATAGGCTATAGAAAAATTCTATTGTTGGTTGACTAGTAATAATAATTAATAAATATAATTATTACTAGTCATACAACATTAGAATTCTACTATAGCTTGTAGGGGGAACATTAGACCGGAAAAGTATCATTGCAGCGCCGTATGGTTTCGCTGCTCCGTCGAATCTTCTTTGAACATTTGAGAGCATTAATCAGAGAAGCAGCCAAGAGGCCCATGGTAACTCTGTAGGCGCTGCAGAGGTCCACAGCTCAGGTGGGAGAATCTGTCTACAGGAGAACTATTATGCCCCGTACACTCAATCAGAAATTCTGACAGCAAAAGTCCGATGTGAGCTTTTGAACAGAAATTCCGACCGTATGTATACTCCATCAGACTTTTGCTGTCAGAATTTCTGCCAACAAAAGATTGACAGCTGGTTCTCAAATTTTCCGACTGAAAAATTCCTATCGGAAAATTCAATTGTCTGTAGCAATTCCGACGTGCAAAATCCCAAGCATGCTTGGAAACAATTTGACGCATGCTCGAAGCATTGAACTTCATTTTCTCGGCTTGTAAAAGTGTTGTACGTCACCGCGTTCTTGATGGTCAAAAGTTGAGAGAACTTTTGTGTGACAGTGCGTATGCAAGCCAAGCTTGAGCGAAATTCTGTTGGAAAAACCATCCAAGGTTTTTCCGACAGAAAATCTGATCATGTGTACGCAGCATTAGTCTTGCACTCCACAAATCTGCCCTTTATGGAAGATGAAAGATGAAAGCCATAAGAATTCTTAATCAACTGAAAAATCTTGCGAGCTACCAATCCACTAACCTAAGGATCCAATAAAACCACCCTCATTTGTGAGGCGGTGTCTTGATTACTTTCAGCTGCTAGCACGAGACACACTCATATAAACTGTGTTGAAAGAGATAAATAAAATAATCCTGTGCCGCGCTGTGTACAGTATACCATTGTGCAAATATTAATATCCAATGTGCCAATACATAAAGTGCAAATGCCAAATAAATATAGAGTAAAGTGACTTTAAATATACTGGGCCAGATTCTCATATAATTTCACTGGCGTAGCGTAAGTCATTTACACTACGCCGCAGCAATGTAACAGAGCAAGTGCCGTATTCTCCATGCACTTGCTCCGTAGTTTGCGGAGGCGTAGTGTAAATGGCCCAGCGTAAGGCCGCGTAATTCAAAGGGGGCGGCTTGTATTTAAATTAAGCGCGCCCCTGCGTCGATCGAACTGCGCATGCGCTGGCCGGGGAAAAAGCCCAATGCGCATGCTCCAGCTCACGTCGGAAAGCGTCGTTGAAACCAACGTCAAAACAACGTGATCGTCACTACGCAATGCCCTATTCGCGAACGAGTTAGTAAAACGACATAAGCGATGGAAAAAGCCGACGCTTTCCCGACGCCATACTTAACATGGCATCCGACGGCACCTGACGGCATCCGACGGTACTGCGTAAGGTTACCCCTCATATTAGCAGGGGTAACCTTACGTGGACGAAAACGACGTACGCGACGACGGGGCGGCGTAAAAGCGTTCGGGAATCTGCGTAGTAGCCTCATTTGCATAGGCAAATGAGAAAACAACGTAAAGGCCATCTAGTGGCCGGAGTTGTCATTACAACTACGATCCGCAATTGTAATGGTATTACACTTGTCGGATGTTCAGGCGTATCTATGCCAAAGTGATTCTAGGAATCTAGAATCAATAAATTCTAGGAAGTCCGTTCGATCGTTCGTCGAATTTCGAACAAAAACTATCGTTCGCGGCAAATTCGAGTGAAACGAAACAACCGTTTTTAAAACTTTTTCCCATTGATACTACTATCAATGGAAAAAAAGTTTTAAAAACGGTCGTTTTTTTAGGAGTCCTGTTCCTGAAAAAACTACTCTTTTTAAGACTTTTTTCCATTGATACATGTTCCCTGGGGCAAGACCCGGGTTCTGAAAGACGTTTTCCAACAATAACTTGAAAATTGGTCATTAAAATGATCGTTTTTGAATTCGAACGTTCGAGTCCTATAGACTTCAATGGGGTTCTAAATGTTCGTGTGAACGATCGGACTGTTCGATGGTTCTGGTGCGAACCGAACGCGGGGGTATTCGGCTCATCCCTAGTACAGACGAGGAGACATGTCCGCTCAAACATGTCCGACGGACCGTTTCCAGCAGACATGTCTCCTCGGATTTTGGTCCAATGGTGTGTACACACCATCGGACGAAAATCCCCTCGAACTGAGGACGCGGTGACGTGGCGGTGACATTGACGCCGCCATGTCACCACTCCGGGAAGTAAAATACTTCTACGCATGGGAGATTTATGGCTGCTGGTTAGGTGTACTAAAAGCATGCTTTGAAATTTGTCCGCTGGAAAAACCTGTCGTCTAGGTCGTACACACGATTGGATATGTCCACTGAAACTGGTCAGCGGATCATATCCGATCGTGTGTACGCGGCCTTAGATGTGAGTATGATTTATAAATTATTTTAAATAAATTGAAATTTAAACAGTGTTACACTATTGGAGAAAGTGCAGAATTATTTTGTTTTAATGCATAACATTAGGAAAATCCATTTTAACATTTTTCCTTAAAATACAGTATATGATCCTGTCTGTAGACACTCTATGCCATATGCTATGGGATGGGCCTGTAATACTCTCCTGATGGAAACAGATTTTTCAATTCCTGATCTAAAGGTCTCTCTGTGTTCCTAAACACTTTTAGGCATACTATGAGACCTAGGCTATAGTCTACTAGATACAATTATTTGTTCCTACAAGAAACATTGGGCCAGATTCAGAGAGCCGTAACTCCTGTCTAACTGGTGTTAGACTGGAGTACTTTCAAATTACGCGCGTTTTTTAGCTAGTCTGAAACCTCAAACCATGAATAGACGGCTGCGGGCTTCAATTCGACTGGATTACGTGTTCGTACGCCTTCGGATCTACGCTGCAATAAAATTGCGGCCACTGGGTGGACTTCCCGTCGTTTTCCGCGTTGGGGTATGCTAATGAGCTTTTGCCGGCGATCCCCGAAATTACGATCTTCAATCGCAATCTCTTACGGCATCTTTAGTCATCTTTTTTTTGCGTAACACTATACCAGCTTTTTGCTGCTCTAATATTAGACAGCCCATGTTAAGTATGGCCGTCGTTCCCGCGTCGAATTTCAATGTTTTCTGACGTCTTTTATTATTTGTTACGTAAGTCGTCCGGGAATAGGAATGTCCGTAAACGACGCTACTCAAACAAAAAATTACGTAATAACGTGATTTCACGCAATGCACAGCGGGAAATTTCTGAACGGAGCATGCGCAGTTCGATCGCCGCGGGGACGCGCCTAATTTAAATGCTTCACACCCCCTAACCGCGTATTTTGATTACGCGACGAGAAATAGACTACGCCGCCGTAGCGTACGGGCAAAAATCTACCAGAATTCGATGTAGAGCCTGGTAAAATACGGCAGCGTAGAGTATTTCGATTACGCAGCGCAAATTTAAGTGTACCTGAATCTGGCCCATTATTTGTAGCCTTTATACTACCAAGTAATCAATGTCTGCCTTACTGTCAACTAAGGCTTAATGGATCTTATACTTAATGCTTCTCTCCCATACAAACAATTCATTTATTGAATTTACATGGGCTGCCCACATAAATGTTATAAAAATCTGGGGAAGAAGGATGGGAAAGCTACACCTTCCATGCTCCCCTCTTGTGAGTACAGTAAACTATAAAACTCATATTTCTACTGGTTTTGGATATTTAAAAGCTAGATTAAAAAAATGGCTGCATAAGAGCTGGGGAAGGAGAAGCAACAGCCCACTGATCTTCCCAATGAAAGGCAAGGCTGGGTGGGGGTCATGACAAGTCTGATCATTGGAGGAGAGCAGGCTCAGTTCCCAGCATAGCTAGAGAACTGACCACTGTGTCTTCTCCTGCTTAGTGTGGTCAGTTTTTTTAAATATGAAAGCAGAGGGTCTGGCATGAACACCAGGGATTTCACAGAAAGGAAGCAATATAGAGAGCACAGGATATTTTTTTCATACAAGTAAATGGTACATGGTGTGCCTGCTGCACATATCAGGAAAATAAAATGTTGAGTTTGCATACTCTTATGCCTTGTACACACGACCGGGTTTCACAGCGAGAAAACTGCCGTTTTTTATAATGGCCATGAAAACCGGTCATGTGTTTGCTCCCTAGTGGGTTTTTTTTCGAAGAAAAAACTGCCCTCAAACAAATTTAAACCATTAAACCAGCTCTCTTTTTTCTTGTCGTGTTTCCCATCAGTCTTTTTCTCATCGCGAAAAACGGTTGAGTATGTAAAAAAACGTGAATGCTCAGAATCAAGTATAAGACGGGAGCGCTCGTTCTGGTAAAACTAGCGTTTATAATGGTGATAGCACATTTGTCACGCTGTAACGGACTGAAAAGCGTGAATCGTCTCTCACCAAACTTTTACTAAAACGAGGATCAGAAAAAGCAGCCCAAAGGGTGGCACCATTTGAAGGGAACTTACCCTTTATAGTCCTGTCGTACGTGTTGTACGTCACCGCGTTTTGATCGGACGTTTTGTTGCATGAATGTCTGTATGCAAGTCAGGCTGGAGAGGAATCACGTCGGGAAAACTTTTTTTTTTTTCCTGTCAAGAAAAATGGTTGTGTGTACGAGGCAAGAAAGGACAAATAATAGATGCACATAATTTTGTAGGGAAAAACAAAGGCATTTATTATTTTATCCACAGGAACCTGCAAAGCGTTGTACCTGGAATCATTGGATGGCAGGTGCGATGTAAGGGTTCTGCAGACACTTTTTTTGGCTCTCTGCCTGTACCTGCATTGGGCTTTCAGCTGCAGAGCTGGAGGAAGTGTGACAGAATTACAAGTACAAGGTTTACCACACTCTTAATCCATCTGCTACAGTGGCTGTTGGGTCTTCTCGTTTATTCATTCTTAGATCTCTGTGAATGAATGACATGGCTTTGCAGACAGTGGCTGCAAGGGAGAGAAGTCATGGGGAAGGGTCCTGGGGTGGGAAGCGGGTGATTGAGAACATGTTACATGTCACGCCTTAAATACAGTGGTAATGTAACATGTTCCTAAAGGTGAAGTTAGTCTTTAATGCATGGGTCTTCAAACTATGGCCCTCCAGATGTTCAAGAACTACAATTCCCATCATGCCTAGTCATGTCTGTGAATTTCAGAGTTTTACAATGCCTCATGGGATGTGTAGTTCCGCAACAGCTGGAGGGCCATAGTTTGAGGATCCCTGCTTTAATGTAACCATTCCGTATTAGTCTACCTTCTCAGATGTTTACATTCTACACCCAAAGATTTTTTATTTTTTTTTCATTGTTATATACTGCTGGCCTGGTTTATAAAGGCAACTAAACTGTGATTAAAGGGTCACTAAAGGAAAAATATTGTTTTGCTGAAATGACTGTTTACAGGGTATAGAGACATAAAAGTTAACTGATTCCTTTTCAAAATGATTAAAAATAGATAAAAATCAATCATTTAATGTGCCTGCAGGTTAGTTTCACTTTTGAACTGGCTTTATGTTTCTGCAAAGTAGAAATAGAAACACAGAACAAAAACAAACACATCAAGGGCAGTGTTTTGTTTTTAAAATGAATCTGATTGGTTCTGGGAAGTTTTAGACACACAGTAATGACAGCCTAAACCATCGTGAGAAAGCTCCCAGTATGGTGGTTATAAGGAAACAGACAAGCAGGAAGTGTGGAGAACAGAGCAGGATTACAGCAACTTCAAATCAAAAATGAACAATAAGGACATGAAACCAGTACTGCAGTAAGGTAAAGGAAGCTATTTAGCTAAAAAAAAAATCCTTTAGTGATTCTTTAAGACTCGGTTGTTACATGTAAACTATCCCTGATAATAATGTCTAATCGTTAGAATCTGAAACGACTATAATTTAGCTTTTTTGACTGTGTACTCACTTTCTAATGTGGCTCTCTATATGGTTTGATTTGATCCAAATTACTGAATAGAAGGACTTGTCATTTGTGCAGGGTTGTGTACATATAAACTTGCTATATGGCTAAAATCTACACTTTTTTTGATTACACTTTTCAACATACTCAGAAATGTTTGATAGCAATAATTTCTTAAGATTTTCAAGAGAGTGAAGTATTTACACATAACCCACTAGAAAAGCTAGTATAAAATGTGTTCTTTTACATGGTGGTATTTTCATGGTTCATTTTCTGACACCATAATTCGCTTATAGAGGTCTAGTGATTCCAAAATATCAAATCTACCTTACAAAAACACAGCACTGATATTCACAATCTCTCCACAGAACATAACATGTGGTATGTTGTAACACTGTAATGCTGCCAGAAAATGATAAAAATTAAAAAAATATGTTCTTCCACTAATGTCTTATTCTAATTATTATTTTTAAATTAATTTGAACAATGTTTTTGATTACCGTGAAAGCCCTAGCCTACAGCTTTACCTGTTTCTATGTCTCAGAGTAGGCAGAGTAATGCCGCGTACACACGTTCACTTTTTGTGATGTAAAAAAACGTTGTTTTATCTCACGAAACAAAACAACATTTTTCAAACTTCATTTTAAAAAACGACGTTGCATACACACCATCGTTTTCTGAAAATGCTCTTGCAAAGCGCGGTTACGTACACCACGTTCGACGGCACTCTGTTCCATTGAAGCTCCCATCTCATAACTTGCTTCTGAGCATGCGCGGGTTTCAAAACGTTGTTTTAAACGTCGTTTTGCCCACACGCGATCATTTTAAATGATGTTTTTTAAAACATTGTTTTATTTCATCACAAAAAATGACCGTGTGTACGCGGCATAAGGATCAATGTCAATCATGAGTTAATCTAATCCAGTGGTATTTGTGTAAGGGATACTATGTGGGATATAAAAAAATATATATATATACATGGATATATCCAAACAATGTTACTACACAGAAATCTAAAATATCATATTTATTTTCCACATATTTTAATTAATAAATTATGTCAGATGAACAATTAGAGTTTACTTTTCCCTCTGTTTATTTATGTATTTAAATTTGACAGCGTCAAGCTCATTTATTAAGCTGTTTTAGCAAAGTGACAAAGTAACATCAGAAATGATTGAAATCTTGGCCAAGCCTGACAGATGTTCTCATCTCATTGTCAAGCTCAAGTATATCTTAATGAGTTTGAAGTGGCTGGGGTGCCTCTTAGCAGATGCTACTGTTGCAGAAATGCAATTGTCTCACCGGTTTATGGTAATACAGTAAAAAGAAACAGTTTACAGAAAACGTGATTTACTGTTTTGTATCCAACATATCAATGTAAATAAAAAATAACACTATACGTTTTTTATCAGATAATGGACATATATATATATATATATATATATATATATATATATATATATATAAATATATATAAATATATATATATATATATATATATATATATATATATATATAAACCTGTATAGCAACCGTGGGCCTCTTTTGGGGAGGATACCCTTTAGACCATTCTAAACAACATACCAAGATGACGCAAGTTCTGTGTGCAAATTATATCACCATATAGTATTTAAAACCCAACAAAAGCCATTATTATCCAAATCTATGTATTCTGTTGTATAAGAATTCTTGTAGTGTTTGAAAAAATTGGAATCGTACATTATTTAGATTCAAAGCTTTTTGTTTATTTTGCATACATCTAGATCAGAGTGGAAGAAAGCATGTGTTGTGATCAGGAACCCAAGCATATGGGCAACCATTAATCTCCCGTTTCCCACGTTAATCACTTTAATTGGTGTCTTCTTCCTCAAAGGAATCATTTGCAGACACCAGATTTCACACTTTACATTACCTGTTGTAGAATGCCTTAAAGATGTTGTAAACCCTCATATATACCCAGTGAAGTGAATAGCCTCAGGTGATAAACAGAGATGAAACAAATCCTCCTACGTAGGTTTTACTTGTTTACCTGCAGCATCCTCTAATGCCGCGTACACACGTAATTTTTTGTGATGAAATAAAATGACATTTTTTAAAACGTCATTTAAAATGATCATGTGTGGGCTAAAACTACGTTTTCCGTCTTCTGAAAAACGACAAAAAAAATTCAAACATGCTTCAATTTTTTATGTCGTTTTTGAAAATTTCTTTTTTTTGTGTTGTAAAAAATGATCGTGTGTGGGCTAAAATGACGTTTTAAACAAAGTTTTAAACCCGCGCATGCTCAGAAGTAAGTTATAAGACGGGAGCTTGAATGGAACAGAGTGATCGTGTACACAGCATTATCTACAACCCTTCAAAGTGATAAAATCCTTATATGAGTAGTACAGAGAAGGAAGTGGAGAACTGCAGTTACAGCTCTGAGACACGGTGTGAGAGCTGATTGCAAAGGGATATACACCCTCTCCATGTAGGAAGATGATAGAAAGAACATGCAGAGCTGTATTCCCTATAGCTGTGTGCTTATCTCCCTCACAACACAATTTTTTCGCATGTTATCCCTTGTGGCGGGATATGAAGCACTAGAGAGAAACAGCACTTAGAGGTTTGGAGAGAGACAACAGATAACGGAAAATTGTTATTCTTACCTACGGTATTTTTCCTTTCCTGGCCTGTCCTCACGTCAGCACATCATGGGTTAATCCCCTCCTCCGGTCCACCAGTACCACCCTCTTATAGCTAATAAGTAGGGGGCCCCTCCTCCCCAGTCCTTGTTCCAGTAATTTGGCGGACGACAGACTATAGGGAGGGAAAGGCTGTGCTGACGTGAGGACAGGCCAGGAAAGGAAAATTACCGTAGGTAAGAATAACAATTTTCCGTTTTCCTGGCCAGTCCTCCCGTCAGCACATCATGGGATTTAATTTAGCACCCTAGGGTGGGAAAATGTATATAAGACTCAGACGACAACTATAAATGCTGCTTAAGTGAATCTTTCTTTATTTTGCCTGAAAAGGAGCCGATACCATGGCATTTCCGAAACTAGACGCCTTAGATGACGTCATGTCTAGATTGTAATGCTTTGCGAAGGTCTTGCAGGAACTCCAACTGGCCGTCTTGCATATTTCCTCAACTGGTATTTTGGCAAATGCTGCCCAGGAGGCTGCCACCCCTCTGGTAGAGTGAGCTCTAGTTTCCTGAGGAGGAGTCAGCCCTTGTTTCTCGTACGTGAGCTTTATTACTTTGGTGATCCAGGTCGAGATTATTCTTGTTGAAGCGGCTTGTCCTTTTTTAGGCCCAGATGGTAAGATGAAAAGGGAATCCGTTTTGTGCACTTGTTGAGAACGATGCAGGTAAATTGAGAAAAGGTTGACCATGTCCAGAGGTCTGAGGTCCAGTTCTTCTTCCTGCCTAGGAGGTGATGTAAAGCTAGGTAGCACTGCCTCCCAGTTAAGGTGAAATTTTGAAATTACCTTGGGCGTTGCTATTGGTGAAGGCCTCAGAATTACCTTGTCTGGAAGGATGATGCAGTACGGTTCCTTACTGGACCGGGCTGCTAGCTCGGATACCCTTCTTGCCGATGTTGCGGCGGTGAGAAAAACCAGTTTAAGTGTTAGAAATCAGAATGGACAAGATTCTGCTGGTACAAAACGATGTAGAAGCAGTGCTCTTAGCACTGTGCCTAAGTCCCAGGCCGGAAATAGAGACTTTCTTGGAGGATTATTTTTCATGGACGCTTTTAAGAATTGTTTTACCAGTGGTTTGTCTGCCCACCTGTATCCTGTAAAACACGACAAGGCTGAAATTTGTACCTTCAATGTACTATAGGCTAAGCCTTTGTTTAGAACAGATTGCAAAAAGTCCAGTACTTGTGCCACATTCGGATCCACCGAAGCAAAAATTTTCTGTAACGCAAAAGTTGTAAACTTTGCTCAAATCCTGTTGTAAGTGGCGTTAGTCGAGGCCTTTCTAGACTTTAACAGTGTTGAGATTACTTCCTTTGAAATGCCTTGTGCCTGGAGTCTGGTTGGTTCAGCAGCCAGGCCATCAGTTGCACCCTGTTCGGGCTGGGGTGTACCCATTGGCGCTGCCATAGGAGATCCCTCTTTAGCGGCAGACGTATTGGGGGGGCCGACACCCTGTGTAGGAGTAGCCTGGACACCAATTGGGGTATCTTTGTATTGACTCGGGTCGCCATTAGATCCACTGAGGGTGTCCCCCACTCGGAAAAGATTGGTTCTAGGAACGTCTTGTTCAAGGCCCATTCGTTCTTGTCGGGGAACTCCGCGATGGAATTCTGGCTGCCCGGAATGTAGGCTGCTGTTAGGGCTTCCAGATGTGCTTCGGCCCACACAAATATTTTGGTTGCCACCTGCAGAAGTGGCAAGCTCTTGGTTCCGCCCTGTCTGGCTATATATGCCACTGCCGTCTTGTTGTCTAACATTAGTTTGACTCAAGCTCCCTGTACTAGCTTCTCGAAGGCCCGCAGGGCCAGGCATGCGGCTTGCAGCTCCAAAAGGTTGGAGTGTCGGGATTCCGTCTTGCTCCAAACTCCCTGCACCTGCCTGCCGAGGCAGTGAGCACCCCAGCCCCGGAGACTGGCATCCGAAGTTATCAGAACCCAGTCCCCGGGGGCTGAGGGGCATGCCCCGCGACAGGTTCTCTGATGACTTCCCCCAAGCTAGGTTCTGTCGAATCCGGTTTGGTATGCGAATCCTCTGGTGGAGAGAGGTACCGTCCCATTGGTTCAAGAAGGTTGCCTGGAAGGCACTTGTATGGAACCTTGCCCAAGGAATGGTTGGGCTTGCTGCAGTAAACATCCCGAGTAGGGTCATACAATCTCTTGCCGTTAGCGACGTTGACTTCATCACGCTGCTGAAGCAGGCTACCAATTCTGCCTTTTTTCGTTCGGGTAGGAGGACAAAGCCTCTGTTTGTATTGAAAATCAGTCCCAGATATTCCATCTGTTGTGAGGGAATCAATTGGCTCTTTTGCCTGTTGATGATCCAGCCAAATTTTGATAGGATTTCTAGAACCATGAGACACCAGTTCTCCGCTCGAACGTGCTACTACCAGAATGTCGTCTAGGTAGTAAAATATTTTTATGCCTTTCAGGCGAATGACGGCAATAACGGCTAGCAGGTTTTTGGAAAACACTCGCGGAGCTGTGCTGATGCCGAACGGCAGACCCCTGAACTGGAAGTGATCTTCCCCTACCAAGAATCTTAGGTATCTTTGGTGGCTCTCGTTGATTAGGACGCGCAAATATGCATCCGTTAGATCGACTGATATCAGCCAATCTCCTGGTTGCAACACAGAGATGATTGTAAATACAGATTCCATCTTGAACGTCTTGGGTTCTATGAAGTGGTTTAGAATTCTCAGGTCCAGAACTGGTCTGAGATCCCCCGATGCTTTGGGAACTAGAAAGATTGGAGAGTATACCCCTTTTCCTTGTTGGGATAGGGGTACCTGCGAAATTGCATTCTTTTGCTGTAAGCCGTCTAAATATTCTTGTAAGCAGTTCCGTTTCCTCTGATCTGTCGGCCATTCTGTGTGGACCACCGTATTGGGTGGTTTCTTCTGAAAGGATATTTTGTAACCGTATCTGAACGTCTTGCGCACCCACTGGTCCTTGACTTCTTCCGCCCATACTTCCCAGAAGGACATTAACCTGGCGCCTACCTGGGGGGAATGGGCGGTTAACCCGTCAAAAAGATTTTTCGGGTTTTTTCACGGTCTGTGCCGCTGTAGACTTTACTTTCCGCAAGAAAGAATTTTGTGGATTTTTCCAGTAGGGTCTTGTATATTCCCGTCCTGGCCTGTATGACCTGGCATCATACGCCCTCTTGTAGTCTGGTTGGGCTGGCCGGGTGGCCTGCTGTGTCTCCCTGGGTCTCTGTGGCATTAGACCCGACTTTCCCCTGTAGCTCGACTAATAGCTTCTTCTAGGGTCTTTCCAAACAGCACCTTGCCGTTAAACAGAATATTGCAGAGACTCAGTTTTGAGGTGCTGTCTGCTCCCCAATGTCGCAACCAGAGGGCCCTCTTTGCCGTCACTGCAAAAGCCATGATTTTTGCGAGTAACTTTGTCAGGTCCATAGAGGCATCTGCTATGAAATCGGCGGCAAGATCGAATTCCTCCATTGACTGTATGACTTATTCTGACCCTGTATCTGCTTTTAGGGCTTCTTGGGTTCTCGTGGTCCAGACCTTGAGTGCTCTGGAGACTGAGGTTAGGGCAATAGCTGGACGGCACGCTGCACCCGCAGCTGAGTACACCTTTTTTAGGTCTGTGTCTGCACGTCTGTCCATTGGGTCTTTGAAGGTTGTAGAATCTTGCAATGGCAACGCAACCTGTCGGGCCAGGCGCTGTAAGGCCGCATCTATGCCCAACGGGGAGTCCCAAAGGTCTGCTTCTGGGGTTTTAAAAGGGTACAACCTTGAGAAACGATTCTGTATGTTTGCCCTCTTTTCCGGCTTTTCCCATTCTTCCTCGAACCATTCTCGGATCTCTGGCAAGAGGGGGAATGTAACCCCTTGTCTCTTCTGGCTAGGAAAAAATCTTTTAATTTTTTCAGGTGGCTGAACATCTTGATCCCAGTCAATGGCCTCCCTTACAGCTGTGACAAATGATTCAATATATTTAAAATCAAATAAATATTCTGAGGTCTCTTCAGAGTCTGATGAGCCTAGTGATAGCGCCTCCCGGGCAGGTGATACGTCGCGCACTGGCTGATTGGCGCTACTAACTTTGGATCTTGATCTAGGTGATTTGGTGGCTGAGGCTGACTGAATACCCTCTGCCACTGCTTCTTGAATATAGTCTCTAATTCTTCTCGCCTCTGCTTCCCTGTCTGTAGCCACGTCCTTAATGCAGCTGGTGCATAGAAGTTTGCCAGGTTCGGATGGTGCCGAACATGCCCAACAAAGACCATCGTCTGTGCGGGGTCTTGATACATTTGGCTCTGCTACAGTCGCAGAGCGACTGGATTTGCGTGCTGGACTAGAATGGGACTTATGCGTTGCCCGAGAGCCAGATGCTTGCAGAGATTTTGAGTGGTGTGCGGGACTTTTTTCTCCGTTCAAGTCTTATCTTAGGGCTTCTGCTCCTAAAAAGACAACCAAGAAATACTACGTTTAGCTCTTGGCATTGCACTCTTTTTACATTGTGGCCCCTGTTGACCCCTCCTACCTATCCGGTGACCTTGGTGCATCCTGAGGCTGTCGTGAGCTCATGCTGTGTAAAAAGAAAGAAGGATACGCACATCAGGCGGTGAAGCAATTGATACCAGCGTACTAAGAAAAAAAGTGTGTACCTAATCTTGTGTTTATTATTTATCTATATATTTTATTTATTTTATTAATTTTTTATTTTTATTTTTTTTACCTATGCACCCCAAAATAATATCCACTGTATGTATGTACATTTTTTACAACCTCCTATTTACCTTTAAAGAGAAGGAAAAATTCCAGGGTGGCAGCAGGTGTTTAGAAAACAAGGATGAAAGTCCTGTTAGACAAGTGAGGAAAAAAAATAAAAAAAAGGTACCTTTAAGAATAGTGCAGCGCTGACACAATCTTTCACACACTCCTCCTCAGCTGGAGGCTTACCTAAAGCTTCCTCTCCCAGACAGTGGCAGACCGCACTGAGCCTCCTGCCCTGGAGAGTCTTTATAGCCGATTTCGGTTCGTCCATGGCGCGCCCCGGCCCCGCCACCCCTGTGACATGGTGCGCTCCTACGGAGTTCAGATCTGAGTAAGGAGAAGAAGCCACAGCATGTCCTAGCAGATGGACAGGAGACACACCACAGCCCCTGTTAACACAGTAAGCTTCCTACAAGCTAAAACGCCCACAGCTCATGCACCTGAGCGTCCAGTGTCATAAACGGGCATACCTTTATTACTTCTGGACCTTCCAACCCGAGGAGAGGCTGAACCTGGGTGGGGATGGTTCGGCAGGGATTTTTTTTTCTTCCTTTTCGTTCGTAGTTTGTTTGTCTGGAAGAGTCTTAGGTGGTCTGATCGTCCGACCAAAAAAAAGGAACAAGGACTGGGGAGGAGGGGCCCCCTACTTATTAGCTAGAAGAGGAGGGGATTAACCCATGATGTGCTGACGGGAGGACTGGCCAGGAAATACTGTTTGTGCGTAGTTCAGATTTCATGACTGGGGTTTACAACCACTTTAATGTGTATCTAAACTAAAAATACAATTAATTGCAGATGACTAATTCTTTAATTTTCTTTATCAAAAATCACACACTTCCTGTCCCTAGGTGGCTACATCACTTTACCATTTTATCCATGGATAAAGTCATGGTTGTCACCCTAGGTTTCTCCCCTGATACTGACTATAAACATGTCTGTATCTCTTTAACTCCAGTATATGGGGGGCAGGGGAATTGGTAGCTAGGGATGAGTCCGATGTTCAATTTTTTTTTGAATTTTGGCTTGGGGTTCCCCTTAAAATCCATACCATATCCATACTAGCACTTTTGATTTTTCACGTTCATGTCCCATAGACTTTAACGGCGTTTGCGTGTTCGAACAAGTTTTTTGCCTGTTTGCATGTTCTGGTGCGAACCGAACCGGGGGGGGGGGGGGAGTTTGGCTCATCCCGAATGGTAGCTGACAAAAATTAGCTAGGAAAGACGATATCCTTCAGTGGGGTTCACAGGAAGTGACAAGGATACTGTATTTCTGGCAAGATTAGCATCTTTTTTTTTACATTTGCATAACATGTTCTTTGCTTGAATAAAACAGAAAACAAGTATATATATTGTAAGCTGCAATATATTGAACTTTTGTTCTTGGGTTCAGTTGCCTAATAACAGGAAAAACAGCTGCAACTGGATACATTCACCAATTTCTCGGGTTGAATGAGTACACTGTTCGAGTATTTAACTTTAATACTAAAGCCATATAACTATGCAATAAATTACAATCTCACAAAAAAATGTTCAGCACACTGGCAGAAAAAACTTTGCACTGCACTGTCTGTATAGGTGGGAGATCTGACACCATGGATGAGTTCAGATGTACAAGTTAACATATGTAGAATACTGCAACTACTTTTAGAGAAAAAGTTTGGCAATCAACCTGGTACACTGCAGCTTTGCTAGTATGTGGCATTCTATTGTGCCTTTCAAACACAAGAAAGCCAGATGCATCAATGTAAAATAAATATATATATTAAAAAAAAACACCAAGATGTGCCATCTGCCCTTCCTAATAGAAACCAACTAAAGTGGAAATAGTGAAATTTAAGAGAAGCATTCTCTTAGATGAGTGGTTCTCAACCTTTCTAGTGTTGTGACCCCTTGATAAAATGTCCCAAGTTGTGGGGACCCCTAACAGTAAAATGTATTTTGTAGCGTAGGTTGTCTGCACCCAAGGCAAGACAATTCATTTTGCGCTCCCTGAGTCCCTTCCACTCATACAGTATTGAACCCCCTTATGGTACATTTTAGGATGTACCACTCTCTCTTTGTTCTCCTTTCTTTGCCCTGTATCTCTCTCTATCCTAATTTCTTTCTTTTTTTCCCCCCCTTATCTGTCTCTCTTGTCCTTTCTCCCTCTTTTTCTTTGTTTCTCACCCTTTTTCCTCTCCCTTCCATGCATTGTCTATTTGTATTCCTTCTCTTACTCCTTGGTGGGGGATGGGAGGAATGGGATTAGTGGCACTGAGTTCTGATCAGCCAACTTAGGTGCTCTTGATCAAGGTCATCTGCTGATCTGAGAACTGTAGTGGGGACTTTTAATGGCAAATATAATCACAGGTAGCGTTACTCACTGTGTCTCCAACTTTATGGTGTATCGTAGCAGTGGCACCTATGTGGAAATCAGGAGATAGGGTCTCCTCCAGCCCCTCCCACTTCACATTCCTCACCAGTCAGCTGACCTCTAGCCCCTGCCCCCCAGCCATGCCATGAACTGAATGGGTGGCTGCGAAGAGTACCTGAGTGGGTGGCCGCAGGCTTCAGGGACAGTCCTGCTGGGCGGCCTCAAAAATGCTGGGAGAGCCAGGAACAGCCCAGGATTTGGTGACCCCTGGCAAATCATCATTTGACCCCTAAGAGGGTCCCGACCCCCAGTTTGAGAACCACGTTCTTAGATGAACTCCATAGCCATTGTTTAGCTTTGTAATGATTAATAAAGTATTTATTTAGAAAGCAGCCATTTAGAGCAAGGAGGACTAAACACAACCTACTCTAAACAAAAGAGTGAAGATAAAAAATCAGCCTGGACCAATTGACTTTGAAAATATATATTAACAATTTTAGGCAAACATCCATGAACTAAACCCTCTAAAACACTATAACAGAACTGTAACGGAACGTCCCACACTCCGCTTCAGTGCTTCCGTCATATACCGCTTCCTATCAGTCTGGATATAGATAACAGATATTCCAGCTGCTCACAAGCACACAACAAGACGAGACTTGTTTGTGTGCCAAACATGGAGGGCCAGATTCACATACACTTAATATTGCACTGCGTAATTGAAATACTCTACGCTGCCGTATTTTACCAGGCTCTACACCGAATTCTGGTAGATTTTTGCCTGTACGCTACGGCGGCGTAGTCTTTTTCTCGCCGCGTAATCAAAATACGAGATTAGGGGGCGTGAAGCATTTAAATTAAGCGCGTCCCTGCGGCGATCGAACTGCGCATGCTCCGTTCAGAAATTTCCCGCCGTGCATTGCGCGAAATCACGTCGTTACGTCATTCGTTGTTTGAGTAGTGTCGTTTACGAACATTCCTATTCCCGGACGACTTACGTCAAAAAAAATAAAAGACGTCGGAAAACGTAGAAATTCGACGTGGGAACGACGGCCATACTTAACATGGGCTGTCTAATATTAGAGCAGCAAAAAGCTGGTATAGTGTTACGCAAAAAAAAGACGACTAAAGGTGCCGTAAGAGATTGCGAATGAAGATCGTAATTTCGGGGATCGCTGGCAAAAGCTCATTTGCATACCCAGACGCGAAAAACGACGGGAAGTCCACCCAGTGGCCGCAATTTTATTGCAGCGTAGATCCGAAGGCGTATGAACACGTAATCCAGTCGAATTGAAGCCCGCAGCCGTCTATTCATGGTTTGAGGTTTTCAACTAGCTAGAAAACGCGCGTAATTGGAAATTACTCCAGTCTAACACCAGTTAGACAGGCGTAATGGCTCTCTGAATCTGGGCCGGAGTCTTTAATAGAACCAAGAATACAATCTTATATACAGTTTAAAGAGGAGGTAACCAGAACATAAATTAACATGAGCTAATAAACTAATCATTTACCCAGACTAGGCGAGTAGACATCCCATCTTCTCACTCACCTGCTATACAATACACATTATCATAAGTGTAAACACAGGACATCTTCACACAATAGCAAGGTAAATTAGCACAGAGAACAGACAGATGGATGGAGGTGAGGACATTAGCATCTAACAGTATATGTCCCAACAGTATGAATGAGTCACTCTTACAATTACCCCGTTCAGAATCAATAAACAGTAAATAGTTATTTACAGATATCCTGGAATATATTGTGGATAATAATTACATAATGATCCCATCTCAGGTAGTTCAAGATATAATTTTTCAGTCATCCTATGCCCCTAGGATGTTTTTAGACATAAGAAGGTCCGGGGATGTCCCAGGTGAGTCTGTCACAAGAACCGTTTAAAAGGCAAACACCCATCAAATCCTAAAAGAGAATGAGCAGTCATTATAAACATACATGACTACATACAGAAAGCATACAGACAGCAGTCAAATGTCATTTAAAATTCTGAACTATAGGAAGATCCTATAGATTTTGGAAAGAAAAAAACTTAAAATGTACTTCTGGCTATTAGACAGGCAATGATGGTTAGCACTGAAAAATAACACCTTAAAGTGAAGGTCCACCCTAAAAAAAAAATTACACCAAAATGCTACATTTTTTTTTTTTTTAATGTACTTACCAGAAATTGCAGTTGCTAGGCGGATCTTCCTAATCTGCATCTTCCTAGTCTGTGGCTGTTCTTTATCCTCTTGTTGTCTTCTGGGGAATGGGGCGCGCTGCCTTCTGGGAACTGTGTGTATCCCAGAGAGCAGCCGCCCATTCATACAGCGCCGCGATACTCGCGCATGCGCAGTAGGAAACGGGCAGTGAAGTCACAGTTTCCCTTAGTGAGGATGACAGCGCTTGGACCTGCCACAATCGAGGGATTGGCCTTGGGGGGCCGACATTGCGGGCACCTAGGACAGGTAAGTGTCCTTATTAAAAGTCAACAGCTACAGTGTTTGTAGCTGCTGACTTTAAAAAAAATGCAGGTGGAACCCCGCTTTAAGAGCTATAGAAGATATATCGTTAGATGTATTTTTTCAATGCAAGCTATTTAAATACCTAAATTTGACTATTATCATCCTCCCTAGCAGATCTCAGAGTTGGAGAGGAAGCAGCAGCAACAGGAGCTAATAAGTTCACTTGTTTTGCCTTCCTCTGGATCAATTGTGTGCATAGGATTGTGTATATTGAGGTTTCCTATTTTTCCTTTATTTTTTTGATTGGTTGAGCTAGATGGACTTGTATCTTTATTCAACCTAACTATATAACTAATTTGTAATTTGCTGTCAGGAAGAATACTGATAGGAGGAGAAATCAGAATGACAAATAAATGAGCTCATAACTGTGCTGCTTTTTCATCACTGTCCAGTCACAGGCCATGGGCTGATCCATACTAGCCTAGGTTCAGAGGAAGTGGGTTGAGTAATGCTGGCTGTCATTCAACTGAGAAGACTAATGCTATCTAGCAGTTGAAATAAAGTAATGTGGGAGACAGCCCCAAATTAAAGGTTCACATTTTAGCTAAAGTATTTTTTTTATTTAATCCCTTTGGCTGGTATGCATTTCAAATACATATTTACATGGACCAAAGACCAAAACACAAAATACGAAGGTAGTTTGTATTTTGCTCTGATTATGTAATCTCACCACGTGTGCCAAGGGTCCTCATGTATGGTAAGTCCTATACTAAGTACACAGAAATTTATGTTTTTTATGGGTTACCAGAGAACAGCCTCAGACTACACCCAGCAACCTCTAATGCCACGTACACACAATCGGAATTTCAGATGAAAAAAGTCAGACAGACTTTTTCCATTGGATATTGCGATCCTGTGTAGCCCCATTTGAGTTTTTCATCAGAAATTCCGATGAATTCCATCAGAGTTTAGATATAGAACATGTTCTATTTTTGTCCGATAGAATTCAGTCGGAATTCCAATGTGATTTGGCCAGGTAAAAGCCTGATCAAGAGTTATGTTATTGCATGCAAGTTAAAGCAGTTGTATGCCGCTGGACATTTTTTCCCCCTGCAAGTCATAATGTGCTAGTACTAGCACATTATGTGAAACTTACCTTAAAACAAAGCTGTTCCAGCACCGCAATGTCAGCGCTGCAGGGGCTCCCATCTTCACCAATCTTGCTTCCATGTTTGCGGGCTCCCGCTCTGTGACTGGCCAGAGCCACGATGACATCACTCCCAAGCATGCGGGTAGCTGTTCCTTCAGGGTGCATGCACCAGTGATGTCACTGGCTGTATGTAATGTAAATATCTACTAAACAGCACACGTTTAGGAGATATTTACAATACCTATGGGTAAGTCTTATTATAGGCTTACCTATAGGTAAAAGTCTGTAAAGGAAGTTAAGTGTTACGTGATGGATTGCATATCAGAATGCTAACAAAAATTACATTTATTCCAGTCGAAGTATGGTTTTAAAGTAAGGTGGACAGGGAAGAACTTTGCACAGAACAAACACAGATTTTTCTATCTACCAGATAGTTTTAAAAAAAAATTGCACTGTTTACTAACTTGCATTCAAAAGCAAGCAGTTTTAGTCACGCAAAATGTGCAAATACTGTATGTGTGGAAACCACACTGCCTAGGCCCCCCTGTGTAATGTGATCTCTAATACTAATCATTGAGAGTCTCTGCCATAGAGCATATACTGTACTGTAGGTTGCCAAGATCTGAGGACTACTAAGGAGGAAATGTTTTAAATGCCACGCCACCAAAGTATGTCAAAAATCCATGTTTTCTTGGCCTCTTACATAGCACATGCCACTGTAAACATAGGAAGGCTGGGAGATACTGTGAGATTACAGTCACATCATTGTCAGTTGGAGATGACCCCTTGTATAGCCTGGTCTTAGGATCCTGGCTAACAAAACTTCTTGAAAAACGGATAGTAACCAAAAATAAATGCGCCCTAATGGTTACTGCCGCTGCGCTAAGGAGTAAAGTACAAGGACGTTCGCAGCAGCTGTATTAAGTAAAGGAAATAGTGAAAAAATTGTCTAGTGAACTTAAAAGTGAAAATAAGTACAGATAGCACAAACAGTGCTAATGTGTAGTGGATCCACACAAGTGAACTAAATAAATAAACAATAGATAACACAAATAGTGTATGAATATAAAGACCCGTGAATGAAAAATGAGTCCAAAGGTAAACAGTTCATAAAGTGTCTGAAGAAATCTTCTGAATCTCTCCTACGAGTAATCCTCCACCACACCAGTGTAACGAACACTCCTCCACCAATATGATTGGCCACTCACCAGAACTCGTAGCCTTACACTCACGTGTTTGGCATAAAGGCATGTAGTACAATCCTCAAGTTAGTGTTCAGGGTTCATATCCAAAAATGTAGAAGTGAAATCCGCATACGTGACAAAAAAGTATAATAGTGTGATATTGCTAAAACAATTTATTGACACACCACATGAACCTACAAAGGTTGCACTCACAAAAGCAAACTCCAAAAACAACCGTGTATAAATCCAAATAAACTTCCTTGATGTTCACAGGCTGATAAACTGTGGTCACGGCGGACCCAGAAAAGTAAACCAGGTGTATCTCACCGCTTCCCCTTCACTTGAACACCTCCTCTAAGTTGGGAAAAAGATGTATGTAGTATCCTCAAACGCTGGTCACTCGCATAGAGAATCTCATGCAGGTTATTTCACGTTGGTCAAAAGATCTTTAATGTAGCCACGCCCCCGACATGTTTCGTCATAGATTTGACTTATTCATGGGATTGGCTACTTGCTAGTAAATGTCCTACTTATACAGTATATCCTGGTATACAACTAAATTAATTGTATATCACCTGCAGTTCGTGATCAAACCAATCAAAACTACAACTGCAGTGTATCAACCAATAGGGAAACATACTTCCCCTCACGCAACAGGCCAATCACGCCATGTTCCCATAAGGGCGGAAGTGACCTCAAACATTGAACAATGTAAGGGCGAAAGTCTCCATTGGTGTTGATCACCCAATCATAATGCCCTATTACATATGAGCCGATTTGTCTTTATGCGGACGGAAAACAAACCACGCTATGTCTGCAGATAAGCAGACTGGACGTGCAACGCCGCGCATAGGGAGATTGGCCAATGGAAGTACCATAATCCCCCTAGACCAATCGCGCCTTGCTTCCGTAAGGGCGGAAGTGACGTCAAGCTATGTCCGCTGTGAGGGCGGATGTTCATGTTAGAAATGAATATCCTATCACAGGGTTTTACTTGTGGGAGGAGCCCTGTCTCATCACATGCCGCATACACCAATAGGCTGTCTAAGCAAGCGGTACCGCGCATGGTAAGGGCGGAAGTGCCGCTGCTCACGGCTTCAGCATAAGTTAATAGACTGAAGAACTAAGGGAAAAAAAACTCAAACCGGTTTAACTGCAGAGTGTAACAATTAGTGGAGCATTAATGGATTCTACTCCCATAAAAACGTCACCAGTGTTAATCAGCCTTATGAATGTCATGGAATAACAGTACATCATATTCAAGCTTATATATACACAATAACAGTAAGTGCAGGCATCATTGCATCCAATCAATAATGAAAGGTTGGTGAACAATTACTGCAAAACCACATATTTATATTGGTGAGTGACGGATACAATAATAAATCATCTAAATTGAGCTGTAAATAATAAAACAAATACATTGGATGAATGGTACCTTAAAAAAACTAAAATACAGATCAATATGTATGTTAAAAATCATAACCTAATATAATAAAGTGTACTAGGTCATCTTAAAATATATACTAGGATCATAAAAATATTAAAGAAATACATCTATGTATCCAGTAGACTTCGGGCTTGGATGGTTCCCAGACTTAATCTATATTGATGAGGCCAAGAAGAACTGGATTAAGAGTTATTGATAAAGCAATTCAAGTCTAGTTCTATGTTTAACCCTCGCGGAGAGAGGGATTTGAGGAGGAAGATCCATTGAGTTTCTCTTTGTGATAGATCCCTCACTCTATTTGACCCCCTCCAATTAGGGTAAACACAGTCAATTCCACAAAATTGGGCTAAAGAGGAATCTTTATTGTGTTTATCTTTAAAGTGAACCGACACACTGTGATACTTGTAACCCTTCCTAATGTTGGCCAGATGTTCAGAGATACGGACTCTTAATAATCTCTTGGTTCTTCCAACATATAGGAGCCCACAAGGGCACCATAGTAGGTATACCACATATGATGAATTGCAGGTTATAAATTCTTTCACTTCAAAAATACTGCAGATCCTCTAATTTCCGTTTTGCCCTTATTGTGGATTTTCACAGTACGGCAACAGATGCATTTATTACAGGGGAAGAAACTTTTCAGATTAATTTTTAACCGTTGATTGGGAGGGTCTAAGATCTTTTGAACTACCCTATCACCAAAATTGGGGGCTTTCCGATAAATGAATTTAGGTTGTTGCGGAATAGTGCCCCCCAGATGTCTATCCTTTTCCAGAATGTGCCAGTGTTTTCTGACTATGTCCTCAATTTCCCTATATTGCACATGGAACCCTGATAGAAAGCTCCACTGATGATGATCCCTCTCAGATGAAATAGTCTTTTTCTTTAGACACTCATCTCTAGGGACATGTGCAATCTGTTGTACGATTTCATTGAGTTCTGGTTCAGCATATCCTTTCTGGATAAACCTAGTTTTCAGTGTATTAGCTTGTTCCAGATAGTCAACTTCATCTGTACAATTGCGGCGTACACGTAAAAACTGTCCCTCTGGGATGTTCTTTATCCATGCTGGGTGGTGCCCACTATTAATGGTTAGATAGCTGTTGCGATCTGTGGTTTTAAAGAACACTTTGGTTTTCAATCTCCCCTCACACCGCTCAATTGTGACATCCAGGTAATTAACGGAATGGTTGCTAATGACATATTCCAGCTTGATATTATTGTCATTGTTATTCAGAGTATTCAAAAAATTGGTAGCCTCCAACTCTGTCCCTTCCCAAATTAACAGGAGGTCATCGATAAATCTCCGATAAAATAGGAGTTGAGGCTTTTTATCTCTAAATATGACCCTGTCCTCCTATTCTGCCATAAACAGGTTGGCTAGACTGGGAGCAAATTTGGCTCCCATGGCTACGCCAACCTGTTGGGAAAAAAAAAAACCATTAAACCAGAAGTAGTTATGGGACATGCAGAACTCCAATGCATGTCCCAAAAATCTCTTCTGGGTGAAAGGTAGATCATCCCTCTTGCTCAGTGCCCAATTAAGTGGTGTGTCAATAAATTGTTTTAGCAATATCACACTATTATACTTTTTTGTTTTTTTCACGTATGCGGATTTCACTTCTCAATTTTTGGATATGAACCCTGAACACTAACTTGAGGATTGTACTACATGCCTTTATGCCAAACACGTGAGTGTAAGGCTACGAGTTCTGGTGAGTGGCCAATCATATTGGTGGATGAGTGTTCGTTACACTGGTGTGGTGGAGGATTACTCGTAGGAGAGATTCAGAAGATTTCTTCAGACACTTTATGAACTGTTTACCTTTGGACTCATTTTTCATTCACGGGTCTTTATATTCATACACTATTTGTGTTATCTATTGTTAATTTATTTAGTTCACTTGTGTGGATCCACTACACATTAGCGCTGTTTGTGCTATCTGTACTTATTTTCACTTTTAAGTTCACTAGACAATTTTTTTAACAAAACTTCTTGCAGGTAACATAAAGTGTTTGTGCTCTTTCTATCCTAGTATTGTAGCATGAACATTTTTGAAAAAGCACAAACATATGTGTACAGTACATGTAGTAATGTACATAAATACAATAAAGCGGTATATGCAAGCGATAAAAACAGATTTTTTTTGGTTTCCTTTTTTTCAGCATTCTTTCATAAACATAGAAAATTCATCCTTATGTGAATTATTTCTAATAGAGGCTACCTCTGAACAGGCGTCAAAGTCCAGGTTCACTTTGTTGTTAGATAAAACCATCAGGCAAGTACTATACAATGCACTCAGTGTTTGCGCACACATGCAATGCATTCCAAGGTTATATTTGTAACACATTTCTAATACTTCAAAATATTTTTGGGACAATAGACATACATTATACCTTCATAAGGAACTTTACTGTCTGATTACTACAACATGGATTTATTCGATAAAGAAAGTGCATCTACAATATGTATTAAAACCATGGCTTGGTTATATAGTGGAATTTTATTTTTGCCTGACATTAAATCAGCTAAGAAAAACCAGTAAAGATCTCTGCACTGCCAAAACATTTGACAGTTTCCACTTCCTGCCAGCACGGGAAAGTTAGACTAATGCTCTGAGCAGATCCGATAATTAGTCAACATTTAATAATCCTCCGACTTTAGAGACAATATATAAATATTGTTGGTTGCATTAGGGAAATTACAATTTTTTTAGGGTCATTCTTAGGTTATGAATAGCTAGAAAACTGACGATAAGGACTTGCTACTGTGGAAGTCTAGTAATGATTATTGTAAATAATATATTATGGTTATTAAGCTGAAGCATCCCAAAGGGTGTTGAAAAATAGTCATAATAATCAGCCATGAAGTTTTCCAGAAGTGTAAGAATTGCTGGGAAAAAATATAGCCAAGAAAAGTATAATCTTTCTGTTCATCTCTTTCATAGGACTAAGAATCATCCTTAAAAGCATGCAAATCATGTTAGGAACAAATTAAGTAAGTGGCATGAGACCTATTGCATATCATGCACGTTTATATTCATATACACAAGTATATACTTCTTTCTACAGTAAAATGCCTACATTTTACAATACATTTTATAATTTTATTTAATTGTGCATTTAAGAAAAGTCAAATCATATTAATACTATTATTATTAATTTTTACAACTAAGTTATTGTACGACTATTTTAACTGCTTCTCCACTGCCGGCCATCATATGATGGCCGGACGGTGAAGCTCTCGTTCTGGGCGGGCGTCATATGACGTCCTCGTCTACCTGAACCACTAGGGGGCGCACGCTCTCCGCAGCCAGCACACGGGTGCTCCTGCCGCGTCACTGGGAACCCGATGCGCCTGCCCGGCGGCCATGATGTCCACTGGACACCCGCGATTGCCCAGTAACAGAGCAGGACGTGGATCTGTGTGTTTAACCACTTGCCGCCCACCAATGACAGATTGACGTCGGCAAAATGGTTTCAATATCCTGAGTGGACGTCATATGACGTCCTCAGGATATTGAGCCGCTGCACACCCCGGGGGCGCGCATCGTGGCGATCGTTGTTGCAGGGTGTCAGTCTGACACCCCGCAACACCGATCTAGGTAAAGAGTCTCTCACGGAGACTCTTTACCATGTGATCAGCCGTGTCCAATCACGGCTGATTACGATGTAAACAGGAAAAGCCGGTAATCGGCTTTTCCTCACTCGCGTCTGTCAGACGCGAGTAGAGGAGAGCCGATTGGCTACTCCTCTGACAGGGGGGGTTTGTGCTGATCGATTATCAGCACAGCCCCCCCGAGGATGCCCACTGAACCACTAGTGATGCCCACTGGACCACCAGGGATGCCACTAAACCACCAGGGATGCAAACCAAAACACAGGTATGCCACTGACACAAATAATGGATGCCAATCAGTGGCCGCAATGGATGCCAACCAGTGCCCACAATGGGCATCACTGATTGGCAGGCAGTGCCACCTATCAGTGCCCACCTATGCCCATCCGTGCCACCTATCAGTGCCCATCATGCCTCCTGTCAGTGCCCATTCATGCCGCCTATCCGTGCCCATCCATGCCACCTATCCGTGCCCATCCGTGCCGCCTATCTGTGCCCATCTGTGATGCCTATCCATGCCCATCCGTGGCACCTATCCCTGCCCATCCATGCCACCTATCCGTGGCACCTATCAGTGCCCATCAGTGCCGCCCATCACTGTCGCATATTAGTGCCCATCATCAGTGCCCATCAGTGCCACCACATCAGTGCCACCTCATCGTTGCCCATCAGTGCCGCCTTATCAGTGCCCGTCAGTGCAGTACCATCAGTGTCCATCAGTGAAGGAGAACATTTACTTATTTACAATGTTTTATAACAGAAACAAAAAAAAACATTGTTTTCTAAATTTTCAGGTTATTTTTTTTATTTTATTTTTGCAGAAAATAAAAATCCCAGAGGTGATCAAATACCACCAAAAGAAATCTCTATTTAGCGTAGCATGACTGCACAATTGTCATTCAAAGTGCAACAGCACTGAAAGCTAAAAATTGGTCTGGGCGGGAAGGTGTATAAGTGCCCTGTATGGAAGTGGTTAAACACACAGATTCATGTCCTGTCAGGTGAGAGGAGACCAATGGTGTGTTTCTTGTACAGAGTAACACCGATCGGTCTCCTCCCCTTGTGAGTCCCCTCTCCTAACAGTTAGAATCACTCCCTAGAGAACATATTTAACCCCTTTCTCGCCTCCCCCCAGTGTTAACCCCTTCCCTGCCAGTCACATTTATACAATAATCAATGCAATTTTATAGCACAGATGGCTGTATAAATGTGAATGGTCCCAAAATAGTGTCAAAAGTGTCCGATATGTCCACCGCAATATTGCAGTCACGATAAAAATCATTGTAGATGCTGTAACTTTTGCACAAACCAACCAATATATGCTTATTGCGATTTTTTACCAAAAATATGTAGAAGAATACATATCGGCCTAAACTGAGGACATTTAATTTTTTTACATTTTTTTTTATTATACCAAAAAATATTGGCCCAGATTCACGTACATCGGCGCAATATCGGTCCGGCGTAGCGCACCGCCATTACGTTAGACTTGCGCCATCTAGCCGCGTAATCCCCCGATTCACGTAGCTTTTGCGCAGGAAATTGCGCAAGCGTAAGGTTTTTTCCAGAGGCGTAAGGAGGAGTAATACAAATTGGGAGGGACGTGGGCGTGTTACATTGAAATGAGCCGTGACCCCATGCAAATGAAGGGCCGGCCGGCTCGCGCATGCGCGCTTGAACGAGACCATGTCAGCTCCGCTGTGCGCATGCTCACAACTCGGGAGCGGCGCAATCAGTGAAATTGGAAATGGACTAGGGCAACGTTGTGAACTACGCAGACAGCATAAATAGACACACACAAACGCACTTGCATTGCAAAAGTACATCCCTTTGTGTCCCTTCCCATTTAACCAAGTGCTTTTGTTCCTGTTGTTCATTGCAGTGTGTCTTGTAGTTGTCAGATTAGTGTTCTGTGTGATCAAGTATATTTGTGAAAGTGTTTTTTGATAAGTGTTTGAGAGACTGTTTGTTTGATTGATATATTTTTGTCCGTTTGTTTTCTTGCTTTATTTTTTCTTTTATTTTTTTTTGTGACTGTTTCTTGCTGAGTGCTAGTGTGATTTTTGGGTGTTCGTTTTCTCTTTGTGTGTGTTCTTGCCTGATTGGTTGTGCTTGTATTTGTGACTGATTTTTGGTGACTGGTAGTGAGTTTGTTTGGAAGTATGACTGAGAGAAAAAGAAAGCTCAATTTTACTGTGGGGGAAAAAAGAATTCTTGCCCGGGCCATTAGCGAGTATGGGCGTTTTCTCCACGGCCTGCAGAGTGCCACCACCACCCCGGCCAGGAGGAGGGAGATATTGGATAGGATCACGGAGCAGGTGAATTCATCGGGGGAGGGGGAGACACGGACCCGGTCTGGGATCGACAAAAAAATAAATGATCTCCGGCGTCTGGTGAAAAAAAAACTGGCCGCAATGCATGCCCATGCCAGGGGCACAGGAGGGGGCCCACCATGCCGTATTAGGATTACAGCGACGGAGCATGTGGTGGCCCTGACCTTTCACCGGCATGAAGTGGAGGGCCTGCCAGGCTTTGACACAAGTCCGGTCCCCGCGGTGCCAGGTAAGGTTTTTTTTTCTATCAGGTGTGTAGCATGTGTGGGGGAGGGGGTGAAAGGGAATATGTGGCAAGTGTGTGGATCCTCCAACCTGTGAATGGTTTGTGTCATCCACAGATGTGCAGGAGGGTGCAGGGCCATCTGGCCTGACCGCTCCAACACCAGGACAGCAGCCTAATGAGGCCCCCCCAACAAGGCCGGAGTCCGCGGAGGAGGTTCGAGAGGAGGAGGACGATCATGAGGAGGAGGACGATCATGAGGAGGAGGACGATCAGGAGGAGGACGATCATGAGGAGGAGGAGTCAGGCACTGGACGAGTGGTTTGTGCGGACTCTTCCCCTCTGGCTGGCAGAAGCCTGCCCTCCCTAAGGGGGAGCCCCCCCCCCTCCTTCCCCAACATGGCTCCCCTCACAAGGGCCTCCCCTTCCCCCCGCCCACAACCATCAGCTGGAGTCAGGATGTCATCCCAGAGCACCAGGGGGGCGCCCAATCTCCTGCCCGCCAGTCTGCGAAGGGACCAGGCCCTCCAGACCCGCCATCTGGGACAGCTCTGCCAGACTTTTGGGCGGGTGGAGGAGAGCCTGTCCTCCATGAAGGATACGCTGGGTAACCTGGACTCCCACTCCCGGGCTTTCACAACCTGCCTAAATGAACTGCAGACTACAGCAGCAGGCGTTGGGCAGGATGTGAGGGCCCTTACCCAGGCTATCCAGGCCAACACGGCAACACTTGGTGCTTCCCTGGACAGAATTGCCGTGGCCTTGGAGGGCAGGCCGCCAGGTGGGCAGATATCAGGGGCTGCTCCTCCTTCCCCGGGTTTGCCCCTCCCCATGAGTCTCCCCTGAGGGGCCGGGGCCGTGGCCGGGGGCGCCCCAGGCGTGGCTCACGCAGAGGGCAATAATTTTTTTTCCCCCTTTTTTTTTTTTGGCTGACATTTTTGGCATTTTTTTTTTTTTTGTTGGCTGACATTTTTTTTTTTTTTTTTTTGGCTGACATTTTTTGCATTTTTTTTTTTTTTTTTGCTGACATTTTTTTAAAATTTTGGGTTGTGCATGCTGTTTGAATGTGGGGGTGACATTCCTGCTGGAAAAGGGGTGTCATCCTCAATTTTGGTGGAGAAGGGTTCCCCAGGACCAGGGAGAAGTGATCCCCAGGTCCGTGTGAATGGTGTATGAATGAACAGTGACATAATTGGAGCCTTGACGTGGCGTTACTGCTCACCAGTCGTGCATGGTGGACTGGTGCCAATCCAATTTGATGAGGATGTGGGGTGTGTGTGCTAGGGACCATAGTGGTGTGCATGCATGCATTCTCATTGTGCCATGATTAATGTGTGTGTTTAACGTGCAAAGATGCCCTATATGAGCTGCCTCCTGACTGCTCTTCCCTCAGAAGACGGGGTATCCTCGGTTAGGGGTTGATTGTCTGGTTGGGGGGTCAGGTCATCACGTAGCTCAACCTGCAGGCCCTTCCTCACTGCGAGATTGTGCAGCATGCAACATGCAACGATGATATGGCACACGAAGTTTGGGGAATACAACAGTGTACCCCCAGACTTATCCAGGCATCGGAAACATGACTTCAGGAGGCCAAAGGTGCGCTCCACCACTGCTCGGGTTTTGATGTGTGCTTGATTGTATCTTTCCTCCCCTGGGGTTTGGGGGTTCCGGATAGGAGTCATGAGATGGGGTCCCAGTGCATATGCAGAGTCACCTGGAAGGGAAAAGACAGGAGAATGTTAGTCATGCATGTGCCACTTGTGAGGTGTGCATCACGGGAGGAGATAGTCATGCCTGACTCCCATGTCACTCACCAACCAGCCAGGTGTTCCCATACACGTTCTGATAGAATTCCATTCGGATGTGGCATTGATTGTAGATGTAGCTGTCATGGGTGGATCCGGGGTGTTTGGCACGGACGTGCCATATAAGGCCTTGGGCATCAACTATCACCTGTACGTTGATGGAGTGCCAATTCTTCCGAATGCGGTACATGTGCTCTGTCTCATGGGGGGGCTGGAGTGCCACATGTGTGCAATCAATGGCCCCGATGGTGCGTGGGAATCTGGCAATTCTGTAGAAATCTGTCATTGCCTTCAGCCGCAGGTCCTCAGTGGTGGGTTTGATGATTAGGTTGGCCAAGCGTGTGAGGATTGCAGGGACAACCTGGTGCACACATCTGCTCATGGAGGATTGTGACATCCCAGCCACCACTCCACTTGTACGCTGAAAAGAGCCACTGGCAAGGAAATGGAGTGTTGCCATGACCTTGACCAGTGGCTGCACTGCTTGTGAGCGTTGTGTTGGGCTGGTGATGTCCTCCTGCAGGGTTGTGGTTAATTCCAGGATGGCATGAGGGGTGAATCTGAAGATGCGATACACCTCAGAATCACTCATGCCAAAGAGGTCTATGCGTGTGCGGTATACCCTCTCCCGTGCCATCCTCCGTGCCATCCTCTGTGCCCTCCTCCTTCTTTGGTCATCTAAATTCACTAGTGCAGCTATGAGCGACGATGCCCCTGGCATGTTGGCAGTCAAATTGTAGTGCAACACGTGTGTGTGGTCTGCTTCTCAGTAACGGTGTTGCTTTCTGTGAGATGTAGACGTTTTTTCAAAATTTAGACCAGCTTTTAGGTGCTCTAACTTTAGACAGGACATTTTGCTGTTGCGCACATCGCGTAGCCTGCGCAGCAACTGCGTTTTTTTGTGGATCCCCGCAACTCCCTCATTAGCATATTTGACTAGCAAATCAATGGTGTGTCTAGTGCATTTTTGCGCGGACGGATGCGTCTGTCTAACGAAATTACGCCGGCCAAAAAAAAGTAGATTTCTGGCGTAAATCGTTTTGTGAATCGCGCGCATCTAAACGCACGCGCACATTTAGACTTACGCACGCGCAACACCAGTTGCGCAGGAGTAATCGCTCTGTGAATCTGGGCCATTGTGTTTTGTTTTTTTCAAACTTGTCACTCTTCTTTTGTTTATAGTGCAAGAAATAAAAAAAGCAGAGGTGATCAAATACCACCAAAAGAAAGCTCTTTTTGGGGTGGGGAATTACATTTGTGTACAGCATTGCATGACCGCGCAATTGTCATTTAAAGTGTGATAGCGCTGAAAGCAAAAAAATGGCTTGGGCAGGAAGGGATTGAAAGTGCCCAGTATTGAGGTGGTTAAGGGGTTTTAGTTGCAAATATGGAAAACATAAGTAGCTCTCATAAGGTTGTTACCTGTGTTTTCAATCCAACGGTGTTAAAGTTTTCTTAATTTAAATGCTGAGTTTTCATTCCCTATTCAAGGTGGATAGGACATTAGGGGGATCATAGGGATAATGCAGAAAGTGAGGGCAGTCCCATAGTGAGTGAGAACACAACAGGCCATGTGAGGAAAGGATATACACGTGTCTATCTGTCCATGTGCTCTGACAAAAAGAAGACTCTATTATCATCATCAACCTCTAATGGAGTATGAATCAACCAACAGAACTGCTAGTAAATCCCTGATATAAGTTGAAACTCCAGTATGCAGCAATATATTTTTACACCCACCCTCCCTGCTTGCTGTGCAGCTATATGTCTTTTTTTTAACATTTATCTGAAGTATTCTACCTAAAGAGAAAAAAAAAGACCCTTTATGCTTCCTTTCCTTCTGCTTTGCACTTGTTGGTGGGAGGAGTTAGGTGAAGACAGCTCATTAGTACAGTAACACCTACTGCAATGGTAAATCTTAAGTACACACATTGCTTTACCTAGATGTACATACCCATGAACCTTTATAAATCAGCAGAATTGAGAATGAAGGCCAGCGGTTGGGTAAAGTATGTCTTTTTGCTAATAACACATATGTGTGCAATAGGGGTTGATATTCATGGAGGTGTCTGTAACATGGAACATGATTTAGCATTGCCGAAAGATTGGTCAAATTATTGTAACTGCAGTTCAAAGCTTTAAAATGTAAAATAATGCACCTAAGGGAAAATAATCCTTTGATAGAATAACAGTGTTGGCCTGAGCTACAGAGGAAAATGATTCAGAAGTACTTATTTTAAATGACTGCAAAAAGAGCAATGAATTAGGAAAAGTGAATAGAATATTAGAACGTTAGAATGCATCACTATCATCAGAAAGTATTGTTTATAAGAGTAGAGTGTTTGGAACAGATTTCCAGTAGAGGCAGAAAGTTATTCAACAGTGAGTAAAGTAAAAAAAAAAAAAAAAATATATATATATATATATATATATATATAACATGTTTTACTTTACTCAATGTTGAATGACTTTCTGCCTCTACTGGAAGTCTTTTCCAAACACTCTACTCTAAGGCCCTGTACACGGATCAGACCGGTCAGAACACCGGTGACGTAGAACACATCGACGTGCTGAAAAAACTAAGTTCAATGCTTCCAAGCATGCGTCAACTTGATTCTGAGCATGTGCGGGTTTTTGGTCCGATGCTTTTGTGTACTAACCATCGTTTTGGTACGATGGTCAGGTGTCCATCAGACAGATTTTACAGCAAGTTTTAAAACTTTGGTCCGATGGACAACGGTCCGATGGGCTGTATACACGATCAATTTGGTCTGATGAAACTGGCCTTAAGGCCAGTTTCATCGGAACGGTCTGATCGTGTATACGTGGCCTAAGTTATAAACAATAGTTTCTAATGCTACATCCTAGAATTCTATTCACTTTTCCTACTGCATGGCCTACACTGTTATACAAGCTGTATACTCACTGCTTTACATTTTAGAAAAGTGTAATTTCTTCAGTGTTTTTACATGAAAAGATATATACTGTATAAACTGTATGTATGTGTGTGTATATATATATATATATATTATATATATATATATATATATATATATATATATATATATAGCGCCTGGTTACTTCAAAGTACCGGTTCTATATAAATTTAGAGGGAGATCAGAGTGTTAATTAAACTCTGATCCAGTTAATGTGTTCAAACTTAGGTTTCTGTCTCAGCTTGGCTGTGCTGTGGGCTCATTCTGTTGTTGCTGGGGTGTTCTTCCCACCCCAGGACAATAGGTGGCAGCAGTGGAGTCAAGATTTGGGTGATTTTCCCCAGCAGCCGATCAGGAGGACTGGGCCTCGCTGTGCATGCTGGGGGAGGGTATTTATGGGACAGACGCCATTGGTTCTGGGTCTACTTCTTCATGTGCGGCACCCACCTTTAGGGTGACTGCACCACGGGGCCCTGGAGCTATGGCCTACCAGGCCAGGGCGTGCGTGCCAAGCAGTGTTCCTGGTTCTGGGACCATGTTGGTTGGGACAATTGAGCTGTTGCAGGGAGCCCAGTGGTCAACTAGGTTCCCAAACTTGAAGATCTTAAGCGAGATAGCTGTTCGGTGGGAAGTACATCTAAGGAGAGCCAATGAGAGGCTGGCTATCCAATAGGGTCTCGACAAACCACCGGGGATCGAGGTATCCGGACACTGAGAGGCTGCTCACCTGTCAGTTGGTATCTGAAAGCGACTTGAAGGAGATCCAGGCTTAATTCTATTAAGGAGTGTCATCTCCGTAATCACAATCCAGGAGGGTCTGTGGCAGAGATTTTTCCCTTAAAGGTTCCAGTTCATTCTAGGAGGGTCTGTGGCAGAGACTTATCCTTTAAGGCTTGAGTGATACCCTGGCTGCCAGGCCGGTGAGAGAGGCCTGTCCAGGTACGCTATTCCCACTCAAGCAGGAGTGGCGCAAGAAGTGTTACACGTGGGAGCAGGATTGTTTTCCCTATTACTACGCCTGAATCTGCTATGTTTCTTCTCGTTCCAACTCTACCTTCTTCACCACAAGTTTTATTGTTTTTACCCGGCTGGGTAATAAAGAGCACAGCAAAAGACACCTGTCGCGGACATTCCTTTACTACTGCTATATGCACCATACACCCCTAGGAATTCGGAGACCCACAAGGTAAATGTGCCACCCAAAACAAACCAGCAGCTCCTCTGGGGGTAGTGCTACATATACCTTTTTATGTAACAACACCAAAAAAAATTACACTTTGCTAAAATGTAATGTAATGAGTGTACAGCTTGTATAACAGTGTACATTTGCTGTGCCCTCAAAATAACACACATCCAGTCTAAACCACTGGCAACAAAAGTGAGTACACCCAAGTGAAAATTTCCAAATTGTGTCCAAAGTGTCAATATTTTGCGTGGCCACCATTATTTTCCAGCACTGCCTTAACCCTCTTGGGCATGAAGTTCACAAGAGCTTCACAGGTTGCCACTGGAGTCCTCTTCCACTCCTCCATGACGACATCATGGAGTTGGTGGATGGATGTTAGTGACCTTGCGGTCCTCCACCTTCCATTTGAGGATGTCCCACAGAGGCTCAATAGGGTTTAAATCTAGAAACATGCTTGGCAGTCCATCATCGTTACCCTCAGCTTCTTTAGCAAGGCAGTGGTAATCTTGAAGGTGTGTTTGGGGTCATTGTCATGTTGAAATACCATCCTGTGGCCCAGTCTTCAAAGGGAGGGCATCATGCTCTGCTTCAATACATCACAGTACATGTTGGCATTCATGGTTCCCTTAATGAACTGTAGCTCCCCAGTGCTAGCAGCACTCATGCAGCCCCAGATTATGACACTCCCACCACCATGCTTGACTGTAGGGAAGACACCTTTCTTTGTACTCCTCACTTGGTGTCCTCCACACACGCTTGACACCATCTGAAACAAATACGTTGGTCTCATCAGACCACAGGGCATGGTTCCAGTATTCCCTGTCTGATTGTCTTCAGTAAACTGTTTGCAGGCTTTTTGTGACTCATCTTTAGAAGAGGCTTCCTGCTGGGACGATAGCCATGCAGACCAATTGTATGTAGTGTGCAATGTATGGTCTGAGTACTGACCCCCTACCCCTTCAACCTATGCAGCAATGCTGACAGAACGTGTATGTCTATTTCCCAAAGAAAACCTCTAGATGATGCTGAACATGTGCACTAAACTTCCTTTGTCAACCATGGCAAGGCCTGTTCTGAGTGGAACCTGTCCTGTTAAACTGCGGTATGGTCTTGGCCACTGTGCTGAAGCTCAGTTTCAGGGTCTTGACAATCTTCTTATAGCCAAGCCCATCTTTATGTAGAGCAGCAATTCTTTCTTTTCATATCCTCAGAGAATTTTTTTCCATGAGGTGCCATGTTGAACTTCCAGTGACTAGTATGAGAGAGTGAGAGGGATAACACTAAATTTAACACACCTTCTCTCCAAGGAAAATGGCTAATTGGGCCCAATTTGGAAATTTTAGGAGTGTGCTCACTTTTGTTGCCAGCAGTTTAGACATTATTGGCTGTGTGTTGGGCTATTTTGAGTGGACAGCAAATTGACACTGTTATACAAGCTATACACTCACTACTGTAGCAAAGTGTAATTTCTTCAGATTTGTAAATTTCTTCAGATTACCTTAAAAATGCGATGTACCTCTAAGGCCCCGTACACACGAGCAGACAGATTTGTTCAAATCGGTTGGACAGACCGATTTAAACAAATCTGTCTGCTGGGATGTATTGGTTTGATCGTGTACACACGATCAAACCAAAATCCTCGCCGGCAGACGGCGAGCTGATGTGTCGGTGATGTGGCAGTGACGTTGACGCCGCCACGTCATCGCACCAGGAAGTAAATTACTTCCGCGCATGCGTTGAATCCATTCGACGCATGTGCGAGAAGATATGCCTGCTGGTTAGCGTACTAACCAGCAGACATATTGGGCAGACGGATTCCCAGCCGACAGATTTTAAAGCATGCTTTAAAATCTGTCGGCTGGCCAAATCTGTCGGCTCGCCCGTACACACGATTGAATCTGTCTGCTGGGACGGTCGGGCCGACCGTTTCCAGCAGATAGATTTAATCGTGTGTACGCGGCCTTAGAGTCATACTATTGAGCCATTCATTACCTGCTCCACAGTGGGGGTTGTGGCCTGCAATATGTGGGCAGGACTGAGCGCCCACTCCAGGTGCGCCTCAATGAACACATGAATTATATCAGACTTGGGTATACAAAGCATTCAGTTTGAGTCCTCATCTGAACCCGATAGGCCACCTCTGGGATGAATTACAGTGGAGACAGGCCTATATATACAAATGGAGCAAAGGTACAGTCTAGAGGCTCATGTGTATGTTCTCTGTGGAGAATGTGATGGAGGGGATCAAATGTAGAAAGGATCTCATCTAATGGAGGCATTTTAGTGAACTAGTGACTAGTGTAACCCTAGGCTCAGGTATTTCTAGAAATACCACCATTAAAGTATTGTTAGTGCTTTAATTAATTCTACAACTTGTCTTATAACGCTTCTGTGATCTCCCTAATTATTTAAACGGTTAGACTGGCTTTTTTTTTTAGATACAAATCATTAGTTATAAGTGTGTATTCCTCAAACCTTGCATTATATTTTATTCTGCAATATTACTCTTCAGTGACCAGGCATCTTGAAAATTGCTCAAAAGAGCACATTCATATGTAAAATACAGTTTAACACAAAGTGGGGTGATTAATAACTGCATCATAAATGTCTTGTTACAAAATATTTGCATGTACTCATAAGGTTTTTAAATTAATGGATATTAATTAGGTTATGTGGTTACTATGCAACTTGTAAAATCAAAAACAAAGATAAAAAACAGGATTTCTAGAAACAAGGCAAACAAATTGTTAGTTAAGATTAGAATAGGTTTATTGAAAATTGGCACCTGCACTGTGTCTATCACCTAATATATAATTGTCCCTGTGGCACATTACTATTCCACACCTTTATTACAAGTTCTAATTAAAATTTTAATTTGCAAGATGTGCAAAAAAAATCACACTAGTGTCTTTGTCGGATGAATAGAACATTTAGTAGTTTACATATACAGTCTTTAGCTATTTGATTTTCAGAGAAAATATGCTCAGTTTCTTTGGTGTTCCTTTATTGAGTTTTTCTGCAGATCTCAATAGTAGAGATCAGTTTCTAGTCTTCAGTTTAAAGGAATCGTCCAGGAATTACAGATATCCATGATTAGCACCATACTTCCTCGTATAGCCAAGTGCTGAAGTCTTCAAAAAGAAGTTACATGAAGTTCTATTAGATTTTAATGAAACATCTTTTTTTTTCACTTATCATCTTTTTATTAATACCCACAATTGGCGAAAACAAGTCATTACATCTATACATGCAGCCATTGAAAACATAAGACATAGTATGAACACGAACAGTTTAACTGTATGTACTTTACTAGAGAGGGTCTTGAGGAAACATCCATAGAATGTATAAAATAATGCAGAGAAGTCAACAACCAAGGTAAAAAGTAAAAACGAAAAAAAAAAAGTGACCAGTACTGTATGTTATTCCCTTCTGTCTATGGGTTATGTAAGATACGAAAAGTATGTTTTGACGTAAGACCCCATCTTTCTCAAAAGACCAGTTTTCTGGAGTACAAACAAAGAAAATTAAGATGAAAAAAGTGTAAGGAAAAAGAGGACATGGAAATTAAGGGGGGGGGGGAATAAATAGAAAGATTGGGACGGGGTGGGAAAGAGAGATAGTATAGCATTGGATTCAGGTCAATGCACGCTAATTGGGCTCCAATGCCTAAGTGTAACATCATGTTCCCAGGAGAGCCATACCCTCCGCAGAGACGCCAAACTGGTTCCAAAGTCCCCAAGTCCTAGAGTGCCCCTCCTGCTGGTGTTGAGCAGTGAGCACTAGGTCTTTCATTTTCTTAACATCTTCCACCTTATGAAGTCATTTAACAATGGACGGTGGTGGTAGTGTTTTCCATTGGAGCGGGATGCAGGATTTTGCAGCATTCAGAAGGTGGTGAACAATGGATTTTTTTATACAGTTTGACCAAAATCGTGGAGAGATGTAGCAGGAAAAAGGCCAGATCACCAGGAATCTTATAGTCTGTGAATTTTTAGGTAATTTCTGTCCAGTAGTGGGTCAATTTAGGGCATGACCAAAATACGTGGATCAATGTTCCTCTGTCCCCCTGGCATCTCCAACAGTAAGTGGCAGGATAGTATTTGTGTAAAAGGTGGTGGGTAAGGTACCACCTTGTTAACAATTTATAGTTGGTCTCTTGGATTTTCGTGCAAATCGAGGATTTCAGTGAAAATCTGAGAATACGTTGTACCTGAGCCGGGGTAAATGTACAATTCAACCTTTTCTCCCATTTTTTCAAGAACCATAGGGGCGGTTGTTCGTGTGGGCTGTTTAGGAGGACATATGCTTTATGCTGCGTACACACGTTCACTTTTTGTGATGAAAAAAAAAACAAGTTTTCAAAAACGTCATTTAAAATGACCGTGTGTGGGCAAAACTTTGTTTTATGTCTTCAAAAAAACGACCCAAAAAAAATTCGAACATGCTTGAATTTTTTGTGTTGTTTTTCAAAATGTCATTTTTTGTGTCATAAAAAGTGATCGTGTGTGGGCAAAACGACGTTGAAAACAACGTTTTTAAACCCGCACATGCTCAGAAGCAAGTTATGAGACGGGGCTTCAATGGAACAGAGTGCTGGCGAACGTGGTGTACGTCACCGTGCTTTGCTAGAGCATTTTGGAAAAACGATGGTGTGTATGCAACGTCGTTTTGGAAAATGAAGTTTGAAAAACGTTGTTTTGTTTCGTCACATAAAACATTTTTTTTCCATCACAAAAAGTGATCGTGTGTACACGGCATTAGAGATAACTTGTAAAAGGATGCCCTCATAAGAGCAGTAGTGTTCAAAGGTTGTCAGGGGACAGTTAAATCTCTGAGGGCTCTGTAGAGTATTGAGAAAGTGGCGTAGTTGGAGTGCTGTCCAAAAGAAAAGGTTAAAGGGTCCAGCGTCACTCATTATCTCGTCTATGCAGGGCCAGTGTCCACCCGTAAGGAAGTGGGAAGCCTAAACCCGTCCTATTTGGTAGAGAGTCTAAAGCATGTGGCCTCCATACCAGGACAAAACTGTGGGTTTCCCATGATTGGAACAATGGGGAATTGGAGGACGAGAGGTAACCCTGTATCTTGACCCTGCATTCTTGCATATTGAGCTCAATTGTACAAAGGAGTCCCTATTAGTTACTCAAACTCCAAGTGGCTAATTTATGAAATCTCAGTTACAGAAGTTATAGTAGTTACAGCAAACAGGTCTTCTTTTGCTTTTGGGATAAATGTTTTGCATGAATAAATAAAATCTGAACATTTTATTCACCCCTGCCAGTGTTAAAGTGGTTAAAGCCAGTGTTAATGCATGCGTGCAGGAGTCCTCCACTCTGGCAAGGTCTGGCAGAATCCAACGGACCTTCAGAGCGCATGCTCTGCTGAAGTTAGCAGCTACGTGCAAGGTGATATCTCCTAAACCATACAGGTTTAGGAGATATTAATTTTACCTACAGGTAAGCCTTATTATAGGCTTACCTGTAGGTAAAAATGTTCTAAAGGTGTATACAACCACTTTAAGTGTCTTGTCTCTTCTATGTAACTGATACATTCTGCTGGAGAGCTTAAGCTTTTGAAAAATAGACTTGTTGGCTGGATCACCAGATACAAATAGAAGGAAGAAAGTTTAAAAATAGCAAACTAATACAGCCATTACATCTAAGATTTCATAATCTGCAATATGTTTGCTTTTGGGTTTTAGTACTACTTTAATTGATCCTAACATAAAGTATGTCTAAATCAAGGCCAAGTAGCAGCTTAACTGTCAGTATAGTCATTACACCACTAGAAACCAGTGCTGTGAACCAAAGTTGTCAGGGAGCAGGTGGGTGCCAGTGCAGGCAATTAACGTTTAACATAACTTTTCCAGCTAACCACTCTGTCATTAGTAGCTTACTATCTTTTTTTAACACCTCAGTAGGGATGAGCTTCGAGTTTGAGTCAAACTCATGTTCGACTCGAACATTGCCTGTTCGCCTGTTCAGCGAACAACGAACAATTTGGGGTGTTCGCGGCAAATTCGAAAAGCCACTGAACACCCTGTTAAAGTCTATGGGAGAAATCTAAAGTGCTAATTTTAAAGGCTAATATGCAAGTTATTGTCCTAAAAAGTGTTTGGGGACCCGGGTCCTGCACCAGGGGACATGTATCAATGCAAAAAAAAGTTTTAAAAACTGCATTTTTTTCGGCAGCAGTGAATTTAATAATGCTTAAAGTGAAACAATAAAAGTGAAATATTCCATTAAATTTAGTACCTGGGGGGGTGTAAAGTAAGCATGTGAAGTGGGAAGCCTAAACCCGTCCTATTTGGTAGAGAGTCTAAAGCATGTGGCCTCCATACCAGGACAAAACTGTGGGTTTCCCATGATTGGAACAATGGGGAATTGGAGGACGAGAGGTAACCCTGTATCTTGACCCTGCATTCTTGCATATTGACCTCAATTGTACAAAGGAGTCCCTATTAGTTACTCAAACTCCAAGTGGCTAATTTATGAAATCTCAGTTACAGAAGTTATAGTAGTTACAGCAAACAGGTCTTCTTTTGCTTTTGGGATAAATGTTTTGCATGAATAAATAAAATCTGAACATTTTATTCACCCCTGCCAGTGTTAAAGTGGTTAAAGCCAGTGTTAATGCATGCGTGCAGGAGTCCTCCACTCTGGCAAGGTCTGGCAGAATCCAACGGACCTTCAGAGCGCATGCTCTGCTGAAGTTAGCAGCTACGTGCAAGGTGATATCTCCTAAACCATCAATTTAAAAGAAAAATGACGTGGGGTTTTTCCCCCAAATATCCATTCCAGACCCTTCAGTTCTGGTGTGGATTTTAAGGGGAACTCCACCCCAAATTAAAAAAAATGGCGTGGAGTTCCCCCAAAAATCCACACCAGTTCCCTTATCCGAGGCACGTAAACTGGCCGGCCGCAGAAAAGAGGGTGGGACACAGCACCCCCTCCTGAACCGTACCAGGCTACATACCCTCAACATGGGGAGGATGTCCCCATGTTGATGGCGACAAGGGCCTCATCCCCACAAACCTTGCCTGGTAGTTGTGGGGGTCTGCGGGCGGGGGGCTTATCAGAATCTGGAAGACCCCTTTAACAAATGAGACCCCCAGATCCCTACCCTTACCATTTCACAAAGGAAGTGTAAATAGTTGTAAAAAAACACACACACACCGTGGAAAAAAGTCCTTTATTAAAAAGAAAAAAAAAATCCAGTGGTGGTAATACACTCTCGATCCCGGCTCCAACATTGTCCAGTCCAGCGATGAGAAGATCTTCTGGGATCCAGAGCACGGCATTTCCGGCCACCTGTCTCCACCGGAGACAGCCCAGCGAATGACGCTGCTGAAGCTAGTGACATTTCTTTTAGATTTCAAATGTTCGAGTCCCATAGACTTTAACGGGGTTCTAAAGTTCACGCGAACGTTTGGTGTGTTCGCAGGTTCTGGTGCCCTACACCTCAGCTATCAGAGCTTCAGAGGAAAATTCTAAGCCCTCCCACCCGCTTTTACTGCCATAGCAAGCAAGTGCTAAAGGAGGTGGTCTAATAGTCAGAAAAAAAATTAATTAATCAAAAACGAAAGTCATTGTGCTAAACCCAAGTTGATATCAAATAAAACTGATACAAAACAATAAAAAATATATACGGTATATAAAAAAATCTATATATATGTATAGCCACCACAAATGTGTAACTACACTATATGGCCTTGTACACACGAGGGAATGTATCCGGTCGGAAACATCCGACGGATATTTCCCAGCGGATAAGGCAAATTTGTCCGTTGGTCTGATGAGCGTACACACCATCGGACCGAAATCCCAGCGGACCAGAACGCGGGCACGTAAACCACGTACGACGTCACTATAAAGGGGAATGACGAAGCCATCGGAGCCGCCCTCTGTTCCGCTTCTGCTAGTTCCGTGTTAGCGAAGGTTTGGTTAGAGCTGATTCGTGCTTTTCAGTCTCCGCGCTTAACAGGTCGTATTTTCAGGTTCAGTGTGTGCTTGTGGGCTCGTATTTGTCATTCAGTGTCGCCGTACGCGGCGTTTCTGCTTTGCAGTGCCGTCCTGTACGGTCGTATCTGTTTGACGTGCGATCTTTGCAGGTCTTGCTGGATTTGGGTGTGCTTTCTGTTTGAGTGTGTTCTTGACTGACCAGCCGGCCGGTTTGAAGCCATGATGGAGCAGCAGGGCAACTTTTCACGAGTTCGTGCTGTTTATGGGTTTTGTTCTGGAGTCTGTGTGCATTCCAGTGATTTGGACAGGAACAGTAGGAGGAGGAGTTCCTGGGCCAAGAATTGGTTGCGGCAGCGTAATCGATTCTCTCATATGTCTCTGCTTAGGGAGATCCGGGAGAATAATCCTGATGACTTCAGGAACTTTCTCCGTATGACGGACCCCGTTTTCCACCGTCTGCTGGATCTCCTGTCCCCCTATATCACGAGGCAGGACACTGTGATGCGCCAATCCATTCCGGCTGAGCAGAGGCTTATTGCCACGTTGCGGTACCTGGCGACTGGGAGGAGCCTGCAGGACCTCAAGTTCTCAACAGGCATCTCTCCCCAGGCGCTTGGGATCATCATACCGGAGACGTGTTCTGCCATCATACAAGTCATGCAGGAGGAGTTTATTAAGGTAAGTTTCCTCCTTTAACATCACAATCTGTGTCTTTAATAATGTTTGCATATTTTTCTCACCTTTTTGTGTTGGTTTTCCTAGTCGCCATGATTGTAATATGCTGTGTGCTTAATGTTCCCTTTTCTCCCCATGCATGTTGTTAAGCTTTCCAGGTTAATGTGGTTTGGCCTACCTGCATATTTTTTCCTTCAACACTACTAACCTGTCCAGCATCATCTCCTAGGGACAAAAACACCTTTTTTTTTTTTTGGTGTCCTGCTCCATTGTAGTTCAACTCCCTCCCCCTAAAAAAGTGTATTGCCCCATCAGCGGGATGTGGAGTCTGATAATAATTGGCTCTAGATTTGTTGCCCTAAATACTCTCTATACACTAATTTTTAGAAATGTTAATACTGTGATGTTGCAGAATGTTGTTTTTTTACTAGTGTTTGCAATGTTGTTTATGTGCCAAAGTGCTAATTTGTTTTTTGCTTTTGTCCCCACAGTTTCCCTCCACGCCACAGGAATGGCAGACTGTGGCTGCCCACTTTGCCCAGCGTTGTGATTTTCCAAACTGCGGAGGGGCAATTGATGGGAAGCACGTCCGCATAGTGCCGCCACCTCTTTCGGGCTCGTACTATTATAACTACAAAGGTTTTCATCGTATCGTGTTGATGGCGGTGGTGTCGGCAGACTACGAATTTTTGTATGTGGACGTGGGGAAGAATGGCCGGCTGTCTGATGGGGGAGTGTTCGCGCGGACCGAATTTTACAGGCGTCTACAAACTGGTGGTCTTGAACTGCCACACCGGATAAAGACAATGTGGAAGGACTTCCGTTTGTTTTTTTAGCGGACGAGGCTTTTGGGCTTGGACCTCACCTCATGCGGCCTTTTCCCCAGAGGACCCTCACCCCGGAGAGGAGGGTCTTCAATTTCCGGCTGGCCAGGGCCCGGAGGGTAGTCGAGAATTCCTTTGGGATACTCGCCAGCCGGTTCCGCCTGTTCCAGACAGCGATACATCTGGCGGAATATAAATTTAACTCTGTTATTTTGGCCTGCTGCATATTGCATAATTTTTTACACAGGCATTCCCAGACGTACCTACCCAACATCGGTGCTGAGGCAGGACTACCCTCAGATACCCTTCCTGGGCTGGACACTGGTCGCGCTGGCTCGGTCACCCAATCTGCTCGTGAGGTACGCGACAAATATGTTGAGTACTTTATGGGTCGGGGGGCCATAGCTATGCCAGAATAATATTTCTTTATAATTCGGCCCCCAAAATAAAGAAATATTACCAAGAAATAATAAATAATTTGACCATTGGACTTTATAAAGTTGTTTGTCATTATTGCTTTTTCTCTTTTGATCTGTCTTCCAGGTTCTGAAACTAGTGCATTTCTTGTGCCCAATTTAGTTAGCAGGTTTTAGTAAATACACACAATTGCACAGTCTAGTCACCCTTCTACAAACTGGGTATTGAGGTTAGAAATAAGAAGCCACTGGTGTGTGTGTTTTTAAAAGGTTTTTTTATTTCTTTTTTATTTACGTAAATCTTTGTCTTTTCTTTGAAAAATTGGTTTAGAAAGTATTTATTTATTCAAAAAATATTTTGTGGTTTTGACAAACATATATAACAATCGAACTTACAAAGTTCAACCTTTTATTTGGCATAACAAACCCAGACAACATGGTCTTAGGTCACGCCGGAATCCCCCAAAATTTGAGGATGCACACATGCTGTGTGTGTGATGGGCCAAATGGTGATTTTTCACATGAGATCCCATGCGAAATGTTCACATGTGCTATCTGCCATCATGGGTGATCAATGTAAGTGCTTTGTGGGTGCAACCCCTTTCTGTCACCTACTTGATAAGTAAGGAAGGGGTTGCACCCACAAAGCACATACAATTGATGTCCTGTGATGGCAGATCGCACATGTGAACACACATTGGGGTTTATTTACTAAACAGTCCAAACTCCAGCTTATTTGTGCATATAAGCCAATCAGCTTCTAAATTAAGCTTAGTCAATTAAGACTTTGCATCCAAACATGGAAGATGATTGTTTTATATGCCAAGTGATGCTGCTTTTGCACCTTATAGCTTTAGTAAATAAACCCGTGTGTGTGTGTATGCATCCTCAAATTTTGGGGGATATGAAACGAACATTATACAACATCTTTGAGAGTGGGGTGGTTAGGGGTGAGGGCAGGGGGGGCATGGGGGGCAGCTGGGGGGGGGGTAGTCTTCTATATACGTCCCAAAATATCTAGCATGTTTTTGAAGTTTTGGTCCATCACCACCATCCTTTCCCTCATATTGGCCAGATCGGTGCTGCACTCCATTATCTGCTGTATTAGGATTTGTGCACTTGCACGAGAAAAAATAGGAGCGACAGATGTGCTAATCCCATCTTCATCCCCTAAAAATGCCAAAGGAAAAACACAACATTGTAAGTAAGTAAGGTGCAGGCCTATCTACATCTCTTTTTCCCTGCAAAGCTGGGGTGTCACTGACCTGTTGTACTGACAAGTTCAACATCTTCTTCAACTTCTCCTTCCTCCACCAATCCGCCTTCCTCCTCCAATCCGCCTTCCTCCACCAATCCGCCAAATTCCACCAAACCGCCTTCCTCCACCAATCCGCCTTCCTCAACCAATCCGCCTTCCTCCTCCAATCCGCCTTCCTCCTCTCTCCCTTCCTCCTCTCCTTCTTCCTCCTCTCCTTCTTCATCATCCTCCTGCTCAACAATTTTTTCGGGCCGTTTGGGAGACAGTGTGGGCCTCCCTGACTCCTCATAGCGCTGTCCTCTTCTGTCCCCTAAAAACAACAAAAAATAAGGAAACTCATCAGCAAACAGATCTTTTTGGAGGGACTAATTTGCAAACATTGCTTAGAAGTGGCGTTACAATTCTAGTTTTGGCCTTATTACAGCAAAAACCATGTTTGTTTTTTTTGGTAGATGACTTCTCCCTAGCTGTGATATAATGAGGCTTTTTGGTGAAGTGACACACATGGCTGGCCTCCTGAATAAGTGGTTTTTGGAGTCCCTTCTCCAAAAGTCCAAATTACTATTTTATGGGGGGAGACAGGTTCTCAAAATTACAGATGTCAAAACAGGTGCCTATTAGGTTATCTCATCACTGTGTGAATTAATGAATCCTGTTTGCCTTTTTAAATCAACTTAGTTTGCACAAACACATCATATTTTCCACATTGTTTCTAGAAACGATGTTTTTCGCCAAATAGCCACGTCCAGGTGTGATGTTCCTGGACCCTCGGATTGAGGATAAACTATGTGATGGAACGATGTTGACTACGATCGTGGCAAGTCGTCGGATTTATATTAGACAAACATTACTAAATTTACAATGCAGGGTTTCAAAAATACAAGGAGGCCAACGAGGCAGATGGCGAAATAGACATGGCAAAACATTTTATCCAAAAATAGGCACTCCAAAGACATTTTAAAGTACTTTCAATGATTTTCTTTATTTTGCGATACTGCTCTGGCTCGCGCAGTTTTAAGTCGGACCAGTGTTTCCGGAGCTGCTCTTTGGACCTGGTGACCCCAAACATCTCATAAAGTTTCCTCGCTGCCTTATCCATAATTTTGGACTTCCTCCGGTTAGGGGTGCTGTATGGGCCATGCTCACCATCATAGTCCTTCCGTCGCAGGATGGACACCAACTTCACCATCTCTTGTAGAGACATGTTTGTGGCCTTGTAACGTTTTGGTCTGGATCTGGACGTTCCGGCCTCTGTCCCTTCCTGATCCCGATCAGAGCCTAATGTGCGCTCGTGTGACATCGCCATATTTTCCAATCAACGTTGCATATGGGCGTGGAAAACAGGAATTGGTACGTCATGGGCGGAGACGAGGGCGGCGTTTCTTGATTGCGTGGGGATATAATGGTAACGACGTGATTACGTAGGTTACGCGGAGATTACTCGAGCAGAAACGAGGAGAGAGAGAGACAAAGGTAAATGAAAACATCGGATCAGAGGCCTATAATTTGAACAGCCATGGGGGATGGGGCTTTTCAATGTTGTTTGCACCCTTTTTGTGCTACTGTTATTTATGTATTTTGGGGCCCACCATAAAATTTTGAGAGCCAAGTGCTTGTACACATCACTTCATCAAGATATATGTAGAGAATGCTCTATCCTCTTTATTTGGATTTTAGAGTATGCAGTCAGATCATGCAAGTATTGTTGTGTGTTGGTTGGACAGAGATAAGTAGGTAGTGTTTTCTGCCATCAATGCTGAGGGCCATGATAGCTACACATGAACTAGTGCCTTGAGATGATTGCTAGCATTCATATTCATGGTGGATGTGTTCTTAACTACATGCTACAACTTGCAAAATGGGCTCTGAATGACAACTTTTTGGGGGGTACAACAATGCAGCAGAGCTGGCCAACTATGTAGCAGCAGAAGACACTGTGTTTGTATAATGTTGATGCTCTAAAATGAATGAATGCGCACATATTTTAAGAATGTCAAAGCTGAGCCTTTTTAAAGTTGTGCTTTGTGTTTGATTGTCATTTTCTATTCTAGACATTACTATTGAAGCTACATCTAGGAGCTGACAAAAGAATGGATTTGCTGAAAGGGAAGGAGGCAACAATGGAACTAATAACCCGATATCGGGATATGCCCCTTCTTTGGGACACCAGGCACACACATTATTTGGACACTGGGAAGAGAGAGGCAGCACTTGATGAGATTGCTACATACCTGCACACTTGGGTGCCAAGTTGCACAGGCGACATGGTTAAGGAAAAATTTAGTAACCTCAGGAGAAGCTACAGGAATGTATATAAAAAACGGGAATATCCAAAATCAGGATCAGCAGCAGCTAAGACAAAGGAACCCAAGCTCTGGTACTACAAAGAGCTCAGTTTTTTGAATGATGAACTGGATGGCAGGGCTTCGGATTCAACACTACCTTGCAGCCTTCCTCCCAGCGGAACTTCCCCGGATCCCAGGAGCCCTGCAGAATGTGAAGCGGGGCTGGCTGACATGGAGCCAGATCTGGCCATCTTCAGTGAGGTCTAGTATTTTCAAAAATATTTTTGTGCTGCTATTTATTTTGAATTAGTGAGTTGATCTTGTAAACAAAAAACAAACAGGGATGCCAAATGCAGGGGTCAGAAGGACAGTCTGTTTAATTTGAAATTTTAATTAAAAAAATACTAACTAAAACAGTCTAGAGAAAGAAAATGTGTGTGATTGATTGTGCAAAAAAATAAAACATGTTGCCTTTTTTATCCACAGGAAGAAGAGACCAGCCAGGAGGTGGCAGCTCCTGAGGCCCATGTCAGCCAGGCGGAAGGGGGGAGTGGCAGCCAGGAGGAGGCCGGCCCAAGTGAGGTGCAGCAGGTCCCCAGGCCCAGGCTGAGCACCATCAGCCAAGTTCCTCCCCTCCAGATGAGGCCACCAGCTGCAAGGAGGCGCAGGAGGGAGGTGCACGATGAAAGCCTTCAGGTCATCCGGGAGGCTGCGGAAATCATGAGGGCCCCCCTCAACCCCACGGAATGCTATAGTGCATTTGTGGCCAATGAGCTCAACCAAGGGGGGAGTAGCAAAAAAGCCTGGCCAAGGACATTATTAATCCGGTCCTGGCCAGGATGAAAAGGGACGAGCTGAGCAGGGACACTGTGCTGTGTGACCCGACCTGGCCTGCTCCCCATCATCATCATCCTCCTCCTGCTGCCACATCACCCCCACCTGCAAGGGTCCGTGGACGGACCCGTGGAAGTTTCACTGGAAGGAAGTCTGCAAAGAAGTCGAGAAGATGATTCCCTGCCATCCAGTTGATTGTCCAAAAAACTGAGCTCGTTGTAGTAGCACAGCTTGGGTTCCTTTGTTCATGTGCTGCTGATCCTGATTTTTGTTATTGACTCCTGAGGTTACAAATGTTTTCCTTAATCATGTTGTAATTCCCAAGTATGCATGTATGTTGCAATCTCATCAAGTGCTGCCGTTCTGGTGATTTCAAATTTTTTTTTTGGCCGGAAATAAATGGCTTTTGTATTTACTTTCAAACCTTGTCTATTGTGTTTTATACTGTGGTGAGTAAGCATCAGACATTTGTAAAAGAAAATGTGTCATTTGCAAAGGACAAACTCCTTGGGGGGGGGGGGGGGACCTTTTCTGTTAGAACTTGGTAAACCCAAAAGAAGCATAAAATGTTAAAAAAAATATATAAATACCCCAAAATAAAGTAAAAAATAAAGGACAAGACAACTAAATTACATACGTTGCGGAAAAAAAGGGAAATTTTAATTTAAAAAAAACAAAAACATGGTGAAACAAGAAAAAAAATTTTTTTTGAAAGATTCAAAAACCGTTAAATCCAACTGTAAAAAAAAAAATAATAATAATAAAAACAAATGATACGCTCAACATGAAGTCCAAATAGACATACTAAAAATGTGGAGAACAGAAACAAATGTGGGGACATCTGGCTAGCAAACTGTGTCAAATAGAAAAAACACTAATGAAAATGCAAGCTAGCAGTATGTGACATCTGGACAAAATTGCATCAGCAAGACAACGGGTTTCTTCTAGCAAGAGAAGAAAGAACAAAAAAACGATATAAACGGAACACTATATAGAGAGTTTAGGTGACGAATGTGCCAGGTCCCAAACAAACGTGAGTTTTACCTGAACGAGTGCTCCCGTCCCATCGTTTTGACTGAGCATGCGCGGGTTTTTGGTCCGAGGCTTTTGTGTACTAACGAGCGGACATATCCGACGGACATGTGTCCGGCGGAAAAATCCGGCCAAAACGGTCCGTTTGCCCATACAGACGACCGGATTTTTCAGCGGATTTATTCCCTCGTGTGTACAAGGCCTTAGAGTAATGAATATATATATACATATATATATATATATATATATATATATATATATATATATATATATATATATATATATATTAATTACTAATATAAATCATATACAAGTCCACTGATATTGTGTGTTAGCCACAATGGTAAAAGTGCATCAAACATGCGTGGTTCATTCTAGATGCATGTGCAGAAGAATGTGCTCCACCACCTGTTCATACTGCTTTTTACCTTTACGAAAAGACCCACACAATGGTAAGGTAAAACATAGCCTTCACAGATCCCTGGGTTATAGTCCAGCAATACTCCAAGGGCACAAGGAACAGGTCTCAGTCCACTCCACAATAATATTGCCTTTGCAATCAGCAAGGCATAGAAGAAATAAAAACTCTCATTGTGTAATATGCCAAACACTCTACTATTTCATTAACCAAGTACATTTTCTACTCACAACAAAGGTGCACTCTCTAGTCCAGTGCACTAGACATAAATCATCTGTTTAAAATCTAATGTAGGTGACACCTTAACCGCTTAAGGACCCATTCACACCGATATACGTCGGCAGAATGGCACGGCTGGGCACATCCACGTACATGTATGTGGCTCTTTAAGCCCAGCTGTGGGGTTGCGCGCGCGCTGCTGCGCGTGCACACGACTCGGTCCAAAGCTCTGTGACCGTGGGACCCGCGGTGCCGATCGCAACTGGAGTCCCGCGATCGGTCCCCAGAGCTGAAAAACGGGGATCACATATAACCCCTTCAGCAAAATTTTGCGAAAACCAACCGATAAACGCTTATTGCAATTTTTTTTACCAAAAATATGTAGAAGAATACGTATCGGCCTAAACTGAGGAAAAACATTTTTTTTATATATTTTTGGGGGATATTTATTATAGCAAAAAGTAAAAAAATATTGCATTTTTTTCAAAATTGTCGCTCTATTTTTGTTTATAGCGCAAAAAATAAAAACTGCAGAGGTGATAAAATACCACCAAAAGAAAGCTCTATTTGTGGGAAAAAAAAGGACACCAATTTTGCTTGGGAGCCACGTCGCACGACCGCGCAATTGTCAGTTAAAGCGACGCAGTGCCGAATCGCAAAACCTGGCCGGGTCCTTTAGCTGTCTTAAGTGGTTAAACATTTACATCCATTGGACAGGTATGTTGACATGGCAGCTTTCCGACTTTGGAGTGTGATGACGTCACATGGTTTCACCCCTGACGTGTTTTGTCATTTGGTACAGTGACTTCCTCATAGGGAAACCTGAACAGACATCTAAATGCTCTTTTATACCCACCCTTAGGATACTTTTTAATAAGCAACAGTGGTCGGATTTTCGTAGCCGCTGCAACTACAGCTAGAGGACAAAAAGTTCTACCACATCATGGTCATATTTTTTCCATGTATTTAGTAAGTGAGACTATAGAAATATGGCTGTGTACGTGTAGGACTAGGCTGTGTTGTCTGGCAGGTAAACTTGGATCATTTGACAGCACAGAATTACAGAATATATTTTTGCTGCTTGCCTGAAGTTCACGTTCATGCAAAGACAGCTGCATGTGAGATGAATAAATTGGACAGTGACTTAAGATGAGTCAGAGCAGAAGGTGTCTACCTTGTCTAATTATGGCTTGACTCGACTTAGTTCAAAACACAGGTAAGATGTGCATTTTTTTGTGAATTATAAAAACAACATGGTTAAAAAAGATATTCAAAAAAATGTGTAGTATCAATACTAACTCCCGAACATGACTGAGTTGCACATAACATAGCGAGGCACATTATTAAAGTTGTGATTTTTATATTATGTTGATATCGATATTTTAGCAGTTGACAAATCACTAGATTATAACAAATCAGCTTATATGCCACATCCTAATTACTGCCCTAATACAACATTCATATTGTAAAAGGTAGCACATTTGATAGAAAGTCTTTCAGGCATAAAATACAGCTAGCATTTCTTTTTAGATAAAGACTAAAAATGTGTTTTATTTCATATTTCCCAGCAGTGCAAATACTGGCAACATATCAGTTAAACATTTCAAACAACAGATTATGCCCCTATTTAAAAGGGTGCACAACAATCTCAACACCTGTTTTAATAATTAACAAAAAAGAAATACAAAGAAATTATTCAACTAAAATCTCTTTTTAAACACTGATTTGTAATTGGCAGAATAAAACATATATTTTTCCAAAATCTTGATGTTGCCTTAGGCTGTTGTAAAAGTTCACAGACTGTTTCATTAGTTTGATCACACTGTATATCATCTATGTACACTGCTTGACTCAGAATGACATATAGTGGTCTTTTGAGGATGCTATGGTCTAATTAAGTCTTCTTTGGTGCAAGATAGTATGTTTTCACCTTTTTTCTTTACTAAACTTGAAATTATGTCTGAAAGCATTTGACTGTTGCAGTACATTTTTCCATCCTCAATCGAGAGGTCATGCTATTGGGTTTTCTTGATCCTAATACACAGTTTCTTTGGAAATTTATACTTTGATTTCTTTTTTAATTATTCTTTTAATTCATTTACATTTCACCAGTGACTGAAAGTGGGATATTCATAATACTGTAACTACATATTCCCTTTGTTATTTTTCATCTTGGGTCTCTGATCTTTTCAGAACAGTTTCATCATATGATGAAGTACATCATAAACATTATGGCTAAGCAAAGAGTAATGATGATATGCAAAGTTCATTTGCCATTTGTTAATTCAATGAGTTGTTAAATATGTATGCCTGATGTGGCAAATGTGATGGGTTCTGCTCTGCCTGCTGGATTAAAAAAAAAGTTATTTAAAAGAAAATGTAAATGGTCATCACATCAGTACCTGCATCTATGAGGATCACCCATCAAAGATCTAAAGCAAGAGAAGACCCTGCATGTCATGTGAGCAGCTTGACGGCATATAAAAAGGTAGGTATTAAAAGAATATGACAGGGAGCAGGGATAAGGGAAAAGCCATTACCATGCTCCCCTCTAGTGTGTGTGTGCATATGTGGATCTTTTTAACCGCTTTACACTAACTGTATGCAAATATGTGACCTTACTGGTCTGGACTTTTGTTCTGTGTGGCCGAATTTTCTGTATCTCCCTTTGTGTTGGGAGTGGGTCGCATGGTGCACTCCCAGCACTGAGAGCGGGGTCTCAACAAGTTCTAACAATCGGGACCCAGAATTTCCAATTCCTGGTCACCTGATAGCTGTGATAGCCTCTGATTGTGCCTCTATCTAGCCTCTATCACAGTGATCACTTTGAGGCCCACGTCTGTGTTTTCTGTCTCTGTTAATTGACAAGAGATATACATTGTATCACTCTCTGTCCTTGCAGGGATAGAGAAAAAACTGTGTGTGTGCAAAAATAATAATAATAATTTTTCATTATTATTATTATCATTATTATTATTATTATTATCAAGGTTTGATCTAGGTCATTGCCAGGGTTAGTTTTTTGGTCAAGGTCAGGGTTAAAGGTCGATGTCAAAGTCAGGGAAAAAAGTCAGGGTCAGTATTTTTTGGACAGGATTTTTATTTTATTTAGTATTAGTGTCAGGTGTTTTAGGCAGGATTAAAAAGCAACATGCGTACTATTGTTTCTGGGCTGTACTACGTGTACAAACAACAACTAACATACACATATGTGGTGAAAATAAGAGAGAGCGAATCCCCAATGCCACACATCCATGCAAGTAGTATTAGGTTGAAAAAGACAATCTCAGCCCAGGGTCCCGTCAGGCCACTCGCCCAATGCATTTTGCTTTGCCCCCCCCCCCGAAGCATAGTCATGCAATTATTAAAAGTAGAAGAATTTATTGTGGGTTGATTTTTAGTTATGGTAATAGCAATAAATATACAGTTACATTTAAAAAATACTATATATTTTTTTATATTTTGGGACAGTTTTCTTTTGATAACAAAGCAGTTTTGATGATATGTAGGGTTTTACTAACACATGTCAAAATTGCAAAACTGGGCTTAGATCTTTAGATTTGTTTTACCTTTAGGCACAAAGGGGTTAAACAACAGGCCTTTTTCTGCTTGTGTTCCATAAGACATGTCAATCACCTGGCTGTGTAAAAGCACACTTGTTTTTACCAAGGTACATGTGTTATATGGCTTTTTGCCCTGATTCATATTGATGCTACTTTGAAATCGCACTACTGGTGGGACACCACCTAAACCTGGCTACACAATCTTTGATGGGAAAGGGTTCTAGCCTTTTTTTTTCCCACTTCAGACTCCACCGACCACGAGACCCGCCCATAGCAACATTACCCATAACGTCTCTGTTTGGGTCTCGCATCACCCGTGGGGTTCTTCCCTTTCTTTCCTTTCCTTCTCTTTTTTTTTTCTTTGTTCCGGGTTCTATCCTTGTAGAAATTGCTATGCATGTCGAAATGCCAAAAAATTCCAGTGCAAAAGAACAGAATTTGCTTCCACCAACACAGATCAACTATATAACATACGTGACTTTATATGATGTTATACAGAAGGAGTTGTATATGTTTTAAAGTGCAGCTGTAACCTACAATATGTAGGAAGAACCAAAATAGCACTCAAAGTTAGAGTACAAGAACATATACAAAATATAGTAAAAGGATTCCCCAAGCACAATGTTTCAAAACATTTTGCATTAAAACATAATGGGGATCCCACACAACTCCAATTTTGGGGCATAGAAAAGTACAAAAGTTGTTGGAGAGGCAGCCATAAGATAAGAACCATTAGTCAAAAAGAATTGAGATGGATTCATACTTTAAGAACACTCACACCAAGAGGAATGAATGTGGAGTTTCGACTTAAATTGCTTTCTCAGTAATTTTTGAATTCCTACATTCACCTTATTATTAATGTATTTGATTTGGCTTGTAGTTGAACTTCTATCATAAGGTTTGAAATTATTTTATTTTATGTCATGGTTAGAGTTGAGCGGACACCTGGATGTTCGGGTTCGGCGGGTTCAGCCGAACTTTGGAAAAAAGTCCGAGTTCGGGACCGGAACTTGACCCGAACTTGACCGTGAACCCAAACCCCATTAAAGTCAATGGGGACCTGGACTTTTGACTACTAAAATGTCGCTAAAAGACTAAAGGAAAGGGCTAGAGGGCTGGAAATGGCAGCAAAATGTCGGTAAGAGCATGGCAAGTACTCTGAAAATAAATGTGGATAGGGAAATAACTTAAAATAACATAAAAAAATCTTGATAAGCAGGAACCTTCCCCTAAAGCAGTGGTCTCCAAACTGCGGCCCCCAGGGCCAGATGCAGACCCTTGCATGCCTTTATCCGGCCCTTGGGAATTCATCCTACAGATATGAAGCGCTATTCCTCCCAATAATACGGGCGATGAGGCACTTTTCCTCCTACTGATACCAATGATGGGACACTACTCCTCCCACTGATACCAATGATGGTGTACTATTCCTCCCACTGACACCAATAATGGGACACTATTCCTCCCACTGATACCAATGATGGGACACTATTCCTCCCACTGACACAAATGATGGGACACTATTCCTCCCACTGACACAAATGATGGGACACTATTTCTCCCACTGACACAAATGATGGGACACTATTCCTCCCACTGATACCAATGATGGGGCACTATTCCTCCCACTGATACCAATGATGGGACACTATTCCTCCCACTGATACCAATGATGGGGCACTATTCCTCCCACTGATACCAATGATGGGACACTATTCCACCCACTGATACCAATGATAGGGCACTATTTCTTCCACTGACACAAATGATGGGACACTTTTCCTACCACTGATACCAACGATGGGGCACTATTTCTCCAACTGACACAAATGATGGGACACTTTTTCTCCCACTGACACAAATGATGGGACACTATTTCTCCCACTGACACAAATGATGGGACACTATTCCTCCCACTGACACCAATGATGGTGTATTTTTCCTCCCTATGACACCAACAATGGGGCACTATTCCTATAACTAATACCTTTTATGGGGCACTATTCCACCTACTGACTACCGGCACTATAACTTTCATTTTTTTTTATTCTCACTGACCACAGTCCGGCCCCCCTAAAATCCGAAGGACAGTAAACTGGCCCTTTGTTTAAAAAGTTTGGAGACCCCTGCCCTAAAGTATCTTGCAGAGTATCTCACAGGAACAGATGCAGTGCTGGTGTAATTAGATTTTAGAAACAGGACAGACTCCTATCTATTTCTATTTCCTTCAATCACACACAGGAAGCTTTCTCTAACTTATCTTGCAGAGTATCTCACAGTAATAAATGCAGTGCTGGTGTAATTAGATTTTAGAAGGAGGACAGACTATGGGGTCAATTCACAAAGAGAAACGTTATTGGTTTTCTTCAGGTGTTAAATTAGCACTCCTTATTTAAAGCTAGCAAACATGGTATTCACAAAAGCTATAATCGTTATTTAACATAGTCGTTATGGTTTTCAACTGACTCTTTATCCAAACGTTATGCTAACTACTCAGACGTTATTATTAACATTTGGGACGTTAAAATAACTCTTAAAATCGTTAAATAATGCTGGAGAGATGCATTCTGGGAGCAGAAGGGGAGGAGAACAGCTGCATGTGGAAAAGAGCAGATACAGAGAGGGAGAGAGAGACACAAGCAATACACATGGAGATTGAGCATGTGATGTGCATATCTTCTAGTGTGTGTTTTTCTAAAGCCATGTGTATTTCCTCATACAGAGTATAAATCATGGGAGATGATAATCGGAATTTAGCTATCACCTGGGTTTCAGAAAAGTCATCCAAAATAGTATGTGAACGGAATACACGTTTATAAATCTGAACAACATTCTAACGTGTTCTTCTTCGCCTCTGGATAATTTTAAGTTCAAATAGAGCGCGGTTCTAGCTTGCCCAACACTACACTACACTACAAAAATCGCCAAAAGCTTCCTCTAACAACAAAATATCACCTGGGAAATGTCATAACGCCACCCTGAGGGAGGTGTTAATTTAACGATTGCTTAACGATTGATAACTGTCAAAAAAAATGTTGTGAATTGCACTTCTGTACATATTTAACGATTTGACTCTTTAAAATAACGTTTTGAATCTTTAAAATAACGATTTGACTCTTTAATAAGGATCCACACCTTAAAATATCGGTTCTGTGTAGGGAAACGTTATTTGATGATTTTTCAAAGCGTTAAATCGTTTAGTGAATTGAACTAGCTTCAATAACGTGCAAAATCGTTAAAATAACACTCGCAATCTGAAAATAAAGCTTTGTGAATTGACCCCTATATATTTCTATTACCTACAAGCACAAGCAGGAACCTTCCCCTAACCTATCTTGCAGAGTATCTCATAGTGACATATGCAGTGCTGGTGTTTCTGAAGCAGGACAAGACAGTCTGACTCCTATCTATATCTCTCCCTACAAATTCAATCGGGAACCTTTCCCTAATCTATCTTGCAGAGTATCTCAGAGTAACATATGCAGTGCTGGTGATTCTGAAGCAGGACAGTCTGACTCCTATCTAAATCTCTCCCTGAGAGCAGCAGCAGCCTTTCCCTAACCTAACTAAAGCAGAGTGCAGAGTGACAAGCTGTGCTGTGTGCCTCTAGCTTATATAGAGGCATTGGTCACATGCTGGGTCACATGCTGCACTGGCCAATCACAGCCATGCCATAAGTAGGCATGGCTATGATGGCTTCTAGGTCACACATGTAAAACAAATGGTGATTGGCGGCCGTGCAGCGCGCCATTACATTGCCGAGTTCTGAACCCGAACCCGAACTTTCAGCAAATTATTCGGGTTTGGGTTCGGGTCCAAAAAAAAACAAAAGTTTGGTACGAACCCGAACTTTACAGTTCGGATTCGCTCAACCCTAGTCATGGTGACTGCATGGTTCCACATACTCTACCTATTAATGCTATACATTACTATGTTGATTATTTCCATGTATTATATTCCTGACACTTGCGGTTTGCGACAGCTGCCTATGGCATTAGGATATGTCACCGTTGCTTTATTGATACTTTGGTATCATTAAGCTTTTATTCATTGTTTATTTTTAGGTTGCTTTTACATGTTATGGATGTATAATGTGCATTACTGCTGGACCAATCCTCCAGCACTGCACACCAAAATAAATTGCTCCCATAGTTTTATTTATTTTAACATATAGACTTCTCATTTCTTATATTTATACCTTTTCTCCAAGAGGTCTGGCTATATGTGACATAATAGAGATATTGTATTAATTCTGTTCACACATATGTGGAGCGTTTGATTTGTGTGTTGTATACAAACTAGTCATTTAGCCATAGCATATTCATTTCTCACTTGGACTTCCAGAAAATGGCTGCTGTGAATTGCATTTGGACTACCATATCATGGTGGTGTCAAGAATTTAACAGTGGTCTTTAAGAAAATGGCGGACTCGCCATTTCCGGTAAATACACTATATAATTACGGCCTCAGCAACCAATCAGGTTTCCCTTATGAAGTCACGAGGTGCATGACGTAACAATGTAGGGCACGTGAGGCTGACGCATGCCGGAAGTGACCGGAACCGACGTGACGTGAGAAGGCGTCTGGGATGCCGTTTTTTCGTTTACTTTGCTCATTCCTTTATTTCTTGATGTAAGAGTCCTATTTTTAGCTAATAAACATCCTCATTTTATGGTAATAAATTATTGGAGGTATCATTTTTCTTTCTCTTCCCCCTCCACCATTGTGGCATGTTCTGAGGTTTTACTATCCCCTATGGGGAGGCACCTATCACCGTAAACCAGGAAAGCTGCACCAACTGGAGACTGTATTGCACATAGAGTTGGACAAGGAGGAGGTTAGAATGGAAGCCTGTGGTTGACATATAAGGCCGCGTACACACGAGGGGATATGTCCGCTGAAAACGGTCCGATGGACCGTTTCAGCAGACATCTCCGCTCGTGTGTATGGGCTAGCGGACAGATTTCTCCACCCGACAGATTTCAAAGCATGCTTTGAAATCTATCCGGTGGGAATCTGTCCGCCCGACATGTCTGCTGGTTAGTACACTTACCAGCAGACATGTCGGCCCCCACCGCCGCCGCGCCGCTGCCGAATGGATTCGGCGCATGCGCGGAAGTGTTTTACTTCCTGGTGCGGTGACGTGGCGGTGACGCGGCGGCGTCAACGTCACCGCCACGTCACCACTACGTCACCGCGCCATCCGGCGGCGGGGAATTTGATCCGATGGTGTGTACACGCCATCGGATCAAACTCCCGATCGGACATATCCGATGGAAATGGTCCGCGGACCGTTTTCATCGGATATATCCGATCGTGTGTACGCCGCCTCAGAGATCTGTACAAGCCTATTACCATCTCATTGAGGTGAGAGTCATGAGAGACAGGTGGGAGCTTTCCTTTATTGTTCCAGATCATCTACTATAGTGCACCATCCTTTATGTACTTCTTATTGGCCATTTGAAGATTTACACCCATACAATATTTTGTTACTTGCCACTCACTTCAGGCACTGCTTTTCAGGTTATTGTTCCGCAGGCACTGGATCATTATCAAGTATTTGACTACACTGTCATGTTTGGAATTTTGTGTTTTTATGGTTGATGTATTTATTTTTCTTGAGCGCGTTATCACCTTTTTAAATAATTGACAGCACCTGTCTTGTGAGTCAGACACTACCACATGTTAAATGTCCAGGAGGTTTAGTGATATTAGGGTTTCGGACCATACACACTCCTCTGAGTTTAATTTATTGCACTGTTGCACTTTATTCATTGGGTACTTACACCATTTTTGGTTATTTATTTGGATCACTGCGTTGACCCTTATGTCAAATTTAGAGGTTTTTCTTAGAGGTAGCGCTCATCACCTTTATTGTTTATTCAACTTTTTGTGGATTTGTACACTTTCACGGCTGACTTTTTACTGCTGGGAAAACCGATTGTGTGTACAAGGCATAAGGATCTCTATTTCTTCTTCATGGTTGGTGGATATGCAGTTCTACCCTCTCTTCAAGGATAGAGGTGTGGTGGTCCACCTCACAGATCTCACGTATGAGCTTGTGTTAGAGGTATGCTACAGGGCTTTCTGGAGTACCCACTCGAAATGGCTGAGCAGATCAGAACAGTGTAGGGTGTTCTGCAGGGCTATCGGGGTCGTCCTGAATATGGAGTCTGACCCACTGACTTGTGTGGCTGCCAGGGTCTGTGATAGTGTCAACGTGTGTGGCAGAGCAGAACGGGAAGATGGCGGCGCCGCCATTTTAGCTGCGGCTCTAGTCAGGGCTTCTTATTGAATCATCTTGGACTTCTGCCTGGCTTTCTTGTTGCTATACATCCCAAAAAATCGTTCCAGGGAGGTCGCAGAGGCTGAGCTGACTGGCGACAGTGAAGATCATTGAGGTTCCTGGTAGGTGTGGAGCGCTAGGCAGACATGTCCTGCTCAGACGGCTTTGTGCATGCGCCTCACGGGTAAGCTTCTGGCAGGAGGCAAAGATAGAATTCAGCATTTTATCTTAAATTGAGAGTGGCTTGACCATGAGCAGATCTAATTGATGCTCTCGCCACCATTAGACTCTTTCACTGCATTTCAAATAAGGCATTTTCTCAGGTCATTATTACCGGAGGAACAACACGTGAAGGCAATCTACCTTTTAAGTCCCTGTGTTGTAGTTTGTCAGTTGTTTCCCATTTGCTCTCTAAGATATACAAACTACTTTTTGCCCCTCCTTGATGAATATTTTGCTCCGTAAATCTGCAAAAAGGAAGTCAATTTACAGATTGCATTTACCATATCTCAAATAAGGAGTGTTTTTACTTTCACATTGGACATCACTGTCCAACAGATTTCAAGAGCCAGGTTGTAAGCTCCTTTCATGATGGTATTGGATTCATGCTGTGCTCCATAAACATTTTCCACAAGTTTAGAAGACCTGTTGGCTTTGTCAGCGAGGTTATGGTTCCCTAATTCATATTTTCTGGGACTGTTCAGTACTCTGCCTGTTCTGGACAGAAGTATGTAAAATTATTTGTCAGCTAACATCAGAAGAGTTAGGGAGTTAACTTATGTGTTACCTTCTGCAGATTAATGCAGTGCCACTGAAACATTATAAATCTTCCCTCACAGCCCAACTTCTTGCAGCAGCATGTAGTCATGTCCTTTAGAAATCAATAACACCTTCTTTGATTAGGATATGGTTTATGAAAGTGAATGAAATCGATAAGATGGAGCAGTTGAAAGCTGCCATTCATAATTATGAAGGAAAATTCTATAATATATGATTTTCCCAGCCAGATCTTTATCAGGACCAGATGCACCATGATGCTTGACTTCATAGTCAGATAGATTTAGGTTAGGAACTTGGGAGAACTCAGCCCTTTTCACGCAGTGATGTAGAATATTTGTATAAAGTTGTCCCTCAGGCTTTCACTTGAGGGGTGTTACCCACAATGTCCCCCTATCTCAATTTTTTTTTCAATAATCGCAATCTCCCCTCACCCTTTTTTTGTTATATTGTTTGCATGCAGGTTAAGTGAAATGCTATTTTAGTAAACGTACATCTATTGCCTATATTTTATTCTGTCTTTTCATTTTACATGTATGGAAATTTCAGTCTGATTTAAATCAGAGAGATCTGGCTGCGAAGAACATAGAAGAAGCCAGAACATAACAAAAGGTCAGGGGTTGACCCATCTCCACCTTTAACCGAAATATCCCTATGTGGGCAGGTGCCCCAGAAAATAAATACCTTGTTCGATAAGTAACAGGTCACATCTGAACAATCCAAAGTTGCTTTGGCCTGGATTTAAAATCAAGAAAATCAAACCTTAGTTCCAAATGGCTTCCTAAGGAAATTTGTCATAGGAATGATTAGCTGAAACATATACAGTATATGATGATCAGTTTTAATGAAAATACTACAGCAATCGATTTATTGGGAATATTTTAAATTAAGAAACTCTGTTCTGCAGGCCAATGAGTAAATATAGTTTACAGCTCTGTATTAAACTGAAATGTAAGCAGCGAAGAAAAATATCCAGATTCCATACTTTTCACAGTGGGAGCTTAGAGATAAAGTCTGCCTCTTGTATTAACATGGTTGGTCCTGGTGTTTAATTGGAAAAATTACAATCACAGCATCCTTGTAAATAAATGTGCAGTACCCTTGTCAAGTATCCCATGAAAGATAAAAGAATCTAAGCATAAGAACATTGCAGGGGATGGCTAAAACTGTATCTCAAGCCTTGAATAAACATGGAGCTAAAAGGTAAATTCTGTAATATCCCAATTATAAAAACGTACTGGTCATATATATGCAAGGAAAAAAAGTATATACCGTGTAGCTAAAGAAAATCATAGTTGTCTGAAGAAGTTGGACATTTTAAAGATGTGTCGTCATTACCCTAAACTTAATTGAGAATTGGAAAAACAAATACATACTGTAATAACTACCATTAGTGTCTTTGACATACAGACATATCTCTCTTGTAGAGATAGGGGTGATGCTAGATTTTTTAGCATCTGATACTTCTGGGTGTGTCAGATGTATGTGTCTTCACACCATTCTTAGCTTCTAGATTGCTAACATGCTCCTGCAGTTCTAATTTTATGCAACTGAGGCATTTATGACAAGTGTTATGATTGTATTTTACAATGCTGTATTTATTTAAACTTTTCAGATTAACGATAACCTTGCATTAACAACCTTAATGCACACTATTATGTAATAACTATATATGCTGTATGCCTAGGGGTTGATTTACTGTTGAAGTTTGCGAATGGTTTGCAGTTGTTTTTTGCCCAGAATGTAATGAATGTAGTGAACTTTCACTTTGAAAAGAATACCCAATCACATGTAAGGAAAACACACGTGATTGGATGATTAAAGTCAGAGGAGCTTCACCTCATTCAGTATGCTCTAGGGAAATTTCCCTTTCAAGGTGACTATCTATTTAACGTCAGCAAATCAACAACAGGTTTCTGACAACAGGTCAGCAACCCAAAACATATACCGTATTTATCGGCGTATACCGCACACTTTTTTCCCCTTAAAATAAGGGGGAAATCGTGGGTGCGCGATATACCCCGATACCCTCACTCAGTTTGAACTGAGCCGCCGACATATACCGAGTGCAGTACACTCGGGTTCCTTTTAGCCAGACTCGGCTTCGCTCCTGCTCACGCATAAAAATCACAGAGCGTGAGCACGAGCAAAGCCAAGCCTGGCCGAATGTACCTGTGCGTACTGCACTCGGTATATGTCGGCGGAGGCGTTCAAACTGAGTGTGGGAAGCGGGGATTCGATTTGAGACAGCGCTGGAGAAGCTGGGAGGACTCCGCTGGAACCGAAGATGGACGCCGGACACCAAAACTGTAAGTACTAAAAGTACTCAAATGTTTTTTTACTGGTCCACATTAGAGGTGCGTGCTATACGCCGGAGCGCAATACCCCGATAAATACGGTAATCCAAATGCACCTATCTTTTGATTATATGGCAGTATGCTAAAAAGTAAACTAAAATCACAATAAAGTGTACTGATTACTGCACAGTTGTTGCTTTTTTTCTTAAAATAAAGCTATTCATCTACATTATTTTACTGTTAGTTACAAGAAACTGAAAAACTGTAAATATAAAACTATTATATGAACCCAAGTAAAATGGTGTGCTGTGTCTTTTAAATCTCAATAATAAATAATGACTAGGGATGAGCCAAACACCCCCCCGTTCGGTTTGCACCAGAACCTTCGAACGGACCGAACGTTCACGCAAACATTTAGAACCCCATTGACGTCTATAGGATTTGAACGTTCAAATGCAAAAGTGCTAATTTTAAAGCCTAATATGCAAGTTATTGTCGGAAAACGTCTTTGAGAACCCGGGTCTTGCCCCAGGGAACATGTATCAATGGAAAAAAAGTTTTAAAAACGGTCGTTTTTTCTGGAGCAGTGATTTTAATGATGCAGCATCATTAAAAACACTGCTCCAGAAAAAACGACCATTTTAAAAAAAAATGACCCGGGTTCTCAGAGGTTTTTACGGGCATACTATAGACACCCAGCAGGTACAACATTTTAAAGTCATTTTTCATTTTTTTTAAGCATCATAATGTTTAAATAAAAAAACAAAGAAAAATTCCTTTAAATATTTTACCTGCTGGGTGTCTATAGTATGCCTGTATAGCTTTATGGTTCAAACTGAAGAGGACACAGGCAATACACCACATGAGAATACTTCAGCTAGCACAATCACCTGCCTGCCAGTAAATTAGGAAGAACTGATCTAGCTAAACTATATAGTGTATAAATATATGTACAACACCTGGGATGTATATATATCCTCTACACACTGTAAATTTAACTGACTAGCCTGCCTGCCTGCCTGCTCTATCTACCTAGAAAAAAAGACAACCTCTCTCTCTCTGTGACTGATATCTAACCACCGCTGCAACACACTACACGAGGCCGCCCTGCAGGTGGCCTTTTATAGTGTGGGGCTTGTACTAAAGCCCTGAGTCATAATTGGCCAAAGCCACCCTGACTTTGGCCAATTACGGCTCTCTGTACTGACGGCGCTGTGATTGGACAAGCATGCGGGTCCAATCATCCCTAATAACGACAAATAATATACAAAATACAAGCAAATATGTGCATTAGAAGATGGCACCACTATTTCATTAATGTCAGATGATAAGTGATCATGTTTGAATTAATAAACAAAGCAAAAAGTCCACAACCAAAATGTTCAAACAAATTAAATTATGATGTGAATGGGTGGATCTTGTGATGATGTCACTACCCCTGCCATGGGTAGCTGAAGGCAGAGGTGGTTTACATAGTTATATCTGGATTTGTGTGAGTATGTGCAACCTATTTGGCTGAATAAAACTGTGGTTTGCACTATGGTATCACCATGTATCTTTTACATGTAACAAATATACTGAGTGGAGTGTCGATGAACTCTCTAAACTCTGATGGTGTACTTGGAATCTCCCAAAGTGCCTTTGCCTTTAAACCTGCTATTGTGGCTTTCCATATGATTCTAGAAGCTGTGGATGGGATGACCGCTGACACATATGCCGATATGAGACTACCTATATTTGGGGTCTCGTTATCTGGTAAGAGGCTATTACGATTGGTGGTGGTGATTATCCATATTCACAACACAAGCAGAAACATATAATATGGTGGTATCACCTTCTTATGCCCTACATTTAAAAAATTTATATTTGTTTCCATTTTGTTTTTGTTAGTTTTTTGTATTTTGTGAGGATTATTTATTATCTGACCCCTATGCAATATTTGTCTCACCTTCTTATGCACATATTTGTAAAAGAACATTTGCTTGTATTTTGTATATTACAGTATTTGTTATTTATTATTGAGATTTAAGTGCAAGAGCACAACATTGTATTTGCTATATTAGGTAGTATTAGGTGTTTTGTGAGTGTAGCTTTGAGAATTTGGTTTTGGGTTTAAACACTAAGCCCAGCTTTATTTGTTTTCATAAAACTACCATAAGCATGAACTAAATATTGAAACAAAAGCTATTAAACACTTTTTTTTTTCTTAATGCATTTAAAATGTACAGTCTCCTCCTAAAACTCATTACATGTGTGATTGGCATTGCATGATTTATGCAAAAAAAAACTAGGCATGCTACCAATCGAAAACAACATCCACTATTAACTGACAACCTGCAACAGCTGTAGGATGTTTATAGGCTTTGATAATTTAATTTGCTGTGGTAAGGAGATTCAAAAATATAAACGAAAGGAAATAGCACACTGTGCAATTTGAATAACTAGATGATTCTGCAAAAACGAAATACAATAGAACATGGCAACTAGATTGTTAGGTGTCCAATGATTTCATTGTCATAATCAATGTGAGGTTGACAGCTGCCTTCTGTTGTCCCTCCCTCCTACCTATAAAAGAAGTCCTATCTCACAGTAATTATTATGATGTTCATTTATAGGCCATTTTCACACAAGAAATAAGATGTATTAGTGAGCTTGTGCTGAGTCAAACAATATAGCGTGATTTGTTACAGAGAAAAATAAAGCCCTGGGTTGACACCAATGTACTAATTGCAAACACAGCAAACAGTAAAAAAAAGTACATTATATTTGTACTAGACGGAAAAATAATCTAATTTCCTTAATTGTTAATATTATGCATACAATTAAGGCTGGACATGACAGGCCCCCTATCCATTCCTCCTTTTAACCTCTCATTCAGCCACTCACCATTTGTAAACAGAAAAAAAAAAAACTTTCTGAAACCTATATAATACCCTCATAAGTCATCTGTCTGTATCCCTTAACAATGCCAGGCATAATAACCAGGGATCCAATTCTGCAATCTATGCCCAACAATCGGTCATCTCTCCACTTCATCCTGAGAGGACCCCACACAGGACAAAAAATAGGAAGTGTCCATGGCTTAAAGAAAGTCCCCTCTTCCTCTTCAAGAATAAAGAGAGCAGTTTTGGGACAAATGAGTTGATTCACTAAAGGCAAATAGGCTGATCACTTTGGGAAGTTTCACTTTGAAAGGTGATTTTGCCCAGAGCTTAGTAAATTAAATGAAGCGCTAGTGATTTCTATCATCCAATCATGTGCAATAAAAATGTTGTTTTTTTATTTCCATTGCATGTGACTGGACATTCTCTGCAAAGTGAAATTTTACCAAGTTCATTAAGAAAAATGCAACTTAATTTGCAAAGTGAGCAGCCTATTTACCTTTAGTAAATCAACCCAATAGTGTCACTTGACCACGCATTAAGCAGCATATTTGAGACATTTAAATTTTTTGTAAAGTGTTGTTTTAAGTTAGCCATTCTTTTAAAAAAACTGATTCTTGTGTTAGTTATTTAAACTATGATTAAGCCTTTCACAATTTAAAGTTTGTATGAAGGATAGTGTATCTGATTTATGCTCATAGAGGGAATATTTACTGGTATCTTGTTATTACTTGCAGCTTGAGGAGGGGGGGATTATAAACAGAGAACTCCTCCTTACAGCCCTCTCTGCATGTCTTATTTTCTGCTGTGGATTTCTAGAATAGATATTTTGCATTAAAATATATCCATATTTTCAAGTTATCCATTTGTATTGGTCCCAGCAATGTCAGAAATGTCAGTATGATTTTCTTTACTGAAGATAATTTGTGTGTTCATCAGATAATGCCTGCAGCCTCCTGACTTTGAGTACACCCTGCTGTGCTCAGAAAAATCTGCTTCTGTGAGACAGGTTGCTAATACACCTCAGTGTAGAGTGGTCTTCCATCTTCAGACAGCACCTTCCAGTGGTGGCCAGGAACAGTTTATTTAGTAAATGGAGGATGCAAAACCCAAAATAGGATGTGCTGCTGAAAGGGGGGTTGATCTTCAGTATAAGTAAACTATTTAATTTTCATTTTCTGATGGAAGGCAGGGACAAGCATGTAAAGTTTAGTAGTGGAGCTAAGTGCAGTTATGCTTTAAGAAAAGCATAATGAACATGAACATTATGTCTCAATGGAATACAATTAGTAAAGCTAAAATAGAATAAACCATAAAAAAATGTAATAAGACCAACTTAACATGATGAAAAGCCATGGTATAGTAGCCTGTATTAATCTATAAGGTTTCACTTTTGTTAGTTTAGAGCAATCAGCCCAGTGAAAGTAGTTGCTTAATTACCTTTCCAATGTTGTGGATTGTTTCACATAATAACTTTTAATTGGAAACTTCAGTATATTAATATTTTCATGGACATTCTTTTTGCTAATGATGAAGAAAGATTTAGTGCACTTTTACCACCTTAACTGTAATCCTTAGAGGAAGAATACGATGCATGAAATAAGCTCATGACAAAACCAATATTTCTGTGCTGACTCAAAGTGATTTCTTTCATGGTGTTTCTGACTTTACTGGACCTTGAGCTTTGTTCCCATGAGCAGCGTTCCTTTCTTTTCATTATTTTTATGCTCTTCTTTTTTTTCATATTTTAATACAAAAATGGGTGGTGTTAACAAAGGGCGAATAGTATAACTGCTGAATGTGGAAATGCTAAATCTGTATATACTGTGTTAACAAAGCCCTTTCACAATGAAGGAATTGTCAGTTCCCAAATTTACATTTTTCATCTTGAATAACTGATTTACTTATAACCTTTAATTATACATTACACATTTCTCTATAGAGCATGTATGACCTTTGAGTTTCTACCCTTAAACAGCTCACAGTCTATATGACAGTGAGAGACGCATGTACACAGATAAACAACTATGGCTAACTTGGTCAAAAGCCAATAATTTACTAGCACATGGGTTAGCACAAAGATATTCCAAATAAAGAGACAACACATTATCATAATACAACACAATTTATTTATTTGGAATTTATATGGCCACGGTGTTATCCACAAGGGGTTAACATGAAACCTTTAAATATAAATAAAGAAGCCATCTTGGCTAAAATATATTTAACCACAATTAAATGGTGTCCATCCAGCCAAAGCTGGATGACTACTCCCCTATTTGGACAACAACATGACTCCTAAGATAGGGAGGGAGGGCTGTCTGGTCAGGAACGGTCAGAGGGACCGCCGCTCCCGGTCCCGGTCCTTTTATTGGCTTCTTCCGCGTGGGCTAGCAAACTGCCAAATCCGACCAATCAGTTGCTTGACTGCATCCACCAATCCCATGGCTGTTGCTGCCCAGGGATACCGCAGCTACCAATAGCAACCTGTGAAATAAAACAAAGAAGAAAGAAATGAAAGCTCTCCCTTTGAGCTAACCCACGGTGGTCCAACTTATTGTTGTGACCTTTCATTAGAGGATTTTGAGTACTAACAACTTAGATACTTTAGACCAAATTCACACTAGCCTACTACATTTGGTTTATTTAAATTATCTGGAAAGTATACATTTTTACTGGCATTTGAAGTATCCAATTTGCCCTAGATGTTAAAAAAAAAGCATGGTTAAACACAGGTGCGAATTATATCATTTACAATTGTGACAGGCCTTTATATTTGTCTGCAGTTTCCTGTAAATGCATATAAAGGTGTGTTTGTACAAGACCTTACTGTGTTAATTGTAGGCTTGCAACCCTTAAAATACTGTAAAGGTGCATCTGCAAAAAATGTGAATGTCATCAAAAAGTTATTTTATTTCAGTAATTCAAATTAGAAAGTCACATTTATATTATACAGATTTATTACCACACAATGTGATATATTTTCTTTCCTTTCATTTTGATGATTATGGCTAGTGAAAACCCCAAATTCAGTATCACAGAAAATTTGACTATTGTAAAAAAAAAAGTTCAATATTGTAGACGCATGGTGTCACACTCTAATCAGCTACTGTAATTAACTTAAAACCCTGTAAATTATTATTTGATGGTCTATCCATGCTCTCAAGACCCACGTAAAGGTTTTGTGAGCCTTTGAATGGTCTAAATTGTCTGGTTCAGTAGGTTACACAATCATGGGGAAGACTGCTATCTTGACAGTTGTCCAGAGTCATTGACACCCTCCACAAGGAGGGTAAGTCACAAAAGTCCATTGGTAAAGAAGCTGGCTGTTCACAGAGTGCTGTACCCAAGCATATTAACGAAAAGTTGAATGGAAGGAAAAAGTGTGGTAGAAAAAGGAGCACAAGCAACAGGGATAACCACAGCCTTGAGAGGATTGTGAAGCAAAAGTCATTCAAGAATTTGAAAGAAATTATTTTTTACAATTAAATACAATTAATAATAATAAATAAACAAAATTAATTTTAAATTCAAGAATTTGAAAGAAAAAAAACGCAATATTTCCCTCCCAACCTAGAACTACAGGCAGCAGCTGGCGTGCGATACACAATGTGACAAACAAAAGAAAAAAGCCACGCCAAAAATTAATTAAGAGATAAAACTAAATTATAAAACATTAATCAGCAGATTCTGAAACTGTGATGAGCAAAAGTTCATAAATTCAATAAATGTTTGGTGAGATGTCCATGTATAGGGTAGATAGGTCCTTAGTAGAAAAACTCCTACGATCCACACCACCAAGTGACGTAAACACAAAAGGTGCATCCTCCACCAGATGAAAAAGCAGCTTACCAGAGGGCAAGCAATACAATCGGTTGACTATAGCCCAGCCACGGCCTTTGGATTCCTTAGGTATTCCAGCTATGACAGGTTAGTTCAGGGACGTGGTGACCGCAGACTCCAATTGGTTCGGTGAAAATGAAAAAAAGAGGCGCAAATAGCATAACTCCATAAACCAATCAAATTAATAAATCGTAAATATATACTTACAAAACGAGCGATTAAAACAGCATATAATCAAAACACTGCTGGCCGACATGTAGGAGCCCTCCTCCTCAGTGTGGTGACGTCACTGTGCAGCCTCCCAAACGCGTTTCATCACTATAGGACGTTATCAATGGGGGTAGGTCTTCACAGTGAATCACCATATAAATAGACCCGTCGCCTATTGTGAAAAGCAGCGCACTGGATCCAAGAGCGCCATCTTAGATGTGGTAAAACTTGCCCATACTTAAACAGTGCGGCGTGACGCCGTAGGGCAAACAAGGTTGTATTAAAAAGTAGTCCTTATAAAAAATGACAGTCACCCGCATGAATATTAGTGCAAGCGGGCGAAAGGTTCCATTCTATCATTTACCTAGAAATGTGAGAAAAGGAAAAAAAGAAAAAAACACAAGAAAAAACACAAGAAAAAAAGAAGAACTGTCTGGCACAAGACATCCCTCTTAATTTATTCCCATGGCAGGTAGATCCCTACCGCCATCTAGCTTCTAAATTAGGAAACTACAATAAAAAGTATTTTAACTTGTATGTATAGAGTAAGGACAATGATCCCTACATCAATATATAATGGAATGATTATCCAAATTTCCTACGGTTAGTCTTTATTTCAATGATTATCACTAAAAAATCATAAGCTCATCAAATGGAGCAGTGATTGACCCGGGATCCCTAACGCTAGTGTATAGAGTATTTCTCAGTGACAAAATAAATTACTCCTTGGATATAAGTTGATTCATTTACTGAATCCCCACCCCAGAAGGTGTGGGTCTTATGTACAAAAATTAATAATAATAAATAAACAAAATTAATTAACTAATTTGAAATTTTGGCGCGACACAATCCAAGTTGCATGAGGTTCAGTGCAAAGATTCCACAGTCATTATTGATTTGGGGAGTCATGTCATCTGCTGGGGTTGGTCCACTGTCCAAAGTCAGCTCAGTCGTCTACTAGGAAAATCTAGAGCACTTCATGCTGCCCTCTGCTTACCAGCTTTATGGAGATGCTGATTTCATTTACCAGCAAGACTTGGCACCTGGCCAGACTGCCAAAAGTACCAATACCTGGTTTAATGATCATGGTATCATTGTGCTTAGTTGGCCAGCAAACTCGCCTGACCTAAACGCCATAGAGAATCTGTGGGGTATTGTCAAGAGGAAGATGAGAGATACCAGACCCAACAATGCAGACAAACTGAAGACCGATATTAAAGCAACCCAGGCTTTCAAAGCACCTCAGCAGTGCCACAGGCTAACTCCCTCCATGCCATGCCACATTGATGCAATCATTTATGCAAAAGGAGCCCCAACCAAGTATTGAGCGGCTACTATAATGTACATGGATATACTTTTTAGTAAGCCAACATTTCTGTATTAAAAATCTTTTTTTTTTTTTTATTGGTCTTATGTAATAATTAAATTTGCTAAGATACAGAATTTTGAGTTTTCACTAGCTGTAAGCCATAATCATCAAAATTAAAATAAATAAATGCTTGAAATATTTTAGGCTGAGTGTAATGAATCTATATAATATATGAGTTTCACTTTTTGAATTGAATTACTAAAATAAATTAACTTTTCGATTACGGTATATTAAATTTTTTTAGGTGTATTATATTGAGTTATAAATATAAATTGACTGAAAAAATCTGAACCTCACATGGCAGTCTCTGAACCTCATATGAGTGGACCACAGTTGGATCATTCGCTAGATTACCTCTTATAACACAATGGGAGGCTGTTTAGAAACTCTACCCCTAAAAATTAAGACTACCTCTCATTATTAGAGTAGAGGGGTCTGGAATTCAATTGTCTAGTTTCCCTATCAGAGATGTTTGACAATAATTTTATGAGCGCAAAAGAGAACATTTCTGTGAATTTCAACTAGTGTTCAAATGAAATTCCTACAGCTTCAAGTATGTATCTCTGCATATACATTTCCTGTCAGATAAAATGTTTGCTTTTTTAAAGAAAACTAGTCAAAATAATAATATAGCTCTTCTTTTAGAAATGCTAATTGCTTGTCATGCTGATCTGATGGCTAAGTGTGGGGCGCATGTGTGAAGCCGTCTAGGTAAGACATATGTAACTAGAGCTCCGAATCGACCAGGACATAACAGCCTGATGTAACAAGCCCTACCGGGTAAAAATCATCCACACAGCATCTACTCTATCCCTGAAGTAAATGAGTCAATATTTAGGGTAGTATACCGCACAAAAATCTAAATTTAAAGTGGCAAAGCCACAGGTATCACTGACAAAAGCCGCATCTAAAATGGCAACAGCACAGCCTCACCTCACAGCTGGGCACACAGAAGCAGCACAAGTCTGTTATTGATAAAGATATGACATCTCTATTTCCCTGCAACATTCTGCAATTGGCCCTGACTTGTTTACCCAGTTTGAAAGAGAATTACATAAGGCACTGCAGAATACGTCAGATGCCATTACTGACAAACTTATTCCTGAGATTTGTGAAGTAGGCAGACGCACCTCTATTTTGGAACAGAGGGTGGATGACTTTGACATTACTACATCAACACATACAAAGGGATTAGAAACCTTTAATTGTTATTAAAGCGGAGGTTCACCCCCAAATCAACTTTTTGTCATTTGCTCCAGCATACTGTTAACATGTGCAGTATGCTGGGTTTTTTTTTGGCACTTTTCTTTTTCGGAGCCGTTGTTACACGGCTCCGAGCGGGGAATCCTGCGGGCAATGGGCGTTTCTAAATGAAGAGGAGTTGATTGATGGTTGCGGAAGGCGCGTCACGCTTCCAAAAATACCCGAAGTGACGATCGGGTGTTTACGGCGCCTACTAGCTTTTGCTTATTAATAACAACGTCTTTCCTGAATATATAGACATTGAATGTACAAGGTCTCAACTCTCCCCAGAAACACACTAAAGGGTTAAAAACAGATCAAAATTATCAGCACATAGTTTGCCTGCAAGGGACACACTTTACCTCACAATCTGCACCAACATTTTTTAGCCACAAATATCCCCAGGTTTACACAGCATTGGCTAATACTGAAAAGAGAGGAGTTCTAATTGCATTTCACCACTCAATGCCGTTCACTCCACAAACAGAACTCAAGGACCCTGAAGGTAGATATATGATTCTATCTGGATTACTAATGGATAGGAAGATTACGATCGTCTCTTATTATACCCCTAACAAAAATCACCTGTCATTTCTTTCCCATCTTTTTTTAGTTATCGAAACACATGAAATAGTTACTCTCGTAATTGGTGGTTTCTCAAACCAAGTATAATACCCATTCCTTGACAAATCTCCAACACCACCTAATGCACCTAAACATTCCTTCCAGAAGCTGATAAACCAATATGTTCTACTTGATACTTGGCAAGAACATAACCCTGCAAAATGACAATACACTAATTATTTTTATCCTCATAAACAATTTTCCTGCATAGATCATCTTTTTTGTTGCTGTTGGTACCTCAGCTCTCATTCTAAATTATTCCATGCACTTGGTCAGATCATAATGCAGTAGTAACAACTCTCTCTTCCTTGGTTCCAAAGCCCAATCACCGAACTTGGTACATTAATGATAGTTTGCTGGCAAATTCTACATATCAACTTAGTTAGAGAAAGCCATAAAGAATTATCTTACACATAACAATGCTACTGATACAGTAACTTGATAGGAAGCTCTCAAACCCTATATTAGAGGGGTTTGTTTGTATTAGTCAAGAATCCCATCATTGCAAGAAAAAACAACATATACACAAAGATCTGGAAGAAGATCATGCTACACCTTCTCCATCAAATAAACTTATCTATGACAAAACTTGATTGGAACTTGACATATTTTAATCGGAATCAGCTGAAAAAAACGCTTTGTAGATCTAAACATACTTCCTATATAAAAGCTAACAAACCAGACACCTTTTTGGCCTTGGCATTGAGAAAGACCAATTATACCCCAAAACCTATCCGTTTAAAAATAACTAAAGATGGCTATACTAGTAATCCATTAAAAATTCTTAATGTATTCCATAAAAAACTTTCTGAACTAAACAAGGATACTGATACATTCCCATCTGACCACACTTGTATCCACAATTCATCTTCCTTCACTCTTTCCATCCCAACAGGAAACGCTAGAAAATCCTATTACTGAAATATAACTGCAAGCCACTATAAAATCACCCAAGCTATGAAAACGACCAGGCATTGACAACCTCTCAGACACTTACTATAAACGTTGTATGCCTCTACTATCTCCTCTCATGATTTAAGTATTTAACTCCCCCCTTAAAGACCTCTATTTCTGAACTGAATCACTCATTGCCTTTATCTCCATGATCCCCAAACCTAACACAGATAATACACCTTGATCCAATTACAGACCAATATCAATCTTTAATATAGATATCAAGATATTAGCCCAAATTCTCGCTTCCAGACATAACCCCATTATAGGGTCTCTAATTCACAAAGATTAAACTGGATTTACTCCTTTAAGACAGGCTGGTGACAACATACGCCGAGCTACACTCTTAGCTCGAACTCGCCAAATTCCAACATGTTTCCTTTCATCTATCCTTAGTAGATGGGTGTTCGGTCATCATTTTCTAAGATGGATCACTACTCTCTATCAGCATCTCAAGGCATTTCTATTAAATACCTATTCGGGATTTAAATCTGACCAATTTAACATTGAAAGAGGTACTAGACAAGGCAGTCCCCTTTCCCCTCTCCTCTCTGATTTAGCAATAGAACCTCTTGCCCAACTCATTAGATCCAATCCAGATATAAGAAGACTAGAATTAGGTGGTTATCATCATAAGCTATGCATGTTTGCAGATGATGTCCTACTATTCCTTACCTCACCTATAACATTAGTACCAACTCTTCTAGATATCCTCTTCAAATTTGAAAGCGGTATCGGTCCTTAAGATAAATCCTCACAAATCCAAAGCCCTAAATGTATACCTACCACTCGATATCCAAATACAATTAGTTAATTTCTTACCATTTACATGGACAACAACATATATTATATATCTAGGAATTAACCTTTACGGCTAATCCTACAGAGCTCTATGCAAAAAATTATCCACCAATGCTAATACAACTTAATAAACTTCTCAAAATATGGTCTACCTTACCTCCTACCATGGATATGCAAAATTGCAGCAATAAAAATGTCTATCCTCCTGAAAATACTATACTTTTTTAGAGTTATTCCCGTCACGATACCATCACATTTCTTACGAATATTACAAAGGAAAACTTTACAATATATATGGGGTAAGATGAAACCCAGATTACCTAAACCTTCTTTATATACTCCTAGAATCATGGGAGGTCTGGGTGTAACAAACGTTACCACATATTACTATGCAGCCCAATTGTCATTATTATCCAAATATCATGCAATGACTGAAACCCCACTATGGGTGGCATTGGAATCAGTTGATTGTGACCCTCTCTCTACTGCAAATCTTTTATGGCTCTCTCCTACTCAAAGAAAGATGGTTAAAAACAACATAACCAAACATAGCCTGTCTATTTGAGACAGATTTAAAACACAATTTGGTCTGCAATCTCACCACAATCCTCTACTTTCTTTTCTTCATAAACCATCATTCTATCCAGCCTGGTCCTCCCCAGCCTCATTTTCAGCTTGGTCAAAGAGACTTCACATAATTTTTATACATCCACATCCATTAGTTCACTTGCAACCTTACAAGGAATGTATGATGTTCCTATTACATCAAATCAGCCTCACCGAATATAGTAGCTCTTGAAACAAACTACAAAGTGCTCACTAGGTGATACCTGGTTCCTGACAGAATTTCAAAATTCTCTCCACAAAATCCTTCCCACTGGTGCATATATGGTGGGAATGCAAAATAGTCAAATCATTTTGGTCGGAAGTGTTTCAAATCCTTAACACAATGTTCAACACAATTCTACCGCCTGATCCAACTATGGCACTCCTGAACAGTAAACCCCCACACCTTATCACATCCTCAATTTAAACTAATGCTCTTTGTAACCACAGCAGCAAAGCAGACTATTGTGACAGCATGGAAATCTGACTCACTATGTATTTTATCAGTCGAAAACAGGATTATTCAATCCATGATTCATGCAAAAAACAGAAGTAATCTTGCTTGAAAAAATATCCAAATATGAAGACCTGTGGAGACCGTGGTTTGAGCATTTTCTACCTCCGGGTTTTGATAAAACATTGTTGTCTCTATGAGGGAGTTTGCCCTATAAATATCCTCTCTGGAAATATTCCTCATTCTCCACTCTATCGTCCCCTTACCTCAAACTGGTTTAGTTTTACTTTACTTTTCTTACAAACAAGTTTAACCAATCAAAACAAGGGTCATCTGAGATAGTTAGGAATATAACTTAATCTCCAGATAACGCTAAGCTAATTAGCAGGATCGTGGCCCTGGAATAGTTAATTAATTTCTCTTTTAACTATTTAACTATTTTAGGTTATTTTGACCCATTATATTGAGCAAACGCTATTTTCTTTTATTTTCACTATAACTAAATATTTCCTCCTATCTTGATTATATATGCTTGATATATTATTGTTATTATTGTTAATATTGATAGCTAGAATAACTTCACTAAATTGTTAAGATAACTGAATAACTGAAATGTTACACTAAGGAATACTCCTTACATATGGTACTATATACTTCATGAGAGAAGCATAGTTATAACTGCTTTTTTGTATTTTATTATTTTCACTGTAATGTATAATGTGAATGGTACTAGTCTTATGACCTTTGTTATGCCTTATGAAAACATAATAAAATATTCAAACAGGAAATCTAAGTGCATGTTTTTTTATTTTTATATATATATATATATTGTGATTTTAAATGAGCAATATATACCATATTTATCGGCGTATACCGTGCACTTTTTTCCCCTTAAAATAAGGGGAAAATCGTGGGTGCGCGATATATACGCCGATAGGCGCTTCCCACGCTCAGTTTGAATTGAGCCGCCGACATATACCGAGTGCAGTACACTCGGGTACATTCGGCCAGGCTCGGCTTCGCTCATGCTCATGCATAAACGTCACCGAGCGTGAGCAAGAGCGAAGCCGAGTCTTGCCGAATGTACCCAAGTGTACTGCACTCGGTATATGTCGGCGGAGGCGTTCAAACTGAGTGTGGGAAGCGGGGATTTGACTCGCCGGAGCACTGGAGAAGCCGGGAGGACACCACAGAAGCCGAAGACCGATGCCGGACCGGACGATGGACGCCACACAAGACACCAAAACGGTAAGTACTAAAAGTACTAAAACATTTTTTTACAGGTCCACATCAGGGGTGCGCGCTATACACCGGAGCGCGCAATACCCAGATAAATACGGTATATGTTTTCATCACCAAAGATCTTCATGAAGTACAATCATCTTCACTTGCTTTTAAAGTGGAGAACGAGGGAGCTGTGGTGGCTCAACGTGATTGGCACTGCGCTGATAAGCCATTCACCTCTGCTGCCAAGGGTTCGGATCCCGGCCTCGGCTACATGTGAATTGAGTTTGGTGGTCTCAGCCCGCCTCCCGGTGGGTGTGCTATGCAAGGTACGCCTGTGCTTAGTACGCCCACCCCCCCACAAAAAACACCACCACACTTGCACGCACACTAAATTGGTTTAACACGCACGCACTTTGGCCATGCGGTCTCCTAAAAAAAAGAGAGGCGAAGGACCTATGGGGCTGGCTGGGCTAAACCTCCTCACTCCCTCATAGGGGGAGTCCCTCTGCCCCGTTGGGGTCCTGTTGGGCCCCAGTTGGGCTCCCAAGTGGAGCAGGTAGGGCGGGGTGAGTGGGAGGAAGGAAAGGGAATTCCACATTCTTGCTGCTCTTAAAGTACCCTCTACGTAGTTTAAGGTTAAACCTCTTTTCTTCCAATTTTTTTGAGTGGCCATGTGTCTTGTTAAACTCCCTTCCGCATATCTCTATTGTGAGGTCACCAATAAGGTATTTGTAAATTAAAAACATATCCCCTCTCAAGCGTCTCTTCTCCAGAGAGAATAAGTTCAGTGCTTGTAACCTTTCCTTATACCTAATATCCTCCAGATCCTTTATTAGCATTGTTGCCCTTCTTTGTACTCGCTCCATTTACAGTATATCCTTCCTGAGGACTGGTGCCCAGAACTGGACAGCATACTCTAGGTGCGGCCGGACAAGAGTCTTGTAAAGTGGGAGAATTATTGTTTTATCTCTGGAGTTGATCCCCTTTTTTAATGCATGCCAATATTATGTTTGCTTTGTTAGTAGCAGCTTGGCATTGCATGCCATTTCTGAGCTTAGCATCTACCAAGACCCCCAGGTCTTTTTTCATCCTAGATTCCCCCAGAAGTTCTCCCTGTAGTTTACACTTATATTTTTTTCCACCCAAATTCATTATTTAACTTTTTTTTTACATTAAAACACACTTAAACACACTTAAATATTGTATTAAACCACACTTGCCATGTAGTTGCACACTCCGTTAATTAATTGAGATCTTTTTGCAAGGTTTCCACATCCTGCGGAGAAGTTATTGCTCTGCTTAGCTTAGTATTGTCCGCAAAAGCTTAGAATCGCCCGCAAATTGTTAGCTCATAACCAGACTATCAAGTCATCAAATGGCTTCTGACATGTGCAGCACAATGGCAACTGCAGTTCAAACTGAGATGGAAGCTCCTTTGGATGTAAAGGGTAGGAATGTTTCATTTTTCATTAAGCAAGGGAGTCCCTGTCCAAATCTAGTGTTGCAGTTATGTTGTAGCCAGCCTGCTCTGAATTGGTATTGTTACCGCATTTCTCTTTGCCCAAGATATTGTTCACTTTTGTCTGTTGTAGGGGAATGTTCTCAGTAAATAGAGCAAGAAGAAACACTTCTTTGTCTCGTAGGGAGGGGCTGTGCTGAAAGGGAGGCCTTTGCCTGGGACATAGAGAATTTATGCTGTTTTGCTGGAGAGTGCATCCCAAAGAAGTGGAGCTAAAAGATGGCTGCCTGTATGGACCATCTTACAAAGAGGATTTGCGGTTGAAAAGTGTACTGGATAGCTGAATATATGCTGATGCCAGTGGAATTTGCAAGAAGTTCTGGATTCTCATCCTAGGATGTACTTATGTTATCTGGTTGTGCTTCACAGTTTACCAATACAGACTGTCATTTTTGGATTAAATGCGTATTGCCTATATCAACTGTTGTTAAAGGGAAGAAAAGCCTGAAACAATTGTTTGGCTATTTATAGGTATCCTGTGCCCTAACCATGTCTCCGTGAGTTTATCATGGTTTAACAAACTCTTTAAACATATTATAGTAACTGGTATCCAATTCCTTTTACCCTGCATAGAGTCAAGGAGCCATGAACTTTGAAATGCTAGCCTTCTGAGCCACCTGAAAGTCTTTCACAACTGTTCATGGGTAAGGAGTGCTACATTAAATAGATGCATCAGCTAAGTGAATAAGTGAAGAAACTGATTTTGCAATCATAATAATGATTTCACTTAGAATTCACGAGCTGAAGCTTTGAGATCAGATATGCATTTGAATATGTGTGTGAAAAATAGAAAAAAATTATTGTGCAGCACAAGGGTTAATGCCTAGATTTCACTATGTTTTGGCCCATATTTTACATATTATTTAGCCATGAACACACATTTCCAAAGCAGGTTGAAAGGTAAAACCACACTGAAAATATTGTTTATTCCACAAAGTTTAAAAAACATTATAAACTTCAATTCATCCTGTATCACTAATGCAACATTGAACAGAAAAATACTGCTGCTGATTGCAACATTAGTTTCAAAGGATAATTAGTAGCTCAGTGTGATATAACATGGGTGTATCAGAACTACATTGGGAAAATGTTTCTCCTAGCTGCTAAATGGTATTTAAGGATGGAAAAAATAATGTACATTTTGTTTTTGTGCCATATTTAGAAAACATTTTTTTAAGTCTATTACAAAAATGACACTAAAACATAAAATATAAATTGCATAAAGTATAAAGCAATCTGCAGACATTAGATGATGGTCAGATGTCCATTCAGACTTCTGAAAGATCTTTTAAAAAAAATAGTTTCCTTAACTTGAAAATTTGAATGAACTTGGAGGGTGTAGTCAGCATGAGCATGTAAACCACACCATGGTTCTGTAGCCACTGTTAAACCTACAACAGATCCAAAATAACATCTGTCATGATTTACAGGCTTGCAGCCTGCATACAGTACCCAGACCCCAGGCGACTAGACACTATGGCGAAGATCAGCAGGGATTCTTTCAAATCCCCAGGAGGACACCTAGACCCCTTCCCTCAAGAGGTGATCCACTGCATGCAGCAAGACTCAGGAACAAGAATACCTTCCCTGCATAAAAGATAAGTCAGGATGAATTGATCCAGACATTAGACCTGCTAAACGGTCTTCCTCTCCAGTTGGCAAAGACCTTCCAAGAGGGCAAAGGGCCAAACAGCAGAACCAACACTTGCCCAGTCTATGCAGGAAATCTGACAGTGGAAGATGTCCCGTAACACATCTGAAAACCCTAAGGCCGCATACACACGATCAAATTTATCTGCTGAAACTGGTCCGAAGGACCGTTTCAGCAGACATCTCCGATCGTGTGTACAGGCTAGCGGACATGTTTTCCAGCTGACAAATTTCAAAGCATGCTTTGAAATTTGTCCGCCGGAGACATGTCTGTCGGATATGTCCGCTGGTTAGTACACTAACCAGCGGACAGAAATCTCCACGCATGCGTCGAATGGATTCGACGCATGCGTGGAAGTATTTTACTTAATGGAGTGGTGACGTGGCGGTGTCAACGTCACCGCCACGTCACCACGTCATCAGCCCGAGGGGATTTTCGTCCGATGGTGTGTACACGCCATCGGACCAAAATCCAATGAGACATGTCGGCTGGAAACGGTCCGTCGGACATTTTTGAGCGGACATGTCTCATCGTGTGTACGCGGCCTTAAGGGTGATATTCACAAAATCAGAAAGAAGGTTTCCAACACAGATTAACATATAAGTACTCTAAAAGACTGTTTAAACTGTATGACCATTATGACCTTTATGACCATTATGACTTTATGGGACATTACATCTGATCATAAAAACATATGCTAACAAACTGAGAGATCTGGAAGTAAACTAGGTTTTCCTAGAAGACCCAAGGGCAAAAACCCAGAGGAATTCTTAGAAGATCGACTGAAACTTACTGTGAGATCCCACACACAATTGCATCTATGCACCATTGTGAGAATCTCGTCGAGAATGCCATGCCTAGTGTCACAATGGGACCCTTGCTGACTCGTATTCTGCATATTAAAAACAAACATATCTTCAGGAACTAAAATATTCACCAACATTCACCAATAGAGAAAATAGCCTAACGGAGGGGCGTGACCTGGCGCGCAGCGTGAATGTACGTGTAGCTCCGGCGCTCCGTTGAACCAGGGACACCAGCGGCACACAGCAAGACACCCTCGCCCTTTCCGATTGCCTGTATCGGTTCTCCTAGCCGACCTGACCACCGCAATGAAGGGGAAACGTCGGGCGGACCAAAAAACCCAACGTCTCACGGACTTCTTCTCCCCGGCCGGGGAGAGATCAGGACAAGATGGCGCCGAGGCCTTCACATCTCCGCATGGCCGGGCTACAGCGAATGCATCTGGCAAAGGTAATCTATGCCTTTACAAACCATCCTCCGCTGCAGCCTCCTCTCCACCTCACACCCCGTCCTCCTGCAGCCCCGCAAAATCCAGGCCAAGGCTGGGTGAGAGCAGGTCGGGCCTAGCCACGAGTCCAACGGCCAGTCAGACCTCAGACTCCGGAGATGATACGCGGGACCTGCCAGACTCTATTGTGTCTTACCCCACACAAAATCAACCTGTGCTAGACACAGTACTAAAGGACATGCTTATATCGCTTAGAAGCACTTTACAATCAGACATGGCAGCGTGTATGCACCGTTTGGCTGGGGACGTTCAAGAGGTGGGGAGTAGAGTAACGCACATAGAGTCTAAAATGGGGGAATATGCCACCACAATAAACGATTTAGTCTACGCTAATGAAGAAAGGGAAGCTGACTCAGAGTGGATCAGGGCAAAGCTGGCTGACATGGAAGACAGGTCTAGAAAGAACAACATGAAAATAAGGGGGGTCCCCGAGTCTGTCCTGCAGCCTGATCTTGCCTCCTATGCAGCCACCATGTTTAAAGCTATTATTCCTGACCTTACTGACTTAGACGTCACGATTGATCGGATTCACCGACTACCAAAACCCCCGCATCTCCCTGACCAAGTGCCTAGAGACGTCATTCTCAGACTACATTTTTTTCATGTCAAGGACAAATTGATGTCCACTATGAGGAGGCGGGAACAAATCCCTGACCGATTTCAAAACCTACAATTTTTTGCGGATCTATCCCAATATACGTTACAAAAACGGAAGAATCTGACCTCAGTGACTAAAATACTCCGTAATCATAAAATAATCTACCGTTGGGGCTATCCCACTAAGCTGTCCATCACAAAAGACAACCGTGAATTTGCAGTGACATCCTTGGAGAAAGGTCTTGACCTCCTTAGGGAATGGGGACTGCCAGACACTACTGATGAAAGAGCGCTGACTAGCACACCTCATCATGTGGATCAGGGATGGAAGTCGGTTACCACCAAAAATGCTAAAACACATATGTAAATCAAAAAGGGAGTTTCGTTGGTTCTCTATTAGCCTGAGGATTCTAGTCCCTGAGTTCTGGACTGCTCTCCCATGGTTGACTTTGACCTCACTATGCAAGTCGCAGCTACTTGCTGCCACCGAAAGGGCCCGCGCCCTTCCTGTCTGTTACCATAGTTACGCTTTGACTTTTTTTTTACTTACTATTTTTCTTTTTCTTTCTCTTGGATCACGGATAGCTGTGAACCTGTCACTCTGTTTTCCTTCCACCCCACCTACGCTGGAGACAATTGGACCGTACTTCTCTGGACCACTCCCCAGAATTCCTCTCTTACTGCCTGAATGAGCTGGCGCTTATGGAGGCCCGTCATTGTGCACCCGCGCCTCGATCTTCTAACTGTGAGTACCTCCCCTGTACCACCGCCTTGCTGGCTTACACTGAGGATAAAAACACCTGGATGAGATTAAATTTGCGGACAGTGACCTACAGGAATCGAAACATCCCATTGTGCGCATTTTCCACTGCTCTATTACCATGCCCCTTACATTTTTATCTATAAACACCAAGGGACTTAATCACCCCGTCAAAAGGAAATCCCTGTGGCAGGAGGCCCTGTCCCATGGCAGCGATGTTTTGTGTGCCCAGGAGACACATTTTCATGCTAAAGCACCACCTAGATGCTCTCACAAAAATTTTCCACACGTCTTTATGGCTAATACTGACTCTAAGACTAAGGGAGTCCTAGTTGCAATCCAGGACACAATAGCTTTTAAGCTACATACAGTACTGTAATTGCAGACCAACTGGGCAGATACCTTATAATTGTTTGTGACATGAACTCTGTTACTTACACTATTGTTAATGCCTACTCGCCAAACAAGCATCAGGTGCGCTTCTTCAATAAGCTGGTGAGCAAAGTCTCTAACCTCCGCCAGGGCTCTCTAATACTATGTGGCGACTTCAACATTACCCCGGACCCATCACTTGATTCTACATCTCCACCTGGCCGCCACCGCCAGGCTCTACTCCAGTCCATCCACAGATGGAATGTTTTTGATGCTTGGCGTTGCCTTCATGCGGCCGAAAGAGACTTTTCTTTTTTTTCTTCACCTCACCGGGTGTACTCCCGGATTGATCTTTTTTTGGTCGATCAACAAACCCTGCTTAAAACGAACTCCGCAACCATCAATGATATAACGTGGTCTGACCACGCCTCTATTACCTTATCCATTGCAGACTCTGCTACTACTCATAGTACCTGCTACAGCGAAAGAACATAAGAGACAATCTCGAAGCACATCTGAACAATTTTTTCTGTGATAATAAGGACTCAGTACAGAGCCCCTTCATCTTGTGGAACGCCCACAAAGCGTACATAAGGGGTATATGTATACAGGAGGGGGCGAGAAATAAAAAGCAGAGGCAGCGACAGGGTTACAAAGTTAATGGACCAAATATCTGTGCTAGAATCCCTAAACAAACAAAAGATGTCCCAATCTACCTCTACTCAATTGACCAAATTAAGGTACGACCTACGCCTGCTTCTTCTCGAAGACTTTGAAAAGGCGTCTAAAAGACTCAAAATGCATTATTACACTTCGGGGAACAAAGCAGGGAAACTATTGGCACAAACTCTTAGGGGGCATAGGTACAAACTTAGAATTCCCTTTGTTGTTCACCCTAAGTCTAATCAAAAAGAATTTCACCCTCAAAAAATCGCTAATGCTTTTAGTAGCTATTATGAGTCCCTATATAACTTGAAAGATGACCCCTCGATTGTACAAAACCTACACCCGACAGTATTGACCAATTCCTGGGAAAGCTGTCCTTGCCTAAATTGACCTCAGCCCAATTCCAAGCCTTAAATCTACCATTTACTATTACTGAAATTCTAGAAGTGATTGGTTCGCTCCCCACAAACAAGTCACCAGGCCCAGACGGTTTCAGTGGAGAGTATTATACATCGTTTAGACATATACTCTCTCCATTTCTACTACAGGTATACCAATCTGCTGCTTCCTCTGCTTCCTTTCCCCCGGAGATGCTGGAGGCGGTTATAGTCGCCATGCCTAAGCCAGGGAAGGAACCCACCTCACCTTCTAATTTCCGCCCAATATCATTATTAAATACTGATTTGAAAATTTATGCCAAACTAATAGCATCTCGAATGGTAGATATATTACCAACCCTTATACACCCGGACCAGACCGGTTTTACTAAGCATAGACAAACATCCAACGCTACTCGTCATATGGTCAACATTATTCATCTAGCCCAGGTGCAGAAGAGGCCTTCTCTGCTTCTTTCATGAGATGCGGAGAAGGCCTTTGACCGAATCCACTGGCATTACCTGTTAAAGGTGTTGGAGGCTTTTGGATTTTCAGGCGAAATCCTATCAGCGATACTAGCCCTGTATTCCAAACCCTCAGCTAAAGTATATATGTCTGGAGCCCTTTCTACCCCCTTTGCCATTACTAATGGAACTAGGCAGGGCTGCCCCCTGTCCCCTTTAATATTTAACCTATTGATGGAACCTTTCGCTACCTATATCAGATCCCATCCAAATATTACAGGATAACGAGTTGGGAACAATACACATTCTATAAGCCTCTTTGCAGATGATATCATATTAGTTATGACTGAGGTAGGTTCCTCCCTGGCAGCAACGCATGATGCATTGAAAATGTTTAATGAGGTCTCATACTATAAAGTCAACAACAGCAAATCATTTATCTTAGGTCTTGGGCTTGACGTATCTACGTCCACGCAACTTAAGACACTTTACCCTTATACTTGGAGCACGGAGGGAATACAGTACCTGGGGGTTAAGTTGACAGCCCAAGTGACTGATTTAGTGGCGGCCAATTATGACGTGTTTCTCAATACTCTTAATAGGACCTTGCAGGACTTGACTTGGAAGGAGTCGACCTGGTCAGGACGACTATCTGCTATGAAAATGATAGCACTACCACAGCTTATATACCTTTTTAGAAGTCTCCCCATACCGGTTCCCGACAAGTTTTTCCGCAAAGCACAATCTATGGTGAATAGGTACTTATGGAAAGGGCGGAAAGCTAGGTGCACTATCCAAAAATTACTTAAAAATAAGAAGGCAGGTGGCGTGGGCCATGTTCACATCATGGACTACTATGTAGCATCCTACTAGGTGGCTGGAACTAGAATCCACACAATGCCCTACTTCTAATTGCTATGACCTTCTATTGTCTAGTAAATTTCTGAAAAACCTTCCGATAGACCTCTCGCCTACTATTCTTCTATCTGGGCTTGGAAAAGGTTGAGGGGTGAACCTCTGGGAGATACCGCTACCAAGATAATTTCTCACCCTATCACGAGCCTGCTTTTATTTACACAAGACTTATATGTTACACACTGGGCATCGTTGGGCATGTCTACGGTAGCGGACGTAAGTGTAGGCCCGGCTGTTAAATCTTTCCGATCACTCCAAGTTGAATATAACCTGGGTTCCAAAGAATATTTTACCTATATGCGAATTTCACACTTACTGAACACGCATGCGGAGATGAGTACCGAGGTCCCGTGGCGAGTGTTCACTTATCTATCCAACCCCAATACCAACATCAAGGGTATCTCCTTGTGTTATAACATCTTTGGCCAAAAAACTGACTTTATTAAATCACCGTCCATGCGGACTTGGGAGTCTGACCTGGGAACTGTGTACACATTATACCAATGGAAATGTGCCATTGTGTCTACTTACAAAGCCTCCAGGTGCGCTAACCTGTGGGAATTGTCTCGAAAGATTTTACTCAGGTGGTACATGACCCCGACTCGCATAGCTGGATTTGACAAATCGGCCTTGCCCCTATGCTGGAGGAACTGTGGACAAAGAGGGTCCCTGATTCATATCTTGGGGCTCTGCCCCTCACTACGGACATATTGGGCAGAGGTGTTTAGTCTGATAGGACGGATTGCCAAAGCTAGTATTCCTTTTGATGCTGGTATGGCAATCCTGTCATTGGGGATGGATAGCATTCCATCCTCTCTCTGGAGTGTGGTCACCCACATCCTCCTGAGTGCAAGATTGGAATTGCTGAGGCGTTGGAGGAGGGTGGAAACACCTTTACAATTGGACGTAATAAGGACGACTAACTTACATATTACCTATGAATGCATGTTTGAGGCTTCTCAAAACAAATTAGCTGACAGACACCACATCTGGAATTCGTGGAGGGACTGGTATAGCTCAAACTTTTCCAATTAATGTTTCATATGGGACCGAGTAGCACCCGACTTATTTCTTTCTCTTCCCTTTCTTTCTCTTTTTCTAACCTTTATTTGTTTTATTTGTTTTCTGCTCTCACCTTATAACCCCCATCTGTTTAGGGGATTCATTGCAATTGGTTGAAACCCGTACTTTTCTGTATGGGGTATTGTATAGAACATAAACGTGTTTTTTTCCTGTATTGTTTCTAATAACGAGGCCCGTTCTTCCCTTGTTCCCAGTAGGGGGCGCCGGAAGGTCGGGACCTCAGTGCTGCTTATAACGAACTTTACATATTGAATGTGATATGAACAATTTGCATCACATGTAGCATTATTGCAACATGATCTCATGGTGTCTATCTTTTCTATCGTATAGTTATGCAATATCTAATTACTGTAACGAAATGCGAGATGTCATTTGCATATTGTTCACCTGGACAATTATTTGTATTATGTTCTTATACCTTTTCAATGAAAATATTGACTGAGAGAAAATAGCCTAACACTATAGGCCCAAAAAATATTTAACCAACAGGAAAAAATTCGAGGGAGACCTCAGCACTGTGTGCAGCCTATGAAGACTTCAGTGTGAAAAAAAATTGTGTTTTGGTCAAGCAAACCTCTAGTTGGAATGTGAAGTGAAACATTTAGCAGTGGTATTACTACCACTACTAATTGTGACAGTTTTCACCTGGTAGTTAGGGATCCGGTACCCCCTGGCATCCAAAAAAAACAGCGATTCATCCCCACCCAACACATGCAGCTGTCAGCTGAAGATTCCTGACTGGCAGGCAAATGTAAACAAACAATGGGCACATTTTTGTCTTCGCAGAGACATTTTACTGGCTTTTTTTTGGGGGATTTAGATTCATGGGCTTATTTTGACTGCTAAGCTGTTGCTCTTTGACATCTTTTTTGGCTGATTGTGTTTTTATATGATCTGATGCTAGCGCCCAGCTTAGTGGTGGAATCTTTGCAATGAACTTAGTTTTCCTATTCTGCTGTCATTATGAGGTCAGTGCATTGCTGATGGCTTTTCCCTATATGTGAATGTGCTTGCACGTATGTGTGTATGTATTTATGTACACAAATACATACATGTTTATGCATAGCTTTTGATGGGCTGATATTTTTTACATATTAAATATTCTTCTCTGAAATGTCTGTTACAGTTGTCTGTCAATGAGTTCAGTGCTCGTCATTTGAAGGTTTTTCTTCTCAGCTCCTCATTTTTAATTCACACATCCCCATTTAACATCTTAAAGACTGGGTGTGTATTATGTTACGCTGTACATATGTTATGCCCCTATATATGATTTCCATTATTATTGTTGTTGCTTTTCTGACTCCTTCCCCACATACAAAGTTTTATGGGTTGTGGTGGTTTTGGGAGTAGTCCTGTGTTTGTCACATGGGCTATATCTATTTAGAACAATAATTGTGTTATTAAAAAATTAATTTGATAGTGTTCTATCTTACATACCCTTACCTGGTTCCCACACTAATGCTTTAGTGGCCTTGAGGTGTCTTGGGTGTGAGTATAGTGGCCCACTTTTTTGTTCACGATCCTTTGGTGGATGGAAAGAAATGGTAACCAGTAATCATGATATTAACTAATTACATTTAACTAAGCTGGTGCAGGGTCCATTGGTCTTTTTGGTCCGTTGGGATGTCCTGTACCATGCTGTTTTCTATATTTATTGTTATGTTGTAAACAAAAAGAAATGTTATTGTTATGTTGTGCTATATAAACATTTCTTATTTTTATGTATATTTTTTTCATAGAACAAAAACTCCTCTGATTAATATTCCTGAACAAGCGGTCCCTCGCTAAACATGTTGAGAATATGACTAGAATTATGTGAATGAGTGAATGTGTCCTTGGTTGATTTACATCACTCCTTTCTAGCCTTAATCAGAGGAATTCTATTGTAATTTTTTTATGTGCGTTTTGTTTGATGTATATTTGCCCCCTTTTTTGGGTACCTTTTTAAACAAATCTATTTACCGGTAATAAAAATGTTGTATTCTTAATACGTCTAAGCATTGTAAGTTTATATCGTACCACTAAAGTCCAGTTCTGCCCCCGAATTTGCCTAATTACTTGCTTGATTCATTAGGACATAGGTACTTTACCCTTTTGTTAATTTAGTAGCCCATTATTTTCTATTTGGAATTATAGAGTGGATCACACACCCAGAGGCATATACTATATTTCAGAGCTACTAGTATCCATATATTTTTTTTAACAGATACGTTTTTATTTGTCTACTAGTATCCTTACTTACATATATTCTAATTGTTTTAATTATATGCACAATTTTTGTGTGTATTGTTTTCCCCATCATTTATCTATTGGGTGCTGATATTCACTGTTTTCGGATCATTTGGTCATTATGAACCTTCATAGTACGACCTGGATGGGCTTCAAGTCCAACATTAAGTCAAGTGTTAAATCATGTAAAAGAGATGATGGTGACCTCTCCCTTTATCTAGGTCAAATTCAGGGCCTGCTAAAACACAATTCACACCTCCATTGGCACATAGATTACTTTCAAAAATATATTAGGGAAGATATCAATCCCTTAGGTTTACGCCTTAAAACCTTTTTTACAATTGAGAATCCCACTGGGCCGTTTAAGAAATCCTGGGAACAAGTCCTTACTACTAGTAGTAAAGAGTTTATGATGCTACTGGTTAAACAGTATATGATATGATATGAATGATATGATCGTCTTGACAGAGGGATTGATTCTCTCAATGCTCAATATCAGCATATTTTTGCTTTATCTACTTTTAGTGTCAAATGGAAGGAGATTAGAGGCCATTTGGAAACCATGAATCAGGACATTGTGGCTAAGAAACATAAAAAATTCAATATGGACCAATTGGTCTTCTTGCAGGGATACACACGTGGGCCAATAAAAATAGTGTGATGAGTCAATTTAGGAAACATACCACATTGAGTCAGTCACAGATGGATTAAACTATGGAATCTGATTTGTCAATATTTATGTTTTCTCTTCCACAGGCGCTTCATTGTTCTTCAGGATCACAAGCATCACGTGCCTTTAAGTGTACTCGGCATGGTGGTGGGTATTCATCTTCTGATTCTAAAAACAAAAAACGTCCTTGGACGTTGTCTCATCCAGGGGAACAAGCTACCAGTACTAAATTTAACTCCTGTACTTCAGACTATCTTGTCCAAGGGTACATCTAATATAGTGCCCTTAATATGCCACCCATAGGTGATTTTCTAGATCCAGACTTGGCTCAACAGGAGGCCAAGAAACAAGGCAATCTGAGCAGTTTTGTCTTCCAACCATCCAACCCACAGAACCCACAGACCTTACAGACCAATCCAAGCTAAATATTATTATTATTATTATTACTACCATTACACTTAGTCCTGTACAAGTGTCTGTATTATATTAGTCTAGGTCTTGGGTTCTGTCCAGCACAATCTATTAATGTCTATGAAACCATTAAGGACTTATATTTATTCGCTTGTAACCTAACCTACAAATTTATTTTTGACTCTTTTTTTTACACAATAAGAAGAAGTTAGAAAAAAATCTTACCGAACAAATTAAACACTTCACGATGGATGGGTTCAGAGAATTGAGGGATTTAATACTATTATATGAAGAGAGCTGTCAGGGATCAGATGGGAGACTGATTTGATGAGGTCGGCCTCTCTTATATCTCCTGTCCTGGCTCCGCTGAAAGTGAGACAGAGGAAGCCAAAGGACAAGAGGGACACGAGTGCCTGGAGCAGGGGGTCCCGGGAGAACAGCTTGGCAGAGTTCAGCAGCCTGGAGTAGACTGTAATGAGCTGAGCAGGAACAGGTAACAGCTAGGAAGGTAATTGAGAGTTAACAGCAACCAGGAACATAGACAGGAGCATGGTCTCAGGGATAGCCAGGTTTGTCAGCAGGCGAGCAGTGAGGTACCAAATCATAGACAGAGCCAGAGTCAGGAACGGAGCCGGGTCAGAGATGGGCATCAGTACAGGAACAGAACACAGAGCCAAGGTCAAGTGAAAGCAGGGTCTAAATACTGGGAGGACACACAGGATCAGAGCAGGATTCAGGAACACAGCTGAAGATCAGTTAGCAAAGCACAAGAGCCCAAACTCCCTTTAAATAGGCTGTCTGGCACCAAAAGGAATTAGGCTTGTACATGTGCGTGCGTGCTCACGCCTTTGCGCGTGCGTGCACGCACTTGCAAGTGTGTCATTCTATGGCAAAGGCTATGTGCTTGCACACGTCTGTGTGCAAAACGTCTCACAGGAGTTCCCTGACAAGAGCACTGTTGACATTGAGGTTTCCCTGCCTGAGATAATCCCTGGCATCTGGGTAATTGGATCCTTTCTTATGGAACAGAACAGGACCACTTGGCATCATAACCGATTTGTGTTAGATCTTTTGAAGTTTATTATTTATTAACCAGAAATAATTTTATTTTTATGGACCAGGAGTACTTGTAAATTCAAGGGGTTGTGATGGGCACATGTTGTACCCCGTCATACGCAAACCTTTATCTTGGGGGCTGGGAAAGACAGATCTTTGCGTATGAAATTTTCAATCTATGGCTAACTAAGATACTGTACTTTACTGGTTTTGGTATATTGATGATCTTTTGATTATTTGGACAGGATCTAGGGAGGATTTGCTTTGCTTTTTGGAGGCCCTTGATACCAATCAATATAACTCTAATTCACATATACTTTTAGTCCACACCAGGTATCCTTTGTTGATCTCACCATCATCATCAATGAGAATGGTGATATAGTCCTTTATCGTAGACCTTTATTGTAAGCTTAGTGCCGGTAATACTATATTACATGCATCAAGCTCCCACCCCGCTTCTTTAATCAGGAGTATACCTTTTGCATAACATCTGCGTCTACGCAGAAATAGTTTCTCTGTAGAAGATGTTATACATCAATCTGACTTCTTGTTGGCCTTGAGGTTTCTTGGGTGGTTCTATGGTCTTGTGGGTGAGTATAGTTGCCCCCCTTTTTTGTTCACAATCCTTTGGTGGATAGGAAGAAATGGTAACCACTATTCATGTTTTTAACTAATTTAATTTAACTAAGCTGGTGCAGGGTGTTTTATCTATTGGTCTTTTTGGTCTGTTGGGATGCCCTGTACCATGCTGTTATCTATATTTATTGTTATGTTGTGCTATATGAAAATTTCTTATTTTTATGTATATATTTTTTTTCATAGAACAAATCCTCCTCTGATTAATACTCCTGAAGAAGTGATCCCCCACGAAACATGTTAAGAATATGACTTGAATTATGTGAATTAAATCCACTTGTCCTCGGTTGATTTACATCACTCCTTTCTAGCCTTAATCAGAGAAATTCTATTGTTATTTTCTATTTTTTTTTTGCCGTGTTTTGTTTAATGTACATTAGACCCTTTTTTGGGGGGACCTTTTTAAACTAATCTATTTAATAACAATGTAATATTCTTAATACGTCTAAGCATTGTACATTCATACTGTACCACCAAAGTCCAGATCTGCTGCCCAATATCACTTTTTACTTACTTGCTTCATTAGGACGCGAGTATTTTACCCTTTTGTTAATTTAGTAGCCGATTATTTTCTGGGGATAGTGGGGATAGTTTGAAAAAAGAAAATTAGTATGGATTTAATGGGGACCAGAAGTAAAATTCTATACCAGACCCTCCAAGTTAGGTATGGGACCCCATGCAAATAAACAAAAAAAAAAGCACAGGTACCTCCCAAAATATATACCAGACCCTTATAAGAGCATGCCCTCAACATCAGGGAGTAATTTTCCGGGTCGGACCCCTTGGCAAAGCACCTTCTCCCCATGTTAATGAGGACAAGGGTCTCTTCCCCACAATCCTGTCCAGATGGTTGTACAGGACTGTGGCACTGCGTCGTTTTAACTGACAATTGCGCGGTCGTGCGACGTGGCTCCCAAACAAAATTGGCGTCCTTTTTTCCCCACAAATAGAGCTTTCTTTTGGTGGTATTTGATCACCTCTGCGGTTTTTATTTTTTGCGCTATAAACAAAAATAGAGCGACAATTTAAAAAAAAATGCAATATTTTTTACTTTTTGCTATAATAAATATCCCCCAAAAATATATAAAAAAACATTTTTTTTCCTCAGTTTAGGCCGATACGTATTCTTCTACGTATTTTTGGTAAAAAAAAATTGCAATAAGCGTTTATCGGTTGGTTTTCGCAAAATTTATAGCGTTTACAAAATAAGGGATAGTTTTATTGCATTTTTATTATTTTTTTTTTTTTACTACTAATAGCAGCGATCAGCGATTTTTTTCGTGACTGCGACAATATGGCGGACACTTCGGACAATTTTGACACATTTTTGGGACAATTGTCATTTTCACAGCAAAAAATGCATTTAAATTGCATTGTTTACTGTAGAAATGACAGTTGCAGTTTGGGAGTTAACCACAGGTGGCGCTGTAACTTTCGCTGTGACTGTGTGTGTGTTTACAACTGTAGGGGGGTGTGGCTGTAGGTGTGACGTCATCGATCGCGTCCCCCTATTACAGGGATGACGCGATCGATGCTGCGGCCACAGAGAAGCACGGGGAAGCCGTGTTTATACACGGCTCTCCCCGTTCTTCCGCACCAGGGACGGATCGCCGCACTGCAGCGGCGATCGGGTCCGCGAATCCCGCGGTCCCGGTCCTGGAGCTTCGGACCGGGTCACGGGAGCGCGCCGGGGGCGCGTGCCCGTGACCCACGGCTGGGTACTAAAATCAACGTATATATACGTTGATGTGCCCAGCCGTGCCATTCTGCCGACGTAAATGTGCAGTAGGCGGTCCTTAAGTGGTTAATGTCTAAGGTGGCCCCCAAAAAGTTGAATAGTGTTTATAGAGATGTGTGCAGCTGAGGGTCCTCCAATTTCTTCATGTTTTAGTTTTTTTAGACACACTAAGAGAAACTATTTTTTTTTTCAAAAAGCTTCAATTTCATTTAGAAATAATTTCACCTTGCTTGCGATCAGAAACTACATTTGAATGCCTTTATAAAAGGAAACAACTGCATAATAGAATCAGGGCCGGCCTTAGGCCTTTAGGCGCCCTGTGCGAGAAAGCTTTACAGCGCCCCCCTACTGACCACGCCCCCAGTAACCACGCCCCTTAGTAACCACGCCCTCTCAGTGTCCACACCCATTTCTCCAATATCAGCTCCATTTAAAGCCTTCCATTCCGTTAAGTTCCCAAAAGACAGATTACAAGCTATGATAAAAATACAACTTTTATTCACACGGTATAATAACGCCACCTATACTATAAATCACACGCTATAATAACGCCACGTATAAAGTAAATCACACGCTATAATAACGCCACGTATAAAGTAAATCACACGCTATAATACCACTACCTGTAAATTTACTATCAAATATCAAACATAATCACAATAAAGTATTTTGTATTTACTGTTCCTTTAGGAAACACCTTATTTAAATAATAAAATACAAAACAGACATTAAGCAGTGCACTGCATTTATAACAAAAAAAAATTTACTTACAGAAAAAACTTTTTTCCTTCGGCTGCCTGCGTCTGTGGATTCTTGCCCTCTTTTGTCTTCTCAGTGCGCATGGCGTATGAGCTCCTCATAGCAAGGCAAGGACAGCCGCCCACGCCGTCTTTCCGGCAGAATCCGCCTGTGGCCTGCCAGGTGTACCTAGAGCATTTGGCACACGGGGGGGGGGGGGGAATCCTATATCGGCCCCCCCCCCCCCAGTAAAATGTAAAAACACCCCACTGTGCCCCCTGCATCCTTCAATATCTCTGTCACTACTACTCCACAACTGCACCAATGGACCCCTTTACATTACACACCACTGCACCTCTGGACCCATTTACATTACACAGCACCCTGCACCTCTGGGCCCCTTTACATTACACAGCACCCTGCACCTCTGGGCCCCTTTACATTACACAGCACCCTGCACCTCTGGGCCCCTTTACATTACACAGCACCCTGCACCTCTGGGCCCCTTTACATTACACAGCACCCTGCACCTCTGGACCCCTTTACATTACACCACACCCTGCTCCTCTGGACCCCTTTACATTTCACAGCACTCTGCACCTCTGGACCCCTTTACATTACACAGCACCCTGCATCTCTGGACCCCTTTACATTACACAGCACCCCACAGCTCTGGACCCCCTTACATTACACCGCACCCTGCACCTCTGGATCCCTTTACATTTCACAGCACCCTGCACCTCTTTACATTTCACAGCACCCCGCACCTCTGGACCCCTTTACATTTCACAGCACCCTGCACCTCTGGGCCCCTTTACATTACACAGCACCCTGCACCTCTGGGCCCCTTTACATTACACAGCACCCTGCACCTCTGGGCCCCTTTACATTACACAGCACCCTGCACCTCTGGGCCCCTTTACATTACACAGCACCCTGCACCTCTGGGCCCCTTTACATTACACAGCACCCTGCACCTCTGGGCCCCTTTACATTACGCAGCATCCTGCACCTCTGGACCCCTTTACATTACACAGCACCCTGCACCTCTGGACCCCTTTACATTACACAGCACCCTGCACCTCTGGACCCCTTTACATTTCACAGCACCCTGCACCTCTGGACCCCTTTACATTACACAGCACCCCTGGACCCCCTTACATTACACAGCACCCTGCACCTCTGGACCCCTTTACATTACACAGCACCCTGCATCTCTGGACCCCTTTACATTACACAGCACCCCACAGCTCTGGACCCCCTTACATTACACCGCACCCTGCACCTCTGGATCCCTTTACATTTCACAGCACCCTGCACCTCTTTACATTTCACAGCACCCCGCACCTCTGGACCCCTTTACATTTCACAGCACCCTGCACCTCTGGGCCCCTTTACATTACACAGCACCCTGCACCTCTGGGCCCCTTTACATTACACAGCACCCTGCACCTCTGGGCCCCTTTACATTACACAGCACCCTGCACCTCTGGGCCCCTTTACATTACACAGCACCCTGCACCTCTGGACCCCTTTACATTTCACAGCACTCTGCACCTCTGGACCCCTTTACATTACACAGCACCCTGCACCTCTGGGCCCCTTTACATTACACAGCACCCTGCACCTCTGGACCCCTTTACATTACACCACACCCTGCACCTCTGGACCCCTTTACATTTCACAGCACTCTGCACCTCTGGACCCCTTTACATTACACAGCACCCTGCATCTCTGGACCCCTTTACATTACACAGCACCCCACAGCTCTGGACCCCCTTACATTACACCGCACCCTGCACCTCTGGATCCCTTTACATTTCACAGCACCCTGCACCTCTTTACATTTCACAGCACCCCGCACCTCTGGACCCCTTTACATTTCACAGCACCCTGCACCTCTGGGCCCCTTTACATTACACAGCACCCTGCACCTCTGGGCCCCTTTACATTACACAGCACCCTGCACCTCTGGGCCCCTTTACATTACACAGCACCCTGCACCTCTGGGCCCCTTTACATTACACAGCACCCTGCACCTCTGGGCCCCTTTACATTACGCAGCATCCTGCACCTCTGGACCCCTTTACATTACACCGCACCCTGCACCTCTGGACCCCTTACATTACACAGCACTCTGCACCTCTGGACCCCTTTACATTACACAGCACCCTGCACCTCTGGACCCCTTTACATTACACAGCACCCTGCACCTCTGGACCCCTTTACATTTCACAGCACCCTGCACCTCTGGACCCCTTTACATTACACAGCACCCCTGGACCCCCTTACATTACACAGCACCCTGCACCTCTGGACCCCTTTACATTACACAGCACCCTGCATCTCTGGACCCCTTTACATTACACAGCACCCCACAGCTCTGGACCCCCTTACATTACACCGCACCCTGCACCTCTGGATCCCTTTACATTTCACAGCACCCTGCACCTCTTTACATTTCACAGCACCCCGCACCTCTGGACCCCTTTACATTTCACAGCACCCTGCACCTCTGGGCCCCTTTACATTACACAGCACCCTGCACCTCTGGGCCCCTTTACATTACACAGCACCCTGCACCTCTGGGCCCCTTTACATTACACAGCACCCTGCACCTCTGGGCCCCTTTACATTACACAGCACCCTGCACCTCTGGGCCCCTTTACATTACACAGCACCCTGCACCTCTGGGCCCCTTTACATTACGCAGCATCCTGCACCTCTGGACCCCTTTACATTACACCGCACCCTGCACCTCTGGACCCCTTACATTACACAGCACTCTGCACCTCTGGACCCCTTTACATTACACAGCACCCTGCACCTCTGGACCCCTTTACATTACACAGCACCCTGCACCTCTGGACCCCTTTACATTTCACAGCACCCTGCACCTCTGGACCCCTTTACATTACACAGCACCCCTGGACCCCCTTACATTACACAGCACCCTGCACCTCTGGACCCCTTTAAATTACACAGCACCCCACAGCTCTGGACCCCCTTACATTACACAGCACCCTGCACCCCTTTACATTACACAGCCCCAGACACCTGTATATTACACAGACACCCCCTAACAGTTCTGGACCCCCTGCATGTTACGCAGACCCCCTACAATACAGACCCCTCCTTACAACACAAAACCCCCTCTACAATACAGATTCACCCCTACAAAACAGAACCCCCCCCCCTCTACAGTGCAGAACCCCTACAATAAAGAACCCCCCCACACAATACAGAACACACCCCCCTCTACAGTGCAGAACCCCCTAAAATAAAGAACCCCCCCACACAATACAGAACACACCCCCCCTACAAAACAAACCCCCCTCTACATTGCAGACTACAGACCCCCCTACAATAAAGAACCCCCCCACAATACAGAACACCCCCCCTACAGTGCAGACCCCCCTACAATAAAAAAACACACCCCCCTTACAATACAGATTCCCCTCTACAGTGCAGACCCCCATACAATAACACCCTCCTTCAGACCCGTTAAGCAGGTTCAGATAACCTGCTTGCCGCGTGCTGCACACACAGCACAGTGCAGACAAGGGGGAGGCAGCTTTCATTGCTCGGCTGCGTGACTGTGAAACAGTCACAGACAGCCGAGACTCAGACCCGCGGAGCTGCCACAGGGAAAGGGGATCACCCAGGTCCCGGGTGTGCCGACGGCCCCTGCAAAGCCAGGCACCCGTAACCACTCGGCAAAGTCGCGGGAGGGGGGAGGGGGGCGCCGGTCTGACACCCCCCGTGTATAGCACCCGGTGCGGCACGCCCCCCCGCCCACTACTTAGTCTTAGTACGCACCCTCCTGCAAAGCCAGGCACCCGGAACCACTCGGCAAAGTCCTCTTCAGTCGCGGAGGGAGGGGGGGGGGCCGGCCTGACATCCCCAGTGTGTGGCACCCGGAGCGGCACGCCCCTCCGCCTACTACTTAGTCTTAGTACGGGCGATTATTAAAAAAATTCAGTGCGGTCGCCAGGCGCCCATGTTGCTATGGCGCCCTGTGCGACCGCACTGTCCGCACACCCCAAAGGCCGGCCCTGAATAGAATTAGTATTTAATATGATAAGCTATTTTAGTTCCCAAGTTGAATGGCACATTTTGGTTACCAAGCTTCTTTTGACTAAATCCCATTGGGTTTTACCAGGCAACAACATGCCTCCTGTTCGTTTTTTAATGGACAGCATCTAATTTTTTCATCCTACGCTGTATATTTGGACAGGCAAGCACAATTGGTTATTGCTGGAAAAAAAGTTCAGGCAGCTGTCCTTGGTGGTAGAGGACATTTTTTCCTTGCACTGTATATATTTATATTTTGTAATAGAGCAAAAATGTGCAAACCTTTGTGAACAAAATTAGGAAAACATGCTTGTTACTGTTTCTGTACTGTTTATATTTATGCAGTGCTAATATATGTAAATATACAAATATTGATTTGTAACAAAGAGGTTATAAATGTAATTATCAGTTATGCGAGTATGTTAAATAAACTTAAACTGCACTGTACAAAGCGCAATGAAAACATTGACACAGTAAACATGATAATAAAGAAATATATTTAGCTCTGTGTATTGAAACAGTTGCTGTTATATATTTATTTCATCCACTCAATTCAGGCAAAGCGGCAACCAATGGTTCTTGAGTGTGATGAACACACATTTTAAAACCATCAATATCTGTAGTCATCTGTAATTTAATTTTTGCAGCCAAATTGGGATAGCACTTACTTTATATTTGTTACATGTCCCCATTCACATTGCATAGCTTGACAAATATTTTAAAACTACAGCTTACCCTTTTTCATTTTTTTTAGTTTTTGTGATTTTGTTTATGAGAGGCTGGGCAGCTGTTCCTGCTATAAATTACAATTGTTCTTCTGAATTTGCGATCTTCTGCCTTACTTGTCCCCGTGCCCTCCTATTTTTAGTTTGCACCATTAGGTTAATACAACAGGGAGACATAAAGCATAGTGTTCCCAGAAAATGTACTTTAAAACACAGTAAATCCACAGAGGGTCTCAAAGTTTGGGAGATTGAGACAATACGAAGAGGAGAATCATTTACTGATAGGTTTACCAGATTAAGTGATACATAGTGGATTTTTTTTTTACCCTTTAGCACCAAAGAGATTCAAAGCGGAATGAGAGGTAAACACCATATTGTAATACTTTGGGTTCAGAAATATGTATGTAGCGCTACTCCTTTAGGAGCTGCAGGAATTACTTGTCCAGGTCTCCCCAACTTCAGCCCCAGTGCCAGGCACACAACTGGCTCATTCACTCTTCTCCAAAAAAACAGTCTAGTTGATGGTTTTTGGATAGGGATAAGCGTAGTGAGTGGTAGGATACTCCAAGAATGAGAATTATGTGCACTGAGGACTGACATTTCCTTTCTGCTTTAAGAAGTAGTAGAATAAGTACAGCAACGTCTCTTCTCTTTAGTGTATAATATCTGGACAGAGCTCTTCAGAACACCAGCCGTGTTCCCTTTAATAGACCTACATCTAATAATCACTAGGCACCAAAGGGATAGCTAGAGGTTCCCAAGATCCAGTAATGTCTGTACTCACAAGGCCCAAGGTCTCCACATGTCAGCCTGTGCCTTAGAGGGCAGCATGCCCACCCTCAGGCTGGACTACTTCACTCTGGGATAAGACCCAAAGCTTACTGTGTTCACTGAATAAATACAGTCTTTCAGCATACCATCGGAGCCTGCTTCTCTTGGATAGGCTGGTATTCTATCCATATCCATGCAGCAATGCTGCCATAAGTATAGCTTCATACCTTCTATCCAGGAACTTCTCAAGCCTCCTGGATACAAAGGAAGCTATAGGCCAGACTGGAAGCAGCTGAAAACACTGAACAGACCTAACTAGCGGATTACAACTTTACTGAATACGTGTTTGCCTACCAAGTGAAATGCAGCCACAATAAATAAATGCACATTAAAAAAAAACACAATCTAACAACGATCTAACTATCCTAACACCTACCTAGGAGGGAGCTACATGTACATGAATAAATAATCCCTCGTGAATTGAGTTTGGTGGTCTCAGCCCGGCTCCCGGTGGGTGTGCTATGCAAGGTACGCCTGTGCTTAGTACGCCCACCCCCCCCCACAAAAACCACCACACTTGCACGCACACGAAATTGGTTTAAAACACATGCACTTTGGCCATGCGGTCTCTTAAAATAAAGAGAGGCGAAGGACCTACGGGGCTGGCTGGGTGGGCTAGGCCCCCTCACTCCCTCATAGGGGGAGTCCCTCTGCCCCATTGGGGTCCCGTTGGGCCCCAGTTGGGCTCCCAAGAGGAGCAGGTAGGGCGGGGTGAGTGGGAGGCCCCCCTTCACACCCGCCATTGCCACCAGGGGCATGGAGAAGGATGGCGATTGCCTCCGGGGGGAGGGTCTGCCTACTCCCAACTCCTGCAGTCCGGCTCCTCTCTCTCGAGTTCACGCACAAAAAATACACTTAAAAAAAAAAATAAAAAAAAATAAATAATCCCTCAGTATACAGTTACTATCATTATTATACGTTTACATTATTTTAGAGTTTTAAAAGTTATTTATTACCGTTATGTTCATTTACTACAGTTAGTGATTCGGGATTGGGATTTAATTCATTGGCCCTGGTGTTGCCAAACAGAGATGCTAGCCACTTGGCCACTGTACTTTTACCTTTTTATGTAAGTTTTACTTTTGAAGTTTTGTGTTGACACAAAGTAATGACATATCCCTATGTTTTTAGATATTTATAAGCACATTTTGAAGCTTACATAATATAGATATCCAGAAGGGGTTTTTATATTTTTGAACAAGCCATATTTTCAATGGGTCTGCTAGATAATGTAGTCTACTAGCTACTGCTGAGTATATTGTAATGCCCTGTACACACGATCGGACCTTTGCCTGACCAAATTCACATCAGAATTCCATCGGAGGAAAAGAGAACATGTTCTCTATGTAAACTCCGATGGGGCATACACACGGTCGGAATTTCCGATAGAAAAAGTCTGTCTGACTTTTTCCATCGGAAATTCTGATCATGTGTACGGGGCATACGTGTGCTAGACAGTTCCTTTCAGTTTTCCACTGCTTTTCCTTTTCATGTGCATCTATTAAAAAGTATTTATTTTTGCTAAATGTTTTTACATGGTAGTCTGCCAGCTGCTGTCATGTTAGCATTGAGAATTTTTTAGTTGTAATGTTGTGGCATGCACCCCTCTACTTCTCCCGTATAAAGCAATCACATCATTCCCTCTAGGTAGGTTTGACAAAGAAGAAGGTCCTTCAAAATGTGTAGCCACGATCACTGCTCTGCTCGCATGTGATGTCACCCAGGAGATCCCTAAAACCAAACTGTGCCTGTGTGCAGAGCTCTGATCTGTCCTTTAGCCGCAGATATTCCTCCATCTGACAGCACTGCTATTCAGGACTACATGTCTGAACACAGAGAGGAGCCCATGCTAGAAGTGTTGAGTACATGTTTTTTCTATTTCAATTTTGTGATTTGGCCAATTTTCATTTGATCTTACCATTAAAGCTTTTAATTCTAGTGCACTTACTGTGTTCTTCTTTTGTTTGTTTGTTTGTTTCTTTGCCATAAATAACCATGTCTGTACTGTACAGGCAGATCTTTAATATCTGCTGTAATTAGATTTTAACACTGTCTGTCCTAACAAACGGTGAAAGGTGTAGAGGGTGGGCTTTTTTCATTGCATGTTAATGTGACAGTCATAGGACAGATTAATTCTGACATTGTTGAAGAAACCTTGCATTCAGCCCTGACACCTTCTCCTGAGCAACATTTAATTTATTTTTATTTTTTTAATGGTGTGTATGTATGCTGTGTGCATGGGAACACATAACAAACATATAGTGGACTTTTCTCTAATTTGATTGCAAAAGTAGAAATACCCTTTAATAAATTCAGGTGTGCTCTGTTTTATATCAGAATCTTCCCTGCTATATGACGCTTTCTCAAAGAATACAAAACTGGATTATAACTAGCATTCCCTGAGAATAATCCACACAAGAGATAACCTGTGTCGGCCCATTAATGGACAAACTTAAGCACTTCCTTCTAAGTGAATCATGCTCTAGTAACACAAAGGAATACAGAGCAATTTGCGTCAGCAGTACCATTTTACTTAATGCACACATTTTACATGAGTGCTGCTGTCCAGATCCATTATCATGCCCATGGTCTGTCTGCATAAAAAGAACACCCTTTTTAGTAAATAAAATGTGCTGTTGACTATTATTCTATTCCTTATCTCAATTCTGATGTAGAGCAACTGCATAAGCTTGCTGAAACGTTTATACAAAATATGCCAGAAAGTAGCTGAATCTAAACTTTAGTTAGACTAGCAATTGCAGAGAAGAAAAATACAAGAAAAGTAGTAGACTTTATGCATATTCACATCATTTCCATCCCCATCATCATTAGTAACAGAAAACCAACACAACGTCAGAGTGCAGAATGGAGCAGATCACTTTGCAGAAGATGGAAGCCCACAGATAATGATCGATTTGTGATACTATTATTTCTGCCACATATGCATTTACTTTGACATTGGCTTCCTCATCATCCTTGACGTCTCCTCTGACCCCATAAAGCAACATTCTCACCATCTGCAGCAGCCATATGTTAGTGGTAAAATGAACAACCACTCGCTCAATAAAAAGAGCAGGCCACCATATTATGTTGTGGACTGTGGAGAGGGATGGGAAAGGGTAAAAAAAATAAAAAACCTTTACATTGAGACTTTGTGCAATTAAGCATTACATTAAAGACAATGGGGAAAGACTGCTGTAATGATGCACTTCTTGTACACCAGTACCTAGTAAAACATGCATATCAAGCTCATATTTATATTTTACACAACACAGACATCTTACTGTTATCATTGTTGTTATTATTGATACTTTAATAGTATTTCCTATGTATAAATCATATATATATATATATATATATATATATATATATATATATATATATATATATATATATATATATATGAAAGCACACTCACATGTCTGCTCCTGTCGAAATAGTTAGTGACATCTACTGTATACCAACTCAGTAACTATGCAGCCACTCCTGGGCAGTATATCATTCTGTCTGTATGCTGGTGGAAACATGCGTACAGTTTTCCATCCACAGAAATAATGTAAAGTATATTGTGTCTGTGGCAACATGACAGCACATGTAGTTTCTTAAAAATTTCATGTGTGCATGTCCCCGCTACTTAGATGCTGGCTAAGTAGCTTAGATAATGGCTCCTGGTAGCTAGGTTATCAAAACCACAATTTCTGCTGACTTCCAGTATATTATCTATAAAATATATCTGAAGCTAAACTTTATTTTTGATTTTTGATTGAGCAGGAAATGGTTAAAACTCCAGTTATATTTTATATTTTTTCTTGTCATATTGGGGAGCTTTACCTTTACTCACAAAACATAGCATTCACAGGCATATCCTGGGCTAGACACACTCTTAGCAGGCAATTCTTTAAAGGAGCTATAAGCCTGAGACCTCAAAGAAAATCGAGATTCTCCAAGTGGGACATTCCCCTGGTCTTGGATTTTTTCTTAGAAAGAGAAAGACAGCACATGGATCAACTATCTATCAAAGATCTCTCCCTCAAAGCTGTCTTCCTTGTAGCCATAACATCGGCTAAGAGGGTTTCCAAAATTGGTTCTCTAGGATCCTAGGAACCATTGCTTACTTTCTTCCCGATCATGTAGCAATGATTCCTATGCTAGGTTCAAATCCAAAGTAACATCGGTATTTCATGAGAATCAGGAAATTATTCTTCCTACCTTTCGATCATCTGAGAACTCTAATATTCATCCTTTGGATGTCGGAGAAGTTTTAAAGCAATATCTGGAAGCCACAGCGGCTTTTCGCCAATCTGATCATCTGTTCATTTCCTTCCATGGCAAAAACAAAGGATTGCGTGCTTCCTCCAGAACCATTGCAGCGTGGATCGTTCAAGCCATCCAAGGGGCTTATAAGGCAAAGGGTGTGGCTCCTCTAGAAGCGGTGACTGCTCATTCCACTAGGAGAATTTCCACATCATGGGTGGCTGCCTGTCATGTCTCCCCGGAAGTGATCTGTAAAGCAGCCTCATGGTTGTCAATAAACACATTTATGACGCACTATTGCTTAGAACCGGCTTTTTTGTCTTCGGTTAATTATGGTTTACATGTTTTGTCTGTTGACAGTGTCAATTAAAGCTTTTCTTTAACCAGCAATTGCCCATCCGGGTGTGTATGGCTAGTCATATGCCACACGTAGGCTGCCATGGAGTTTCAGAAAAACTGAAAATGTATATCAAATACTTACCCTAATTTTCCTTTCCTGATGGACTCCATGGCAGCAGGAGTTCCCTTCCTTTGCTGAAGTAGGCTATATTACGGAACACGGTCTCTGACTAGAAGCAAAGATTTATGGGAGTAGGGTCCTATGAGGTATGAGAGGCGGGATTAACCCACACATAGGCTGCCATGGAGTCCATCAGGAAAGGAAAATTAGGGTAAGTATTTGATATAAATGTTCCGTTATTTTAAAAATCTGGCCTTAAGCAAATATAAGATTGTAAAGCTTTGACTGGGCAAATGTTTTCATCCTGACTCTTCTGTAATGTTATCCAGGATCCAATACCTAAAGCTGCAGAAAAATCTTTAAACTTTCGTCAAGTAATATAATATTTCATAATAAGATACCCAACTTACTAGCCTTTTATGGAGGTAAAATTTCAGAAACTCTGGATGCAGCAAAAAACGCCATTGAAAAAAATTACTTAAAAAGGATAGCTTCATACCTAGACAAGCAAATCTTAAATGTACAGTATGTAGCATCACTAAGTTGTGCAAAAATGGCTAGGGTAATTGGGAACCTATTATCTTTTCTCAAGTTTGCTTTCTATATCCTTTTAGAGCCTGCCTTACCGAGAAAAAATGTTGACATGTAGCCAGGCTATAAAAGCTTAGGAAAAGCAAACACCAGATAAGATTTCCCTAATATGCGACCATGAATATTTCCATTTAATTAAATATTAAAGAAATAAAAGCATGAGATGCTCTGAATATGTTGTATCTTGAAGGGAAGAAAAAAAGGTTGATCACAGTAGCCATGCATAAGTGTAATGTTTCCAAGTAGAATCAGTCACAGATTGTTTATTTGTAAAAATTAGATCAGATACCATAAATGGGAAGGACAAGATGACCAGACTAGATCCGTCTCCGGCATTAACCAAAAACAGGTCCATCTGCAGGTGAGAGAGTGCATCAGCTATTACGTTAGTCTTACCTGGAATATATTTAGCCTTTATTCAGATGTTCATTAAGAAGGATATTTTTCACAATATAACTATGACAGCTAGAACAATAATAGCTCACAAATGGAGAGAAAATAAAAGCCCAGGTATAGTAGAGTAAATATGTGAAATGAAGGGAATACAATATATGGAAAGACATATTAGAGAAGGAGGATACATAAAGAGCCAAATGCCAGTAATTTGGCAAAAATGGGATGAATTTCGGTTCTCGAAAAGAATAGAAGAATATGTATAAAGGGAAAACATTAATGAGTAAATGGAATAGGGCGGGAGAGAGAATAAGGGGGAGAAAATGCCCCCCCCCCCTTTTTGTTGGGGGATGTTGGAATGAAAGAGTATGGAAGACAGGAAAGTATAGATGTAGGTGAAAGTTGTACGGTATAATGTTTTTAAGATAGAGCAGATAATAAATATGGACCAAGATTCTGTATATTTTATATACAATTTTTGTTGTATTTAAGAAAATTAATAATAAAAATAAATTGAAAACAGATGTTCATCTTCAGGCACAGAAAGACCAAATAACACAAACATGAAACCACCTGAGGAGACTTGGATGAAAGACAATTAACCACTCCTTCAATTATCTGTACTAACTAATAACCTCCTATTAGCAAAATAAGAACCCCAGATCTCTATTGAAACAATAATATGTAACAATTCCAGCAGTACTATATGTTTGCAACCCACCTAGATGGTCAAGTGGATGCGCACCAACAGTTCGTCCAAATGGAGAGTCTAGTGATGGTCATCAAAGGAGGTATTTCCTACATTTACCATTGTATCATTTGGTAAGGAAGTGAGGGAAACATTTTCCAAGCAGTAACCAAAGTGTGAAAAGCAACTAGTTGACCTGCCTAGCAACAGTTGATAGTTGAAATCCTGCCTGGATACCAGTAACAGGAAAACTGCCTAGTATAAAGATCCTATTAACAAATAACAACTAAAACAGGCCCTAATTCATTTTACCAAGGGGTGCAAGGGGCTCACAATTCCATGGGGCCACTCCATAATATTTGTGGCCCTGACATAAACAGGACTTCCTGCACGGGGATGCAGGGAACACCTGTGCATCCCGTGTAAATAAACATGGACCTTGTGTGGGTCTATGCTGTAGTATGCCCATGTGAATTATGACTTATTCATTTTACAATAAAAAAAAAAAATGTTTTATAGCTCACAATACAATTTTTGTATTCTAATAAGCCTTAGGACTCATACATATCTCCCTCCAGCACCCATTAGTTATCGTAATATTAATACATTTTCTTTAGTGGTCCTATGACTCAATCTGTCAAATTTCTCTCAGAGATTTCTTTCAGAACTTATTCCACTTCTTCAGTACCACGCCAAGGGCTAATGTTGCAAGTTCACCTGAGTCCCCAGTTATATGTTTGTGTGTAATGACATGTATAGGCTTTGAATGTCTTGGAGAGTTTTGGAAGAACAAGATAATTGTTAAGGTTATTTTTGCTGTCTCTGTCCCTGTTTCCCTCACTTCCTTACCAGGTGATACAATGGTAAAAGTAGGAAATACCTCCTATGATGACCATCACTAGACTCTCCATTGAGAGGTGTATTGTGTTGTCAACTGTTTAATGTTCTCTCTCTGTGTATCTCTATCTAAGCTGTCAGTAGGGCAAGAAATTAGTAAAAAACCTTTTCAATGAGGTCACAAACAGCAAAAAAAAAAACATGACAGAGATAGTAACCCTATCGCATTCTATCCGAAACGAAACAAAGAAAAATATTTGATTGGAGTTTTATTTTAGAATACTCACAGAAAATCTATTGAATTACTTAACTAACAATGAGAAACAAATGCCTTTAAAAATGATTTATGATTAGAAGCAAAATAAATACATTTGAAATGTGACTTATTTTAGACTGCACCACACAGATACTTTGTTCTGCCACCAGACAATGGTTTCTTAACAAGGCCCATTCTTACAGCATCCAGCTCTCTGCAGCTACATAAACAGAAATGAATTAAATGGCTCAGACAATGAGACATAAAATATTCCTCACTGCTGGAAGCAGAAGGCCAGACAATGAATACAACTGTGCCTTTCTCACCTTAGTATATTTCCTTTCTTTGTGAGATAAATGATGCTGATTGAGTTACTCAGCAAGTATACCTAAGGTACCTGAATGTGAGGATGCTACCCCAAGTCATAATGGAAATTAACAGAACAAAAAAATAATAATTAATACAGAGAACATTCCGGAGAGCTAAATGAATTGATAAACACTTCTCCCTGAAGATTTTCGTTTTCAGTAATTAAAAAGAAGGCAAGGGTGGAGGGAAGAGAACTGAATGCCAATTTTAGCATTGGCAAACAACATTCAGAGTATGCAGAATGGATCATCTTTCTTGTCATTTCTCTCTATTGTTTTTCTTGATTCCAGAACCTGATAGTATGTAACCTGATAGAAAACAGACAGTCTGATGACAATTGCAGTACTGCAGACAAAAGTAAAAAGTAAAACTCACCCGAGGCTGCTGTCCTCCTTTCGTCCTCACTTATTCATCAGATAATAGTTCAGTTACAATTATTCACCTGCTATGACTCCAACAGCAATACTTTATTTTTTCCAAGTGTACATAAGAGCTTTTGGGCCTTAAGGTTCTATAGAGACTTTATACTCATTGTCAGATTAATTTTTTATGTCAGCATCAGGCAATGAATAGGATTAAAATAGGTGTTCATAAAAGGGATAATTATAGACAAGCTTGACTTGACAAGCTTGAATGTAATATTTGTAGATTTTTTTTTAATAATCAATTTATTTTATTTTATTATTAACTTCAACTTTCCATTCAGCATTGTACATGCATTGTACATTCCTATGTTCCATCGTTTACATAAAAGACACAAATAAACATTGCAGGAAAGAACTAGGTACAAAATTGTCTTATCAAAAATGTATCAGTTATACTTCCCACCCTTCCCCCCCCCCCCCCCAAGAGAAAGAAAGGTAAAAAGAAGAAGAAAGAAAAAAAGGGAAAGATGAAAAAAGGGGGCCTAAAAAATAAGGGAAAAAGGTTAATAGCTCACCTCCCCCCCTCCACGCCATCCCTGGCTGAGTAAGTCTGCTCTGTCCCTACCCACTCTATTTCTTCTACTTGAATTGTGTGTTCTCCTACTGTGCCTTTTTATGCCATTTAGGCAAAGGGAAGGGGAAAAACAACCCTTCCTACTTCCAAAGAGGCCACTGATGGCCATGGTGTCTATTCTTTTTATGTGGAAAATAATATATATATATATATATATATATATATATATATATATATATATATATGTATTTGTGCCTCGTGATTGAATATTAATCACCCGTAATTGTGTGTGGCAGCCCTCATGGCCTAATTCCCCAACTTGAGTAACAACAAACAAACTCAAGAAGGAAAAAAAAAGGGAAGAAGGGAAGGTAGGATCCCCTCTCCTACTTCCACGTGTTTATTTATTGATCCCCCCTCTACCAAGACCTCATACGTGGCCACTAATGGCCATGGTGTTAAAAAAAAAAAAATTATACCTTGTGATAAAAATATCTTCAGCCGTGTTTACATTCCAGCGGTCTTCTTAACCTACTCTTCCCCCAACTAGCCCATAATTCCCCCCCCCCCAAAAAAAAATGTAATATTCTCGTGGTGACCGTGTGCAGCCTCTGTCCTGACTCTACTTTAAGTCCCTACTCTCCTGTGTGTGCCCTACCTCCTTATCCTCCACCCCCCTTCCCATCCCTACCCTTACTATTTCAACGTGACTGAACTCGCACTCTCTCTCCTATTTAGGGGCAGGCATCTTACGCCACACTATCAAAGCAGTAACTGTAAGGGAGGTCAATGAGAGAGAGAGAGAGAGAGAGAGAGAGGGAGGGAGGAGAAGATAAAAAAAAGGGTACTTAAAAAATAAACTAAGAAGAAAAACATAAATAAGTCAATCCTAGTCAAGGTTCATGGTTGGCTCTTTTTTCTTCTATAGCTAAAACCATAAGCAACTATACTGGGGTCCTAATGCGTCTGCTACACCCCCTGCTTGCCCATTCCATGTCTCTTATCCTCAGCCCATTTCAGGTGCATACTGTATCCAGCCTGCCCATGTCTTCTCAAATTCCCCTTGTTTGTCCTTCACTGCTTAAATCCACCTTTTGGCTTCCATTATCCGATTAATCTTCCTTTTTCCAGTCTACTAGAGTTGGACAGGCGATCTTTTTCCAAAATCTGGGGATTAATAATTTAGCTGCGTTCAGTATTTGTAGAATGAAAGGAAAGGGTAAAAGGTTTTTTAGGAACCCCCCTTTCCTCATGGGATTACGACAGGAGGCAGTTTCAAGCCCCCCCCCCCCCCCTGTGTGACTAAGACACACAGGTGCCTTGTTAGGTCAAGTACACTGAGGTGAGGTCACATGGCCTATAGGGGGTAGGCCATGTGAATCATATCAGTGTGTATACAGGCAGGGAGAATAGTGTGATAGAATTGGCTAATCTGAAGTAAGGTCACATGGCAGACTAGAGTTAGGCCATGTGAACTTTACATCAGAAACCCCTGAGCCTGCCTATAAAAGGGGGCTCCGTGAAGGGGAGCGCATTCGCCTCAGAAGGCACAGCCGTGGTGCTCTAGGAGTAATCTCCACTGGGCAAACAATGCTTTCTGAGGCCAGAAGAATGAGCCTTCTGAATGAGCCTTCTGAGTCAGCTTATCAAGAGGGCAAATGAAGAAGGCGGCCACCGCCTCCGCCGCCAGAACATCGAGGTCCAGAGAGGGAGAATGGATCATCTCAGCACGGCATGTAGAAGAGAATATGACTGTGAATCCAGAAGCTGGTGAGTTAACCTTGGTACAATTACTAACTAACTTGGCTTGTTTAGTATCCAAGCCTGCTCAGGATTTAGATAACAGATACAAAGTGAGTCAAGGATTAATTTAAATATAGATAATCCTATTGCCTTCGTTTGGGGCGCCTCCTACTGTTCCTGTAGTAATTGCACCCAATCGTCTTCATTACACTCTGAATTAGTGAAGCATTTCACCTAAGCAATCACCCCAGTGAAATTGCAAAAAATTCTTCCTTGGCCTCTGGTTTATCCAGGAGATTTTTTCCAGGAAATTGTATATGTCCATCTCTGGTTTAAAATAACCATTTTCACATGTTAGAATCACACATGACATGAGGGAAAATATTTTAGTAGATAACAGCAACACTTATTCCAAGGGGGTAAACCACAGCAAGCCAACAGATGAGTGTTAACGAATGCTCAGGACCCAAATAGGTCAGTGAGTTACCCAAAAGATCAAAAGGAGCTCCCATAGTGTAAGATCGTCACACATAGGTTTATAGAAAGAACTTACATGGTATAAAAACATCAAAGACAAAAAGCCGGCCGGCAAATACTAGTGTTTTGGAGGTTAAAAACATTAGGCGCCACCCTATCACGAAGGGAGGAAGCTCCCTTGTATATGATTTCGGGAAGGGCTGTATGCAGTATCAGATCATTATTAATAATTAGGGATAAGCTTCGAGTTCGAGTCAAACTCATGTTCGACTCGAACATTGCCTGTTCGCCGAACAGCAAACAATTTGAGGTGTTCGCGGCAAGTTCGTGTGAACTTTAGAACCCTGTTAAAGTCTATGGGACTCGAACGTTTGAAATCGAAAGTGCTAATTTTAAAGGCTAAAGTGCAACTTATTGTCATAAAAAGTGATTGGGGGCCTGGGTCCTGCCCCAGGGTTCATGTATCAATGCAAAAAAAAGTTTTGAAAACTGCAGTTTTTTCGGGAGCAGTGATTTTAATAAGGGTTAAAGCGGATCTCCACCCTAAAGTGAAGATCCGCTGATCGGAACCCTCCCCCCCTCCGGTGTCACAATTGACACCTTTCAGGGGGGAGGGGGGTGCAGATACCTGTCTAAAGACAGGTATCTGCAACCACTTCCGGCCCGCAGTCTCGGGCAAAAGACGGGTTTTTTGGCGACATCCCGTCGCCCCCCCGTTGTGTGCTGGGAACTCTCAGCTCCCAGCACACAGCGGGAGCCAATCGCCGGGCGCAGCGCGACTCGCGCATGCGCCGTAGGGAACCGGGCAGTGAAGCCGCAGCACTTCACTTCCTGGTTCCCTCACCGTGGATGGAGGGGGGAGCAGCAGGGTGACGAGCGATCGCTCATCCTCTGCTGCGGACGCCGCTGGACTCCAGGACAGGTAAGTGTCCTAATATTAAAAGTCAGCAGCTGCAGTATTTGTTGCTGCTGGCTTTTAATATTTTTTTTCTAGTGGGCCATCCGCTTTAAAGTGAAACAATAAAAGTGAAATATTCTTTTTAAATTTTGTACCTGGGGGGGGGGTGTATAGTATGCCTGTAAAGTAGCGCTTGTTTGCCGTGCTTAGAACTATCTTTTGCACTGATACATTGATACATGTCCCCTGGGGCAGGACCCAGGTCCCCATACACTTTTTAGGACAATAACTTGCATATTAGCCTTTAAAATTAGCACTTTAGATTTCAAATGTTCGAGTCCCAAAGACTTTAATGGGGTTCTAAAGTTCACACAAACTTTTGGTCTGTTCGCAGGTTCTGGTGCGAACCGAACACGGGGGGGTGTTCGGCTCATCCCTATTAATAATATGCCAATGCTTTCTTATCAGATTCCTGATGTTTTTGTGTTGAACAGAGTAGGTGGTAACAAAAGGAACCTGAGAGACATTGTTCTCTTGTGGTGCTTTTCCCCCTGTAGAAGGTCCTCCCTGTCCATACGGTTGATTTCACCCAGGACACTCATCAAAGAATCATTGGCATATCTCTTCTCCCTAAACCTTTCTATTAATACAACTGTCTGTGCTAGGAAATCCTCATTATTGACTTTTTGGACCGAGTGCTTACCCCATCTTTGGGATTTGATCTGAGTCTAGTTGAGGATAATATCACACATTTGGTGGCAATGGCTACCATGGCGGGATATCGGTCAACCTGGTTTCTATGGTTGGCTTTTCTGGATTCCTTAAGTGAAAAACAGTGCTTTTTCTTAGAAATTGATACTTTCAGTTTTAAATCATCTATTTCTACAGAATTATTCATGGTCTCATGTGAATAAAGTTACATCCGGAGTCTCTTTCCTATTTAAATTACAAAACTTTCCTTCTTGTTCAAGTTTTTTCTTGGTTAAGCAAGCCCTGAATGGTTATAACAAGGGTAATTTTCTTTCAAATCTTTTTTATTGAAGTTTCAACATACATAGTGATATAGCAATGCAGTGAAATGAACATTGTAAAGATAATAAGCAGTGGAATCAACCATTTCGGAGACACATAACATAACACATAACTGGCTGGGGATGCGTGATCCCAAGAAAGAAGATATAACAGATCATTTGATAAAATGAACAACTGCAACAAACCAGTTGGTAGGAACGCATGTATACCGAAAAGGGAGGAGAAGGGAAAAAAGGAGGAGGGGAGGAGGGCATCAGTCAGGAAACATCAGAGCGCAATCAAGAGGTGGTTAATGGGCATGCGTGTTGGTGTACCAAAAGTGCCAGGGGTCCCATAGGTTTAACAGGTTAGCATAAGTGGGTTTCCCACGAGATAAAACAGTTTCATAGGTAAACTGAGTCTGTACCAATGTAACCACTTCTGTAAGTGTAGGGGGTTCTGGCATTTTCCATTTTCTAGCGATCAGCAGTCTCGTTGCTAGGAGGATGTGTGTCGTCACCAGTCGGAGGTCGGGTGGTATATCATCAATAGTTAGGTTGAGAATAGCTAGTTGAGGGGTCAGTATCACTGGGACACGGAGTACTTTCCGCAGCAATGATTCAACGTCAGTCCAGAGACGTCGTATGTTATGTGAGTGCAGGACCAAAAGATATGTATGCGGGTACCCAAAGAATTGCACTGTCTCCAGCAATCGCTCGAGGAGTGGCTATAGAACTTAGCTAATCTGTGTGGTGTCAGATACCAGCGCATCAACAGTTTCTGAGCAAGCTCCCATAGGGAGGTACAGGATGTGTACTTGTATGTAGATTTAATTGCCCTCTGCCATTGCATGTCTGAGAATGCAGTTTGGAGATCATTTTCCCAATCAGTAAGGGGTTTTGTTTTTTGAAAAGTGTTTTTGTCTTGCAGAGTGGAGTATATAATTGATGTACCTTTGGTGGTATGCCTGTCTGAGAAGAAATAGTTCCATAGACGTATGGGTAAAGAGCCTTCCAGGGAAGGGTTAGCTAGTAAGCATCTCCGTAATCTGTAGTAGGTGAAGAAGTCGGTAGTCGCAACCTGAAAACGTTCTTGGATACGTAAGAACAAGTCGGTCGTCGCAACAGTGCGAAGGTCCGATGTAGAGGACATATTGTTAGTTATCCAGGTCAGAATGTGTAAGTCAGGTGAGATTAGTTGTAACGTCTCAAGGGGGACAGGTATGGGTTTGATCAGGAGGTCAGTCCATTTAGAGTGGTGGATCGTCTTCCAAGCCTTGACTGAGGCCTGAATGGTAGGGGAGTAAATGTGGAGCAGCTTAGTGTTGGCGGTCATATGAAATAGCCAACTAGCGAGGTTCGGTCCGGGTGTCATAGAATTTTCTATTTCACTCCACAGCGTACAGGGTGGTGTGGCGAACCAATCCTTCGTCTGTGCTAGAATAGTCGCTAAGTAGTAGTCCCTAACATCAATTTGACCCATTCCACCCACTAGTCTATGTTTAATAAGCCTAGTATGACTACATCTAGACTTCTTGCCTTGCCATATGAATCTCGTGACAATGGATTGCAGTGAATTAAGGTATGGTTTAGAGAGGGGTATGGGTAGCGTCCGAAACAAATAGAGCATTCTTGGTAGTAACATCATTTTGAAAGCTGCTAAGCGACCTACCCAGGAGAATTTGTGTTTGGAGATGCTTGCAGTTTCGCGTATCAGCATTTGCTTAAGATTCAAGTAGTTATGTGGGAATAAGCCTTTCGGAGATTTGGTAAGTGTGATGCCTAGGTAAGATATTCCAGATTCTGCCCAGGGGTATTGGTATGTATTCCTGAGGAGATTACTCGTGATTGCGTCCTGACCTAGATCTAGAACATGGGTCTTCAAACTACGGCCCTCCAAGTTGTTCAGGAACTACAATTCCCATCATGCCTAGTCATGTCTGTGAATGTCAGAGTTTTACAATGCCTCATGGGATGTGTAGTTCCACAACAGCTGGAGGGCCGTAGTTTGAGGATCCCTGATCTAGAATATAGGATTTATGACTATTTGCTTTATAGTAGGATACAGCACTGAACCTTTGCAATAGGAGTTGCACCGAAGCCAGGGAGGAAAGTGGGTTTGTGATCATCAACATTACGTCGTCCGCAAATAAATTAATTTTGTGGTTTACAGCTCCCACTTGGAAGCCTGTAATCTTGGAGCTGGACCTGACATGTTCGGCCAGTGGTTCCATTATTAAATTGAATATGAGCGGGGACAACGGGCACCCCTGTCGGGTACCATTGGAAATAGAAAATGGTTTAGAGAGCATTTCAGACGTGTAGACTTGCGCTGAGGGGGAGGAATACAAGGCCAATATAGCGTGTTTTCCCTCTTCGGGGGCCGGAGTCTGTGTGGAAACAAGATATATTACATTGGGTTTACATAACCGTATTATCAAATCGTTTTTACAATTACATCAAATTTTAAAACAGCAAGCATAAAAAGTGCAAAAAAAACAGAATCATACCAGTCATGGGATGACACCTCGGTAAAAACACAGGGCAAAACGTCCATGGTAGAAAATATTCCTGAGTAAGATGGTATACAGGAAATTGGGGGATAGGCACCAAAAAAGAAAGCAAACCCTGGGCCAAAACTGCCGGACTAGAGAAAATGTATAGTCCCTAGAATAAAGGACAAATTACACAAAGTTGTATGCAAAATAAAAAAGGAATATATCAATTTTTGTTAAAGTAATGAAATGTAAGATATATACCTATCCAAGGGAAGTAATACTCAAGGATGGCCAGAGGGAGTCAGTATAGAGCACAGCAGAGAAAAACTAAAAAAATTTAAAAAATAACATTAAGCTTGGATTGAATCGGAAAAAAGGAGTAGAAGAAAAGGCTGATGATAAAAGAACAAGCCATCAGCATACCTTATTGTGAGCCTATTGCATGGTACCACCGCCATCAGCCAGGTCAAACATTCCCGGGAGACGGCGGTGTTTAAATAAGAAAAGGGGGCGTGATCGAGGAAGAGACGTGTGTGCGGCGGGCGGAGCTCTGACAGCGCGATCGCGTCACTGTCGCGTCATTGCTCACCGCCCTCTAGCCCTGGTATGATACCTTAGGGAGGGCGGAAGAGGGCGGACAGAGTGGGTTATTCCGGCCGCGCTGGCGTCAGGACGCAGACAGCGTCACGGCGTCAGACGCGGTGCGGATAGGCTGAAGGGATGTAAACATCGTCGCATCATGATGACATGTAGTGAATATCACATGACCCAGAATAGTCATGTGAGCGGAAGTGTACACATGGAAGAAAGAAAAGGATGTTCAGAGGGATATAAGGACTGTCAGCAGACAATGCTTAAGCAAAAAGCAATTGAAGAGTATAATGTTTAGACGAATGAGGTCCGAATAATGACACAGGACAACATAAGTAAAAAATAAAAAATAAACAATATAATGACTGTGTTTGCATGAAATCTCACTGACTGACAAAGAAGAGGAAATAACTTAATTAGATGGTGGCAGTGGCCAATATAAGGGTCCAGAGATAACGTATGAAGAGGGGAAAGAATAATTAACACCAACTCAGAGGTTCTGCTACCCAATGGACGACCATTCAGACCACGACACTTTGCAAATTGCAAGACCCCGGGGGTAGTATACCTACTTACATGCCATTGCAACAGGTTCTATGTGGGTAAGACTAAATTGCCCTTTTTCAAACGGGCTGCCCGACATATTAACACCATGCGCTCAGCAAATCCTGATCTGCCCTTAGGACGTCATATTTTGCTCCAACACAATGGACATTTTCCAGGGGCCAAATTCCTCATCTTGGATAGGATTCACCCTAATCCCAGAGGGGGTGACTGGAATAAAACCCTATTACAACATGAAACCCGATGGATTATAGACCTAGAGGCAACTACTTTCCCTGGCCTAAACGAACAAATTAGTTTTAGGCCTTTCTTGGAGGGCTTATCTTCGGGTGGGTGTGAGAAGGAGTACATTTATATTGGTGACGCGGTTGTTGTAATAACCATCAATTTAATTTGCTGTCTAGTTAATTTTGTTTTTGTTGTTTTTGATTGTTATTATCTTCTTGCCTTTTCTGATGAGTATCATCTAGTTATCATGTCCCTTGACTTGTGATGTCACCTCGGTATTTCACACAGTGTTTTTTTGCCTTTGGTTGATTTGGTGAATTGGGCACCCCCATCCCTATTGCAAGCATGGCGCACCCAGGCCGCCATCCCTGAGATGACGGCCTCTCCTTGACCCAGTCGTATGGCACATTCTGCCCCTCGACTTTGGGTCAAATCCTGCGCCATACAGTGATTCCGTTTGGACAGGGGGAATGTCCTATTTTTCTGATTGATCTGGGGTGTTGTCAACTCTCGTAAGGTCACGTTCCTATGATGTTACATTTATTTCAATGCACACTATCAAACGCCTTCTCTGCATCCAGGGAGAGGAGCAGAGAAGGCGTTCGGGTGGACTCAGCAGCATGAATAATATTTAGAATCCTTCGAGTGGCATCATATGTTTGTCTCCCTTTCGTGAAACCAGATTGGTCCCTATGAATGAGAAGAGGCATCAGGTCTATTAGTTGATTGGCGATAAGTTTGGCATAAATTTTTGTATCTAGGTTGAGGAGAGAAATTGGTCGGAAATTTTGCGGGCATGTGGGTTCCTTACCTGGCTTCGGCAGTGTGACAATTAGGGCAGACAACATTTCTGGAGGGAGAGAGGAGGACGAGGCGGCGTCATTACATACCCTAGACAGGAAAGGGGAAAGAATCATACCAAATATTTTATAGTACTCACTAGTGAGTCCGTCGGGGCCCAGTGATTTGTTTGGGGGTAATTTAGAAATAGTTTCCATAATTTCCTGGGAGGTGAAAGGGGCATTCAGCGACTCAAATTGATCCGCGGATAATGAGGGGAGGTTGATCTCCTCAAGGAACGAAGCTATATCGGGTGGGGAAGGTTGTGGCATCGAGGCATCATTTTTCAGGTTGTAAAGATTGTTATAGTAGTGGCGGAAGGCATCAGCAATGTCTGACGGGTCAATAAGTTTTTGATTTGAAGTGGGGTGGTAAAGGTGGGGGATTTTGGTTTTAGAGTGATGTCCTTTAAGTCTATTGGCCATGGCTTTTCCTGCCTTATTGCCAGTGGAGTATAGTTTGGCTTTGAAGTGGGTATGGGCTTTTTCAAAAGAGTCTAACAGGTGGGATCGAAGCTCTTGCCTAAGGAGGCCTAGTTTGGTTTTGGTATCGTGGTTAGGGTTGGATTGGTTTTGTCCCTCAAGGGTTTTGATCTCAGATGTAAGGGCGTCTAGAGGCAGTGATCTCCTCCTCCTCTCTCTAGCTCCCAATTGAACAAAAATTCCCCTTATGAACGCCTTGTGGGCATTCCAAAGAACCGAGTTATCCCCCACAGAGCCATCATTAAGGGAGAAAAATTCCTCCAAACGTTCTTGGACGTAGCCCGAGTAAATCGGGGAGTGGATGAGTGTGGCATTAGCACACCAAATCCGCGTAGCGGAAGTGGATAATGAGTCATTGATGGTTAGTGCGACTGGAGCGTGGTCCGACCACGTAATGGTAGACATTTCTGAGTTTGATATTTTGGGCAGTGTCCATTTGTCCACCAAGAAATAGTCAATTCGGGTATAGGAGTTATGACGTGGTGAAAAATAAGAATAGTCCCTTTCAGTGGTGTGGTGGCAACGCCACACATCGTACAGATCATTGGTTTGTATGAATGAGCCCATGGGTGACAGAAGTCTAGTAGATCTGGACGAAGTATCCATGGAGTTGTCGGGAACTATATTGAAGTCACCGCAGATGACAAGATGACCGTGTTTGAAGCGTGTTATCTTCTTCATGAGCTTGTTTAGGAAACAAATTTGTTTCGTGTTGGGAGCGTAAACCGTTACAATTGTATACCTGGTGTTGTTTATGGAACAGCCCAGAGCTAGGTACCTGCCGCCAACATCGACAAGGCTATTATGTAGCGTAAAAGTCACTGTATTTTTGATGGCTATCAAAACCCCATTTTTCTTATCAGGGCCCGATGCCCTGAAAATGTTGGGTAAGGTCCTGTTGGTGCAGGTGGGTTCTGCAGAAAGCTTGAAATGGGTCTCTTGTACACAGAGAACGTCACAATGGGAGGTTTGCGCCGTCCTCCATAAAGAGGATCTTTTAGCAGGATGGTTAAGGCCTTTGGCGTTTAGAGATATACATTTCGGCATAGTAGCTTGTGTGGTGCGGCAAAATACAGGAGTGGTAGTACTTACAGTTCGTGGGCGTTAGGTTGTAGGTCAATACGGAAGTCTGTGGTATTTCTGGAAGTCGAGGATTAAGGGAGGCTGTGTTCCTCAAGTGTGTTCGGATCTCAGATGATTAGTGCTCTCCGGGGCAAGAACAAGAGGGGAGATACAATGGAGGGTGACAATTAATAGAAGTAAATAAAATAAAACAATAAAAGAATAAAAGAAAACAATAAAAGAAACAAGTAGGGCAAATGGGAAAGATGAGGACCAGTAGTGTGGTAAACGGACTACTGAAGTCGTACGGAGGTGTTAGTCCGTGGGTAATCTGCAACGAGCAGGCACTGACCGGAGTGCTTAGGTGAGCTGTAGAATCGGAAAGCCGCTAACCACACATTCATCTGGCGGTGCTGGCGTGGGGACCGGTGTTGACCGTTTGGCTCTCATCAGCGTGGGACACCTGAATTGGAGCGGGTGCGTCCGGGAGAATTTTCCACTTTCTGAGCAGTTGTATGCCCTCCTCTACAGAATGAATACTGTGTTTTACTCCATTCTTGGTAACCAGAAGTTTGGTCGGGAAACCCCATTGGTAAGGGATCTTGTGGTTATTTAGTGGCTTGGTAATGGTTTGAAGTTGACGCCTCTGTTGGCGGGTGTATTGGGAGATGTCGGCAAACAGCTGCAGTTTCGCATACGGTAGTGGAAGTTGATCAAGGCGTCTTGTTGTCGCCAGGAGCATGTCCTTGGCGTGGAAGAAATGTATCACAGTCAATTATAGTCTCCATTGGGGAGAGATCAGGCGTGGAGATGAGTTTCCTGGCAAAAGAGTTCAGGTCCGCCAGTAAGATTGTTTCCGGAATGCCGCGAATTTTGACGTTATTACGTCTTGACCTGTCTTCGGCAGCACAGTGGTGCAGTGAGTAGCACTTTCGCCTGGCAGCAAAAGGGTCGCTGGTTCGAATCCCGACCACGACACCATCTGCCTGGAGTTTGCAAGTTCTCCCTGTGTCTGCGTGGGTTTCCTCCGGGTACTCCGGTTTCCTCCCACACTCCAAAGACATGCGGGTAGGTAAATTGGATCTTGTCCAAATTGGCCCAGTATATATGTATATATGTGTGTATGACTGTGTGTCCCTAGCGTGTCAAGATCCTACGGGGTAAAAATGACTGCACCAACCAAGCAGACACTGGCTGGAAAAAGCGCCCAGAGGCAATTCAGTTCGCATTCGTTGCGCTATACAAGTCATTCATTCATTCATTCGAGGTCCACCATCTTGGCTCGCACCCATTGTTGTTCATCTCTAGTGTGTTCATGGGCATCCACCAGGTCGTTTACAGTGACTGTCATGGCGCCCATCTGTTTTTTAACATGGTTCAGTTTTGACCCCATATGAACCATGTCTGATCTGAAAGCAGAGATCATAGCTGATATATTACTTTGTAGAGAGTTATGTAAGGAGACCAGCATCTCTTTCAGCATGGTGTCAATCACTGGCTGATTAGCGGTGGGGAAAGCTGCAATGGGGGATGGTGCGGGAGCCTGCGTGAGGAGACTATCTAGTGCTGGTCTCACCTCAGGTGCTGTGTCCTCCGTGTCTAAGCGCATCCGCGCTTTCGCTGGGCTGCCCTGGGAGGAAGAGGGACCCGATCCTGCATCGTGATTCCCGGAGGTGTTCTGGGGCAGGATGGATGGGATGTCTCCATCAGACAGAGCGGCGCAGGACCTGTCACCTCGCGGCGAGCGATCGCGGGCGCCATCTTGGCTGTGTCCTTCTGGTGCCAGGGCTCCGTGAGCCTCCTTGGTGTCCGGTATTCTTTTCTTTTCCGGGAGGACCCGGACTGATTCTCCAGTGTGGGGAGAGCAGGCAGGTGCATCTCAGCTGCGTGGGTCAGCGGTAATAGAGAGAATTTCTCCGGTCAGTGCTGGAGCTGTGGTCTCAGGCAGCCATTCAGCTCGGCGGTTAGCCACGCCCCCATAACAAGGGTAATTTTAATGTGGATAAGCGGAGGCCTATTACTCCAGATAGTTTAAGAATGCTGTGTGAATCAACAGCTTGAGTGTGTTTTTCTGATTTTGAAGCGGTAATGTTTAAGGCAGTCTTTGCAATATTTTTTTTGCGGCATTCTGAGTTAGTCTCGCATAGTAAAACTGGTAAGTTTTCTTTTCAACTTACAGACATAATTATTACAGACGAGACAACATTTTGAGTATAGCCTCATATAAAACTCAGTAATGATTTGAAAAAAGTACTATCATCCAAATTTGAATAGGAAAATTGAACCAAGTGAACATATGGTGGCAGTTGCTGATTCTGTCTAACCACTATGTAATCGCCTAGAGAGAAGGCTTGCTGGACTGTGTCGGTACTGATAACATTGTGTGACAGGAAGTCAGGTAAATCTATGGGTGTTGTCACAGATGGGAGATACATTTCTGCCTTGTTTAGACAATTGACCAATTACTATTAGGTGTCGGCTGCAGAAATAGCCAGAAAAGTTTAGGGCGTTGGAAAACTTCAGCTTCAACTTCAGAATGAGGCAATTAAGGCCTCTATAAGATATTCAAAGGATGACTACTGATTGCTGCATGCTGAGGCATTTTGAGTTAAGGAGAGCAGTCAGAAAGTCTTCTGAAGAGGTGAGGTGGTTGTTGATTTGTGATAAAAATCAAAAATACTATTATTTTTCTGCTGTCTGACCAGCAGTGTCTGCCCAGAAGTAGGCTGTGCCAGACTCCATAGGTAGGTTCCTGTGTTGTGAAGATAAATTCCCCAAGTGGCCATGGTTTATTTTATGTTTTGTTTTGTTTATGCTGTTTTGATGCTTGCACTTGTATCCAGCAATATGGAAGAATAAACCATATCCTTTGTTTTCAACCATCCTCAACTGCCTTTCTGTATAGTTCAGCGTGCAGTGAACCCATCCAGGGGGTCACACACACCCGCTACCGAGCGAATCCCTCACAATTGACACATATAGTATCATAAAAATGTGTTTATTACATATAAAAAAATATACAACATTCTAAAAGACAACAAGCCATACCCCACCCAAAAACAACAAATTACTGCTAACGGGTGACCCTGTGAGGTTTCTGTTGAGGTGGAGAGTAGCAAAATCCTTTACCAGTTTCACGAACACAGCTGCTTCTTCAGGAGGAACATCTGTATAGCAGATAGTATAATAAACTAGGATATAGTAAACATCATACAAAACAATAATACATGTAGTGTAAACATTGTATATAATTATTGTTTAATAAAAATAAGACCTGCTAACCCAATAGTAGGACCATAGACCAATGAAGGCTTAAAAATGCCACGCATGTAAATGTCACGCTCTAATAAGAATATCATAGTGTTGATTAATGATGACCAATAAAAAGTTGAACACCACGTGGGTAAGTGCAGAACAGGACTGGGAAGGGGAAGGAGGGGTGGGGGAGGGGAAAGGAAGGGAAGGTTGGGGGGGAAGGTGGGTGGGGAGTGGAAAAGGAGGGGGAGGGGGGAAAGGGGAGGAAGGGGGAAGAAAGTGGGGGGGGAAGGAGGGAAGGGGGTTTGTGGGGGGGTTACAGATGAGGTTGTGAAACATTCTAAAACAGATCAATTGGGTAAAGAACGGTGGATTTGTTTTCATGCCTTTAGTGGCTCCTACATCTGTCCCGTTAAACTTCTAGCAAGTTATTTACAGATCAGGCCTCATTTAGGGCCTTTTTTGTTTATACATATAGATGTTTCGGTTGTTTATACATATAGATGGCACACTGCGTGTGCAGTCGCTGCAGCATTGCCAATGTAGAGTTCCATCTGGTGGGCATGTCACAGATTAGACGGTTCTTGGGCAGATTGTATTCACTTTGGAGGTCTGTGAGCCAAGCAGTAGCATTGTATGACCTTTGGAAATGCACACAGACTTTCCTGGCCTGCTTCAGGACAACCTGTAAGCCTGGGTACCTGCCTAAGAACCGTTGCACCACCAAATTCAGAACCTGAGCAAAACAGGGCACATGGGTCAGTTGTCCCTGTCTCCCAAGCACACCAGCTCTAGCACCGCATGGCATCTCTTTGCCTGCATTCCTGCATAGCCCCTCGTATGCCTATGGAGCAAGGCTGGTTCCAAGGACACATCAGCACAGGAAGAGGCCACAGAGGAAGAAGAAGAGGAGGGGGTGGAGAAGAGAGGTGAGTCACAACCAGTAGTAGTGTTTTGGAGGCGTGGTGGTGGAACAACCTCCAACACTACTGTACCTTGCCCTGTGTCCTTCCCAGCTGCCAGCAGAGTCCCCCAATGCGCCGTGAAAGAGAGGTAACGTCCCTGTCCATGCCTGCTGGACCACGAGTCAGCAGTAATACGCACCTTAGCACTGACCGCCCTGTCCAGCGAGGCTTGAACATTGTCTTCCACATGGCGGTAGAGAGCCGGAATCGCCTTCCGTGAGAAAAAAGGGGTGTTTGGGAACTTGCCAATGGGGTACCGCACATTCAACAAACTCATGGAAGGGGGCAGAATCTACCAACTGAAAAAGTAGCAGTTGAAGTGCTAGCAATTTTGCTAAGCTAGCATTCAACCGCTGGGCATGTGGATGGCTGGGAGAGGACTTTGTTCGGTGATGCAGCAGCTTGGGCAGGGAAATTTGTCTGGTACAATCTGACATCGGTGTACCGATAGTAGATTGCCCGCATGTACTACTAGGTTGTGACACACCTAATTCTACACATTCAGTCCTGAGGACTGAGGGTATAGTGGGGTTGGAGATCCCAGGTGATGAGGGGCATGGGGAGGGTCACTTTGTTCTTTGGTGTGGGTCTTTCAGGTATGCTTGCCAACGAACTGCATGGCAGGTCGACATATGTCTGGTCAAGCATGAGGTGCCCAAGCAGGTGATGTTTTGGCCACACGAGATACGCTTGAGTCATATGTTGCAAATAGCAATGGTGCGATCTGATGCACACCAAAGAACTTTTGCAGTAACGCTTAGACACAGCAGCGCCCACAGGCATAGCTTTGCGATCTAATGCAGTTGGTGTGCTGCCCTTAAGCTGGCCCCTGGAGGGCATTCTGCCTCTTTGGAGACATGCCTGTGCCTCCACCTCCTCCTCCTCCTCTCTCCTATCAGGCACCCACATAGAGTCAGTGACCTCATCATCCCCTCCCTCCTCATCACTGTCGAAAGCTGCAGCTGGGAAAACATGACTGCCAGATTGCTGTCCCTCTTGGGCACCCCCTCTCTCTGGGCTCACATTACTGCCTTCCTCTATCGGTTTTCCATCATCAGAGCCTTCAAAACGCTGCGCATCTTCATGCAGCATGTACCCAACACTGTGTTGAAACAGTTTGGGGAGTCCTCAGGAGGACATGGTGGGACTAGAGAAGGATTAAGTGATGCCATTGAGCAGAGGGAAGAGGATGCCTTGGCAGCTAATTTGCCAGACAAAGTACCCTGAGCCTGGGTGAGAGAGAATGAGAAGGATGAGGGTGGCTTGGTCATCCACTCTACCAGCTCCCGAAAAGAAGGACGAGCGTGTGCAACAGCCACGTGCTGAAGAGGATGCACCGTGTCCACCACCAGCACTGTTGCCTCGAGATGCAGAGCCTGCTTGCCCTCGTGTCTCTCTGCCTCTCTTTGTTGTCCTTCCAGGCATTATAATGGCCTGCAGAGGACAAAGTCAGTACACACACCTTGTAGCTTCGGGTGCAAAGTAATTAGCACACCTGCACTCTAAACCAAGTGGGCTTAGGTGCAAAGTACTTAGCGCACTTGCACTATAAACCAAATGGGTTTAGGTGCACAGTAATTAGCACACCTGCACTATAAAACACGTGTGTTTAGGTGCAAAGTACTTAGCACACTTGCACTATAAACCAAATGGGTTTAGGTGCACAGTAATTAGCACACCTGCACTATAAACCAAATGGGTTTAGGTGCAAAGTACTTATCACACTTGCACTATAAACCAAATGGGTTTAGGTGCACAGTTATTAGCACACCTGCACTATAAACCAAGTGTGTTTAGGTGCAAAGTACTTAGCACACCTGCACTATAAACCAAATGGGTTTAGGTGCACAGTAATTAGCACATCTGCACTATAAATCAATTGGGCTTAGGTGCACAGTAATTAGCACACCTGCACTATAAAACAAGTGGGTTTAGGTGCATTGAGCACACGGGCAATACAACACGTGAGTGAGAACACTGCAGCTAGCACAATCAACTGCCTGACAGGTTAGGAAGAACCAATCTAACTAAACCATACAGTGTATGAATATATATGTACAACTCCTGGGATGTATATATATCCTCTACACACTGTAAATTTAACTGACTAGCCTGTCTGCTCTATCTAGCTAGAAAAAGACAATCTCTCTCTCTCTCTTTCTGATCTGTAACTAGTGCTGCAACACACTACACAAGGCCGCCCAGCAGGCAGTCTTTTATAGTGTGGGGCGTGTGCTAAAGACCTGAGCCATAATTGGCCAAAGCCACCCTGGCTTTTGCCAATTATGGCTCTCCGTTCTTTGCGCACTGTGATTGGCCAAGCATGTGGGTCATAGTGCATGCTTGGCCAATCATCAGCGCGCAATGCTGCAGTGAATTATGGGCCGTTGCGCGTCACTCGAATTTGGCGCGAACCACCCGCTTTGTTCGAAATTCGATGAACGATCGAACAGGCAGTGGAACATGGGTTTGAGTCGAACGCGAAGCTCATCCCTACTGCCCGCATATTAAACTAGGGTGCTTAGCGTGCAGGCAGTGTGAACGGGCCTTACAGTCACATTTACATGATGGGGCAGATCCAGGACAACCTGGGTGCAGAGGAAGTGGATTGAAAAATACTGGCCATTAGTCTGAGGACATCTGGTGGCAGAGAAAGGTATTGTGGGGAAACCTTCTGGACTGAATCTAAATGTTGCAGTTAAGTCTGGTTTTAGTATTTTATATTTTAATAGATTGTTTATTTTTATCTTGGTGTTGTGGTTGGAGATCTACTTTAAATGGAGAGTTTTCTGATCTGCACTTTGCATATATGATGGAGATAGGAAGAGTATATACTCAGCATATAGCTATGAAGGCTTGTAGCCTAAAAGCATTACGGCGCGTATCTCCTGTAATTATGAATGACCCGACGCAAACGACACTTTTTTTTAACTGTGCATGCGCCAGCCTTGGACGTATCCCAGTGCGCATGCGCAAAATCACATCGCAAAACATCAATGAAAACGACGCGAACGTAACATACGCAAATCCCTATTCGCAAACGGTTTACGCAAACGACGTGAAGGACGGAAAAATCGACGCTGGCCCGACGAATACACCCCTCACATTTTTGTAAATATTTTATTATATCTTTTTATGTGACAGCACAGAAGAAATGACACTTTGCTACAAGTAAAGTAGTGAGTCTACAGCTTGTATAACAGTGTAAATTTGCTGTCCCCTCAAAAAAAACTCAACACATAGCCATTAATGCCTAAACCGCTGGGCGCAATTTGCCATTTTCCCTCCTTGGTGTCATGTGACTCATTAGTGTTACAAGGTCCCTTGTGTAAATGGGGAGCAGGTGTGTTAAATTTGGTGTTATCGCTCTCACTCTCTCTTACTGGTCACTGGAAGTTTAACATGGCACCTCATGGCAAAGAACTCTATGAGGATCTAAAAAAATATATTATTGCTCTACATAAAGATGGCCTAGGCTATAAGAAGGTTGCCAAAACTCTGAAACTGAGCTGCAGCAAAGTGGCCAAGACCATACAGTAGTTTAACAGGACAGGATCCACTCAGAACAGGCCTCGCCATGGTTAACTAAAGAAGTTGAGTGTACTTGCTCAGCATCATATCCAGAGGTAGTCTTTGGGAAATAGATGTATGAGTGCTGCCAGCATTGCTGCAGAGGTTGAAAGGGTGGGGGGTCAGCCTGTCAGTGCCCAGACCATACGCCGCACACTGCATGGCTGTTGTCCCAGAAGGAAGCCTCTTCTAAAGATGATGCACAAGCCTAGCAGACTAAGGACATGGAATACTGGAACCATGTCCTGTGGTCTGATAAAACCAAGATAAACGTATTTGGTTCAGATTTGGTGGTAGGAGTGTCATGGTCTGGGGAACCATGAATGCCAACATGTACTGTGACATACTGAAGCACAGCATGATCCCCTCTACTCGGAGACTGGGTCATAGGGAAGTACTTTACATTGTAGCAAAGTGTAATTTCTTCAGCGTTGTCACATGAAAAAATATAATAAAATATTTACAAATATGTGAGGGGTGTCATCACATTTATGAGATACTGTATGTTTGAGGTATGACATATAACATTATATGAATGCACAACCCCGCACATCCAGCTCCCCTGCTGTGACAGAATTTTAACACACTCTGTGAACTTAAAACTACAAGGTCAGTCTGGCAACCTTTGCGGCTGTCGGCTTGTAGTTTTCATCCTTCCTGTCAGAATGTATCGGCTTCCATCGACAGGGTACAAGGAAGCCGATATACTGACAGATCTACAGGAGACCTGTATGGCATCAGAGATCTGCTGATTGCTGGTGCAATGTTTTACAGGCTCCAGAAATAATAAATAATAAATGCACATTTTTTTCACCTGCAAAAAGATGTGTATTTATTATTTTTTGTCAAAGGGTGAAGTTATCCTTCAATTTTTTACTCAAACGTGCACTTTACGGCTTTGAATCCTGCTGGCTCTCTTAGTGCTGCTTTCCAGAATGTCTAACAGTTAACAGTGGACTATGCAGTCTGAAGTCAGTCTGTTGGCTTGGAGAACAAAGGTGGATGGAAAAGGGAGGAGCAGAGGAGTGCCTTGCCATTCTTGGATTCTTATACATGTAATAGTCAATTAAGACTTCAACTGGGTGGACATGCAAATGGAAAGCGCGCTATTGCCGGCGAACATGCCTGTCACGACAGCATATGGGGGAATTGTTGAAGTCAATGGGGCTCGAACCTGCAAAATCAAAAATCCTCATTGAAGACTTTTATGCAAATTATTGGCCATAAAAAGTGTATGGGGACCTGGATACTTCCGACATGTATTAATCCAAAAAAAGTTTTTAAATCAATCGTTTTTAAAGGAGCAGTGATTTTAATTATGCTTAACTGCTTCACCCCCAGAAGATTTTACCCCCTTCCTGACAGAGCACTTTTTACTTTTTGCCACTGCGTCGCTTTAACTGACAATTGCGCGGTTGTGCAATACTGTACCCAAACAAATTTTGCGTACTTTTGTTTCTCACAAATAGAGCTTTCTTTTGGTGATATTTGATCCCTTCTGCAGTTTTTATTTTTTTGCGCTATAAACAAAAAAAGAGCGACAATTTTGAAAAAAAAAAGTTTTGAGAATGACACAAATATTCGTTTTCACAAAATTTGCTGTTAAACTGCTTTTAGATCGTTGTTTCAGTTGTTTCTGTGATGTAGTGAAATATAATTACACGCACTTCATACGTTTCAAAGGCTTTTATCGACAATTACATGACATTTATGCAAAGAGTCAGTATTTGCATTGTTGGCCCTTCTTTTTCAGGACCTCTGCAATTTGACTTTGCATGCTCTCAATCAACTTCTGGGCCAATTCCTAACTGATAGCAACCCATTTTTTCATAATCACTTCTTGGAGTTTGTCAGAATTCGTGGGTTTTTGTTTGTCCACCCGCCTCTTGAGGATTGACCACAAGTTCTCAATGGGATTAAGATCTGGGGAGTTTGCAGGCCATGGACCCAAAATGTCAACGTTTTGTTCCCCGAGCCACTTAGTTATCACTTTTGCCTTATGGCACGGTGCTCCATCGTGCTGGAAAATGCATTGTTCTTCACCAAACTGTTGTTGGATTGTTGGAAGAAGTTGCCGTTGGAGGGTGTTTTGGTACCATTCTTTATTCATGGCTGTGTTTTTGGTCAAAATTGTGAGTGAGCCCACTCCCTTGGATGAGAAGCAACCCCACACATGAATGGTCTCAGGATGCTTTACTGTTGGCATGACATAGGACTGATGGTAGCGCTCACCCTTTCTTCTCTGGACAAGCCTTTTTCCTGATGCCCCAAACAATCGGAAAGAGGATTCATCAGAGAATATGACTTTCTCAGCAGTCCATTCACCATATTTTCTGCAGAAGATCAATCTGTCCCTGATGTTTTTGTTGGAGAGAAGTGGTTCTTTGCTGCCCTTCTTTTTTTTTTTTTTTTTTTTTTACAATCTTTCTTTTTTTATTAGAGAAAAATAAAAAAAATAAAAAAAAAATCAGAGTACAAATTACAGCCAGGGTACCTAAGTACCACACAATAACACATAGTCAAAACATATCAAATACATACTCTGAAAGTAAGCAACTTTTATATCTTATAACAAAGAAAAGCACAGGGAAACATCACTTATCTAGGATATTACCCTCTACTAACTAATACTAAAAGGAGATAAGAAAAGGAAAAAAAAAAAAAGGAGAGAAAAAAAAAGAAAAAAGAGAAAGAGAGGGAAAGGGGGGCCAAAGACACCGTAGTGCAACGAACTATCTAACGTCTTCTACCTACCACGAAGAGTGGAGAGGAAATGATCAGAGTCAGGACCACAATCTCATGCCGTATAAAATTGTAACTATTGATTAGAATACCTGAACGTCACCCAGGGTAACCATGTCTGATTGAATTTTTCTGACGATTCCCTGGCAATTGCTACAGTTTCCTCCATTTGATGAATATTCTCTATGGAGCTAAACCATTCCGATATGGAAGGGATATGTTTCGATTTCCAGTGCCTGGGAATCAAAACTTTTGCTGCGTTCAATAGATGTCTAGTCAATGATTTTTTATAATGTTGCATAGAGCAGTCGGCAATGTGGAGTAAGCAACATGCAGGCGTAAGAGAGATTGTGGTATCCGTAATGGCCCTGATCATTTCACACACCCTATCCCAGAAAGGTCTCAGACACGAACACTCCCACCAAATATGAAAAATGGTACCCGGGTCTTGCTCACATCTCCAGCAAGAATCCGATGTCAGCGGGTACCACTTTTTTATTTTGTCCGGAGTAGCATACCATTGTGTCAAAAGTTTATACAACATTTCCTGCAATCTCGTGCCAATCGCACACTTATGGGCAAAAATGCAGGCACCTTTCCATTGCTTATCAGTAAAGTTTGTTTTAAGCGCATTTTATTCGTATTCCGGAAGCTAACCCCCCCCTATCTAGTTGAAGCCAGGAATACATGAGAGAAGTCGATCTCGGAACCAGAGCTCCAGCCAAGCAAATTTGTTCAAAGGGAGTTATCGGTCTAAGAAATTGTTTTTTAGTCTTGGAAACCTGTGTATAGTTATGCAGCTGGCGGTAAGTCCAGAATGAGAGAGAGCTCTGAGAATTTATCTCCTTTTTAAGGGAATCAAAAGATTTTAAGGTGTTAGCCTCAAAACAATGTATCATTAAGAGGGGCATCGATTGATCGATTGATGCCAAAAGATGCAAGTCCATCCCCGGCATGAAATCAGGATTACGTGTAATAGGGGTAAGTGGACCGGGACATGAGGACAATTTATGATATTTCAACATCCTATGAAACACTCTAAGCGTAGACCCCACCAAGGGATGCTGCTGCAAACTCTGCGGGAGTTTCCCCCAAGGAATCCAAGGTAGGAATCTAAGATGTAGTGTGGAAAATGTTTCCTCTAATGTAACCCAATCCTTCTGCTCCCTATGACAGTTCCAGTCCACAATTCTAGCTAGATGCATCGCGGAGTAATAGAGTTTGAAATCCGGCAGACCTATACCCCCCTCATCCTTAAATTTTGAGAGCGTATCCAGCTTTATCCGAGGTTTTTGCCCCTTCCAAATAAAAGTACGTACAATAGCCTGAAGTCTTTTAAAAAAAAGACCTGGAAGTGGAATAGGTAAAGTATGAAAATAATATAAGATTCTGGGTAAGATTACCATCTTCAATAAGGCAGCTCTGCCAAACCAGGAGAAAGGTCTAGAGGTCCAACCTTTAAGATCTACTTGACACCAGGCCATCTTCCAAAAGTCTTCACCTCACTGTGCGTGCAGATGCGTTCACACCTGCCTGCTGCCATTCCTGAGCAAGCTCTGCACTGGTGGCACTCCGATCCCGCAGCTGAATCCTCTTTAGGAGATGGTCCTGGCACTTGCTGGACTTTCTTGGGCACCCTGAAGCCTTCTTCACAAATGCAGTGGAACTTTGCAATTAATTGCAATTCGTCTGATCACTCTTCATAACATTCTGGAGTATATGCAATTTCCATCTCAAAAACTGAGACAGAAGACTATGTGAAAATTAGTATTTGTGTCATTCTCAAAACTTTTGGCCATGGCTGTACATTGTCTAAGTTTCCCTGGCTTCTACTGCAAGAACCTTTATTAGAGACAAAGCAAAACATTTGGGGGCTTGTCCAGGATTGTGCTTAAGCTTTAGTAGACCTGCTTTTCTGTGGTGTGCTTTGTAGCTTGTGCTGAAGAAAAATGTTGCGTACACTGGTTAGGAAGAGTAATGCCGCGTACACACGATCAGTCCATTCGATGAGAATCGTCTGATGGACCGTTTCCATCGGTTAACCGATGAAGCTAACTGATGGTCCTTCGTGCCTACACACCATCGGTTAAAAAAAAACGATCGTGTCAGAACGCGATGACGTAAAACACGACGACGTGCTGAAAAAAATTAAGTTCAATGCTTCCAGGCACGCATCGACTTAATTCCGAGCATGCGTGGATTTTTAACGGATGGTCGTGCCTACAAATGATAGTTCTGTTTGCTATCGGTTAGGTATCTATCGGTTAAATTTAAAACAAGGTGGCTTTTTTTTAACCGATGGATAAATAACCAATGGTGCCCCCAAACGATCGGTTTGGGCCAATGAAAACAGTCCATCAGACCATTCTCATTGATTTAACCGATCGTGTGTAAGGCTAAAAAGGTTTCTGGAGTAAATGTGCACCCTTCCTACCTGGGCGAGAGATAATCAGTCACAGTGGATGTCTGTTGCAAGGAAGCTGGCTAGATATGCTTCTCTTTTGAACAGAGCTTGAGGGATGGATTTTATGATCTTTCCTCAGATTTTAGTCTCAAAATGTTGGGTTTACATATTGTTTAAGCTAACTAAAAGTTGATACTTAACTGCTTTCTAAGGACAATATTCTAATTTCCAGTTATATATAATTAGCTGTATGAAGCAATGTACAGTATATAATTCATGTCTAAAATACATTGGTCTAGATTCACGTACATCGGCGCATTTTTGGACCGGCGTAGTGCAACTCCTTTAAGTTAGACCGGCTTAATTTCGAGGCGCAGGTGCCGTATCCTTGTAGTATTTTCGTCCAAATTTGCACCGGTGCATTGTAAATTCCGAGGCGTAAGGCGGTGTAATTCAAAGTGGGAAGGACGTGGGCGTGTTCCATTGAAATGAGCCGTGACCCCATGCAAATGAAGGGCCGGCCAGACTGGGCATGTGCACATGAAGCAGACTATGGTCAGCACCTCTCTGAGCATGCTTAGAACTCGGCACAGCGCAATCAGTTAGATAGGAACTAGGCCAGTCAGACTTAGTGAGCTATGCACAGTGCTTAAATAGACCGAGAGAAATGCCCTTCCATTGCAAAAGTACATCCGATTTTTTTTTCCCTTCCTACAGCAAGGTGTTTTTGTTCTGTTGTTTGTTAGTGTTTGTTGGTTTGTGATGTGTCTTTGAGATTTTTGGAGAGTGATTTGGAGAATGTTTTTTGCTGAGTTTTTTTTTTTTTTTTGCTGTGTTTTTTTCTTTTTTTGCTGGGCATTTTTTCTTTGATTTTTTTTTCTGTTTGTGAATGTTTTTTTGAATGTGGGGGTGACATTCCTGCCACCACTCCACTGAAAAGAGCCACTGGCAAGGAAATGGAGTGCTGCCAGCACCTTGCCCAGTGGCTGCACTGCATGTGAGCGGTGAGTTGGGCTGGTGATGTCCTCATGCAGGGTTGTAGTTAATTCCAGGATGGCATGAGGGGTGAATCTGAAGATGCGATGCACCTCAGAATCACTCATGTCAAAGATGTCTATGCGTGTGCGGTATATCCTCTCCCGTGCCCTCCCCTGTGCCCTCCTCCGTGCCCTCCTCCCTTCTGTGCTCATCTAAAGTCAGTAGTATAGCTATGAGCAAGGATGCCCCTGGCATGTTGGCAGGGCCGCCATCAGGAATTATAGGGCCCCTTACACAGCTTCAGGCATGGGCCCCCTGGAGTAGAGAACTGGGGGGGGGTGCTGCCACCTAGATATAAAAAAGAGGGGGGTTGCCATCTGGGGCCCTTGGGAACTCCGGACCCCTAAAAAAAAAAAAACATTTTTTTTTGTTTTTAGGGGGTTCCCATCCGGGCCCCTGGGGACCCCCGGGCCCCTTACAGGTGTAATGCCTGTACCCCCCTGATGGCAGCCCTGCATGTTGGCATATAGATTGTTGTCCTGTAAGTGTGGGTGCTCAGCTCGTCCCTAACGGTGTTGCTTTAGCTGACATGTAGACGGATTGTCTAATTTTAAACCTGCTTTTATATGGTCTAATTTTAGACTTTCCGTGCAGCTGATAAGCACATCGTGTAGACTGCACCGCACAAACTTACTTTTGTGGATCGGCGTATCTCCCTCATTTGCATATTTGCATAGGAAATCAATGGTGTGGACGCAGTAAATGTGCACCTAGGATGTGCAGGCGTAGGCAAGTTAGGCCGGTCGGGAGTAGCCTATTTTGGTGCGTATCTAGTTCTGTGGGTAGGGTGCAAATTTAGACTTAGACGGCACATCTCGAGATACTCCGGCGTAAGTGCTTTGTGAATCTGGCCCATTGTTGCTAACTGTTTTTTCAGCCATCCTGCAGTCCAAGAAATAGAATACAACCTTTAATCAAAACATCATCACTGATTTAATCTTAACCAATTGTCGACCGCCCTATAGCAGATTTACTGCTACAGGGCAGTGGTTCTGTGCAGAATCATGTATATGTGCGTGATACCGTACTCCTGGGTAGGGGGCACGCACTTGCACCACCATCTTGTTGTTTTTGCTGTAATTATTCACAGCAGAAGCCAATTAGTGGGTGCCAGCCAATAGATGTCCACCAGCGCGTGCTGATCTTCGAGGAGACAGGCTGGACAGAGCTCTCCATATGTAAACAATGCAGAGCTCAGTCCTGACAGAGGGGTTGTGATGGATTTTCTTTACCTTGCTAAGAAAATCCATCACATGCCTTAGTGAAAGCACCACACATAGTACACAAAAACACTGGTTAGGCACATATTTAACCCTTTTTTAGCCCTAGATGTTTAACCTCTTCCAAGCCAGTGTCATTAGTATAGTTATAGTGCATACTTTTAGCACTGATCACTGTGTCAGAATGTCCTCCACATTATTACAGCCCTGCTATAAGTTGCTGATCGCCGCCATTACTAGTATAAAAATAAATAAAAAATCCAGTATATATATACCATAGTTTGTAGACGCTATAACTTTTCTGCAAACCAATCAATATACACTTATCGGGATTTTTCTTTATCAAAAATATGTAGCAGAATATATATTGGCCTATAATTTGGAAGATTTCTTTTTTTTAGTGGATATGTTTTGTAGCAGAGTATAGTAAATATAAAATATTGTTGTTGTTTTTTTTTTTAATTGCCAGACTTTTTTGTTTATAGCACAAACAATAAAGAACCCAGTTGTGATCAAATACCAACAAAATAAAGCTCTATTTGTGGGGAAAAAATATATACATTTTTTTTGGTACAGCACTGTATGACTGCGTAATTGTCAGTTAAAGCAAATACAGTGCAAAAAATAGCCTGGTCATGAGGGGGTTAAATCTACGGTCAAGTGGTTAAGCATGAAATCATAATGAAATGAATTTCCTTATACTGTATATCAAAAGCAGACTAGCATATATTCATTATAAGAATCCGAGGAACAGTCTGATAAATATGTGCAACACACAGAATTATGATGTTTGCAAGGATTTAATCTATCCAATAAAATTGTAGAAAAGTAATGTTCTGTTATTAAAATGTCAGTGGAATCTGCTGCAAACATACGGATGCATATGACCATCACTCTGAGTAAATATACATATGGAAAAGTAGTAAGAGATCTTATGAATTCAGAACCTGGAAAGCAAATGTTTGAACTAGGAACTAAGCAAGTGGACTGACTTTGAACTATCAATATTAAGGTGTGAGTTGGAGAAGATAGCAATATACTATATCATAATAATGTAGTATCTTCTTCATGTGGCTCTTGTCCTGAGCTACATTAATCATTCATAGGCACAGATGTTTACATTTGTGATTTAGCCTTTTTAAAAGGATAAAAGAAATGTGTTGGAATGACACAGACATGCAAAGCAGGCAGAAAAATTTACAGCACTCTTTTTTTCTGACATGTTTCTCTGATCTGTATGTAGTTTCACAAAGAATGATCTAGTTAGGTGATAGCTATCACAAAAATAAGAGTGTGGGTTTTTAATATAATGCTTTATGCTGACTTATATGGTGCCCTAACGCATTTGTTCCAAGATCAAGAAGGTGGGCTTTTATGCTCACATGCTTCACATTTACAATAGTAAAGTATAAATGTATAGGAATTAGATCAGGTAATTATGATTGCTGAACCTTTTGTAGTCACCTTTTGTAGATGCATCTTTGGGTACTTAGTTGTCTCCAAGAACTTATTCGGTGATTGAAAGAGAATATAATAGCCATCGCTCAAAAAAACTAAATATAAATCATAAAACATGACCACAGAGAGTAGTTGATAAATTTGTAGAGGTCAAAAAAAGGAGCATGGATCATACAAAGGGGGAGACAAAAGTGTGATTGATAGTAAAGGTAGGGGTTTTGTCAAGGATAACCAAGCCAATTGTAAAACTAAGAAAACAATTTTAGGTGGGTGCAGTTAAAGAAAAGTAAAAAATAGTATGGTCATCAGGAAATATCAGTCCACACACTTCAATGACTGTATACACTGTAAAAAAGGCAATTTAGAAGTTTAACACGTTGTCCTTAAAAAGGGATCCTGACCTGTCAGACAGACCGCCGTTGACTAATTGACTTCCAGGTGGACAGCAAATCTAAAAACCATTAGGGGGTGGCTCAACGTGATTGGCACTGCGCTGATAAGCCGTTCACCTCTGCAGCCAAGGGTTCGGATCCCGGTCTCGGCTACATGTGAATTGAGTTTGGTGGTCTCAGCCCGCCTTCCAGTGGGTGTGCTATGCAAGGTAAGCCTGTGCTTAGTACGCCACCACACTTGCACGCACACGAAATTGGTTTAACACGCACGCACTTTGGCCATGCAGGATCCTAAAAAAGGACGAAGGGCCTACGGGGCTGGCTGAGCAGGCTAGGCCCCCTCACTTCCTCATAGGGGGAGTCCCTCTGCCCCATCGGGGTCCTGTTGGGCCCCGTTGGGCTCCTAAGCGGAGCAGGTAGGGCGGGGTGAGGGGGAGGTCCTCCCTCACACCCGCTATTGCCACCGGGGGCATGGAGAAGGATGGCAGATTGCCTCTGGGGGGAGGGTCTACCTACTCCCAACTCCTGCAGTCCGGCTCCTCTCTCGAGTTTCCCCCACCCCCCCACTTAGAAAAAAAAACCATAAGGGAACACAAATGCACATATGATGACACAGAAGAATTGCGCTATGAGCCCACCCAGATATGTTACAATAGCAAATTAAAATTTGCTATTGAAACACTGATCCACCTCCCGGCCAATTAGAAAGCAGGTATGAGACCCGTTTCCTAATTGGCCAAAAAGAGAATCATCCTGATTGGCCGATGAGGAGGAGCGAGGAAACAAAAGCCGTGGAGAGCAGTGGAAGCAGAAGATGCCGTGATGCCCGCAGAGAGAAGGGGAAGTCGCTGGAGAAGCGCTGCTGGGTAAGTGCTTTGTCTTCTGATGATTAGTCTGGTGAACACAGATTACACAAGTTTTTGTCTCTCCCATTGTGTTCCGCCTAAGTGTGAATGCCATAATCTCCTTTTAGAGATTTGGACAGCACTAGGTTTTGCTTACTGTGTCTTACTGGGGAACTGGTGCCAAATGGTCCTGGGGCGGGGTGCACTGATTCACATAGGTTTATTTATTTGACTAATGTAAATAGTTTACTATTTAATAATATCACTGTTTATGGTTAGGTTGGCTGTTCCTATGTTAATTATATTCCTGTTTGTATAATATGACCAGGCCCTCACCTGATCTTGTATGGTATATTAATTCAATAAAGTGAGTTCCAGTTCCAGAGCACCTAAACTAGTATTACCTAGATTATTGGGTGCAATATTCAGCTATAATTCCTGGGTCCAGACTAGAGGAAGCTGTATCTTGACGGAAGCACCCAAGTTGGGTGTTGGATGGTTCTGTCACAGTTTACATACAATTTATTTGCCAGCACTCTGATATGCTCTCAGTTATGTATCAGAACCATGACAAAAACTCCAGCCAACCAAAAAAAGCTTTTTATTCTTTACTATATACTGTCATGCTGAAACAAATTTACAATATTAGTATTTTTACTAACAGCACATTGTTCATTCTCATTTTTCCCTTGGTTCACAATATAAATGTAAATTAATTACCTTTTTTATACATATATGCTTGTCTGTTTGGCTGTTTTCAGGTTTCCTTTACTCTTTTGCAATCATTTATGAGCGTTAACTTATGTTGTGTTAATTACCCATTCATTATAAATGGGTTGCCAAGGCACCACAACAGATCACACACATGCCCTTATTTTCTGCTTCTGGATATTGCTTCTATGTGCTAAGGATAGAAAGGATGATATGAAGACCTGAAACAAAAATGGTTAATATCAAGCGGAAGATATAGGTTTGAAAACTTAGGTTTACTTTGGAGTGTCAATAACATAAATCATGAGTAATAGGTGGTATAGAAAGATAAACTGCTCTCTTGTCTTTTAGAGCTGTTCAGGTGTCTATCCTGTCTGCTAGATACATGCGATCTCTGCGGCGTGGAGGGGACAGACCTGGGCTTCCCTGGTCTCCTCTTCTGATGTGCTGGGGTGAAGGTGATTGGCAGCGGCGATCCCTGTGTCTTTGGGCTCTGGGTGTACTATTATTTGCAACTTCGATCCACGTATCTTTAAGTGAGAAAGAATTGTACCACTCGGGAACCTCTATGACAGGGATGTTTAGTAACATTAGAATTCTTCTATAGCTTGTAGGCGGAACATTCGATGCGGCATCGTACAGTTTCGTTGCTCCGTCAAATTTTTATTTTTTTTTAAGATTCTATCGAATCTTTTTATTTTTTTTTCTTAGAACATTCGACAGACACCATAAGCCTTCAATGACAGATTCGACCTTAATTAATTTGGATTTTCAGACGAATGCATTTTTTTTACCAAAAAACAAAATAAATAAAAACAAATTTCGGGAGTAACTAAATACATTTATTTTTCGGACGAAAACGAAATTACGAAACAAAATATTTCATTGTGCACATGTCTACTGTGCAGTTCTATTATGTGAGATACTGTAGATACATATTTCTGCTGTTCTTTGTACCTGCTTAATGGTGTCCGCCTGCCGTGCTGAGGCCTGTTCTACTGATCCCATTCTGGTTGTGATAGATTGAACCTCCACCTTAAGATCAGAGATTGCTGCAGACAGTGTGGATTTTATGTCCATGGCGACAACCTGTAGGTCAGAGAGGCTGAGGCTGTGGACAGATGGCATTGCGCTGTATGATACTTTAGGCATGGCTCCAGAGCTGACAGGTGGCATGCAGCACTGCTCAGAGCCTGGGGCTGTGAGGTCTTCCCCTGCCGTGATCTTGAAAATCGCAGGGATGCAGCTCAGTTCTCTCGTTCTGCGGGTGGTAGAGGAGATCCTGTCACCTTTTCCCATTGTCGGGGATCAGTGTATTTTCCCTTTGGTTTGTTTTCACTGCTCTGGTGAATGAGTCAAGCGGTCATCTCCGAGCGGCTGACCTTATTTCCCAGCACTGTAGTGCACTGGGATTCACAGCATGTGTATTGTGCATTGCAGTGTGTGTTTTTCTTTGGCTAATACCAAATGGTATTCTCTTTTAGAATTTCAATCTGTTTATTATTTTTTCCACAAATACAAAAGAAAAGAAACAATGTAGTCTGACCCTAAAGGGTTCCTAAAATCAAAATACAAAGACATATTATAAGTAATCATTATCAATACAATGATAAGGCTTTTGACAACTAGCAACTGCCTCCAATCGTCCAGTGCCCACTACAAAAATAAAGAATTAATCAGTCCACGCCCCCACTCGCCAAACAGAACTGAAAAGGGAGTGCTCCATAAAACAAGGAGAGAATATGCTGCCTCTCTAGTTATGACAGCAATCAAAAGTAAAGTCGAGAAGAAAAGGTCAAAAACTCAGGGCACCCAAATTTTACAAGATTGTACCCATTAAGGCTTAGAAGAAAAAGTAGAGGCAATAAAACGAAAGGGAAAAAAAGAAACAAAGAAAGGTTGCCAAGAGTACTTGGAGTGGCTGTTCTCAGGTCTTATCAGTCTGGAGAAACATATCTTATCCAGGGGTCCCAGGTCTTATCAAATTTAGTGATGTTATTTTGGAGATTGCAAGTTTATGGTGGCAGTTTCTGGTGGCAGTTTCCAGCACCTTGCTATGGTTATCCTAGCCGTTAACATTATATACAAGATTAGCCATCTAGTTTGTTTAGGGACAACTGAATCCAATTTCTGGAACAAGGCTATCTCCAATGATCTAGGGATATTTGTACCCATAATAGACCAAATTAAGGTAAAGAGTTTTATCCAAAATTGGGTTACTTTGGGACAGTTTTGTCCTTAATCACAATGCCTAAACCATCACCCACAAATGATACCAAATAATACTAAATTACAAAATTATAATGTCAAATATAGCGCATAATCCATATAGTACAGCTTTTCAAGAAAAATACCATTAATGAGTAACTTCCTTTAAGTGCTGCTTGCAGCTACAGTATCATTTATCTTGTGTAATTCTGTCCAAAAAAGTGCAAATTGTATAGTGTCCTATAGAAATCAATCTATGCCAAACCAATAGTTTTTATATAGTAGTTCATGTAATATACAGTATATATATATCGATATATAGATAGATATATAGATAGTAGTGTTGCTCACGAATATTCGCATTGCGAATATTCGCTACGAATATTGCATATTCGAGTATTCGCGAATATCTCGAATATCGCGGCGAATATTCGCTATTTCGAATATTCGATATTTTTCAAATTTCGCAAAAAAATTCGCAATAAAATTCGCAATAGCGAAAATTCGCAATTTTTTTTTTTATCAAATATCACGAATATTCGATATTAACGAATATTCGCAACCGCATATGTGAAATTTCGCTTTTTTTTTATATAAAATATACCGAATATTCGTAAATATCGAATATTCGTGATATTTTATAAAAAAAAAAAAAAATCGCGAAATTTCACATTAGCGAAAATTCGCATTAGCGAAAATTCGCATTGGCGAAAATTCGCAATTTTTTTTTTTTTTTTTTTTTATAAAATATCACGAATATTCGATATTAACGAATATTCGCGAATATTCTTCGAAATATTCGCGAAATATCGCGAAATCGAATATGGCGTATTCCGCTCATCACTAATAGATAGATAGATAGATAGATAGATAGATAGATAGATAGATAGATAGATAGATAGATAGATAGATAGATAGATAGATAGATAGATCGTAAGGTTCAATATTGAGTTGGCCCACCCTTTGCAGCTATAACAGCTTTAATTCTTCTGGGAAGGTTGTCCATAATGTTTAAGAGTGTGTCTATAAGAAAGTTTGACTATTCTTTCAGAAGCACATTTGTGAGGTCTTTTTACTGATGTTGGACAAGAAGGCCTGGCTCGTAGTCTCCACTCTAATTCATCCCAATTGTGTTCTATCGGGTTGAGGTCTGGACTCTGTGCAGGTCAGTTAAGTTTCTCAACCCTATACTCGCTCATCCATGTTCCTATGGACCTTGCTTTGTGCACTGGTGTGCAGTCATGTTGAAACAGGAAGGGGCCATCCCAAAACTGTTCCCACAAAGCTGGGAGCATTAAATTGTCCAAATGCTGATGCCTTAAGATTCCCCTTCACTGCAATAAAGGGGTCAAGTAGTCCAACCCCCTGAAAAACAACCTCACACCATAATTTCCCCCCCTACCAAATGATTTGGACCAGTGCACAAAGCAAGGTCCATATAGACATGGATGAGCAAGTTTGGGATGGAGGAACTTGACTGGCCTGCATAGAGTCCTGACCTCAACCCGATAGAACACTTTTGGGATGAATTAGAGTGGAGATTGTGAGCTAGGCCTTCTCGTCTACATTAGTGTCTGACCTTACAAATGCGCTTCTGGAAGAATGGTCAAACATTCCCATAGACACACTCCTAAACCTTGTGTAAAGGCAGGATTTACAATACTTTTGACAATATAGTATACATCCATATCTAAATACATTGAAAATTATTTCATGCTTCCAGTTGCTATGGTACCCACAAGAGGCTTGACAGACACATTCTGAGTTGGACTTCTCAATGCACAATTAAATATAGTTATATTTTGTATCATTTCTCTCTCTTTTATGAAGGCCACATATTATAAAACACAACTCAGGAACTTCAGTACAGATAAAATGCCACATTTATACAGCACTTAGATGTGTTAAAATCAAACATTCACAATGACTTCATTTTAACAGTTTTCCATCCTGTCAGTGGCGGTTGGTGCTCAAAATTTTTGGGGGGGCGCAAACGAAAAAAAAATTGCAGCCTCATTGTGCCCATCAATTGTCACCACTGTGCTATGCCATCAAACACAGCCACTGTGCCATCAATTGTCACCACTGTGCCATGCCATCAAACGCAGCCACTGTGCCATCAATTATCACCACTGTGCCATGCCATCAAATGCAGTCACTATGCCATCAATTCGCACCACTCAGGGGCGGACTGACCACTGAGGAACTCGGGCACTGCCCGAGGGCCCCATGTTACTAGGGGTCCCATCAGGGTTGCCAGGCTCATTAAAACCAGGGACAGTATGTAAAAATCTTTTTTTTTTACATCTGTCCCTGATATGTCCAAAACCTACATGCTTTTGATGTGAACATCCCGAGATTTTAGCTGCCCCGCCTCTGTACTGCCACCTGGCTTGGTGGCCATCTGTAAGCCCGGGGGCCCCATAATCTTCTATTGCCCGGGGGCCCCATGAGTTGTCAGTCCGCCCCTGGCACAAACGCAGACACTGTGCCATGCCATCAAACACAGCCACTGTGCCATCAATTGTCACCACTGTGCCATGCCATCAAACGCAGCCACTGTCCCCCTTAATTGTCACCACTGTGCCATTTGTCACCACTGTGCCCTTTAATTGTCGCCGCTATGCCCATTGTTGCCACTGTGCATGTCACTGTGCCCTTTAATTGTTGCCACTGTGCCCATTGTCACCACTGTGCCCATTGATGCCTCTGTGCATGTCACTGTGTCCTTTAATTGTTGCCACTGTGCCCATTGTCACCACTGTGCCCATTTTTGCCACTGTGCATGTCACTGTGCCCTTTAATTGTTGCCACTGTGCCCATTATCACCACTGTGCCCTTTGTCGACACTGTGCCCTTTGATGCCATTATGCCCTTTGTCGCCTCTGTGCTCATTGTCGCTGCTGTGCCCTGTAAAATGCACTTACCTTACTCCCTCCACGTCCCTCGATATCTTCTCCCGCCTTGGTGACACTTCAGCCAATCAGGTTACCGATAACCAGAATTGGGAAACCTGATTGGCTCAGACATCCGTCAGTCTTATCCAAGGAACCCACCCCCCGTACGTTCCAAGGATAAGAAATCCGGGACCCAAGGGCTGTACTCGGAAAGCACTTCCGCACAGCCAACCAGCTGCCGTTATTCAGTTAGCCGCGCCGGCGCCCAAGGTCCGGCCATCTGAATAGACCAGCGGCAGCTGGCAACAATAACATACATTCATGCAATGCATGAATGTATGTTAATTGCGAGAGCCAGAGGGGGCGGCGCATTTTAAGGCAAAAAAAAATTCTTAAAGGGCCCTGCATCCTGTCTTTAATAGAAGGACAGCTGTGAGGGAGCACTACCTTCCTGGGTGGGCGTCATATAGCATCATTACAGGATCATACCCCATGCGCACCCCACTGGCCGAACAGCAGTGACATTTTTTTAATTCCCCCAAAAATTATGACAAAAAATGACAACTTTAAAAAACTTGCCATGCCTCTTGCTACAGTATATCACAACATTGAGTACACCCCTCACATTTTTGTAAATATTTTATTATATCTTTTCATGTGACAACACTGAAGAAATTGCACTTTGCTACAATGTAAAGTAGTGAGTGTACATCTTGTATAACAGTGTAAATTTGCCGTCCCCTAAAAATAACTCAACCCACAGCGAATAATGTCTAAACCACTGGCAACAAAGGTGAGTACACCCCTAAGTAAAAATGTCCAAATTGGGCCCAAAGTGGCAATATTTTGGGGGTTATTTACGAAAAGCAAATCCACTTTGCACTACAGGTGCAAAGTGCAGTTGAAATTGCACTGAAAGTGGACTTGGAAGTGCAGTCGCTGTATATCCTAGGGGGACATGGAAGGAAAATAAAAAAACAGCATTTTAGCTTGCACACGATTGGATAATAAAATCAGCAGAGCTTCCCCTAATCTCAGATCTACCCCTCAGATTTACAGCGACTGCACTTCCAAGTGAACTTTCAGTGCAATTTCAAGTGCAATTTACACTTGTAGTTTGTACTTGGAGTGCAAAGTGGATTTTCCTTTCGTAAATAATCCCCTTTGTGTGGCCACCATTATTTTCCAGCACTGCCTTAACCCTCTTGGGCATGGAGTTCACCTGAGCTTCAAAGGTTGCCACTGGAGTCCTCTTTTACTCCTCCATGATGACATCACAGAGCTGGAGACCTTGTGCTCCTCTACCTTCCATTTCAGGATGTCCCACAGATGCAAAACATCACCTTTACCCTCAGATTCTTTAGCAAAGCAGTGGTCATCTTTGAGGTGTGTTTGGGGTTGTTATCCTGTTGGAATACTGCCCTGTGGCCCAGTCTCTGAAGGGAAAGGATCATTCTCTGCTTCAATATATCACAGTGCATGTTGGCATTCATGGTTCAATTAATAAACTGTAGCGTGCCAGTGCTGGCAGCACTCATGCAGCCCAAGATCATGACACTCCCACCACCATGCTTGACACCATCTGAACAAAATAAGTTTATCTTGGTCTCATCAGACCACAGGACATGGTTCCAGTAGTACATATCCTTAGTCTGTTTGTCTTTAGAAAACCGGTGGTGGGCTTTCTTGTGCATCATCTTTAGAAGAGGCTTCCTTCTGGGATGACAGCAGTGTGCAGATCAATTTGATGCAGTGTGCAGTGTGTGATCGTAGCACTAACAGGCTGCCCCTCCCACCTCTTCAACCTCTGAGCTAATCCCCTGACTTTGCTATTTTGAGTCACAAAGCCAGAACAAGAATGCAAATCAGGAAGAATTGTGAAAAAAACAACATCTTTATTGAAATACTTGATTTAGGTTAGTTACTTAAGGCAACAGGTCCCTGGTCCAGCCAGGCAACTAGCGTTTCAAGAATCATGACTGGTAGTCTACTAATTTCTCTCAAAACTGTTTTTTTTTTTACCTGAACCAAAATCTGTATTTTGCTAACTCTGACCTCATTTTTAAAATGCTAGCTTTTGGTGGTGGTTTTGTCGTTATGGCTTCAATTCCAGGTCATTGACACAGAAAAAGTTTGAAGCAAGTAAAATTCAAATGCAGTCAGAGCCTCCCATTGACATACTTATTCAGGGTCAGTGACACAGAAAGTGTTGCAGCTCCTGGGACTGATTTACTATAATGGGAAGTAAGGTGACGTGCAGTGATGTGAGCTTGTGTTCACCTCAAATATAAACTTATGACAAGATGAGTTCTGTTTTATAAATTCCTCAGCATATAATGGGATATTTATTTCTACTTAACATCATTGCATTTCCCTTAACTTTAATTGAAAAAAATATTACAATTTAAAAAAAAAATACATTTAGCTTCCATTATTATATAGTAAATTATCACCACACTCTACTTTAATGCAGATGCCTATACTTATTATACTATGATTTGTATTATTATAAATAATGCAAATAAAAGTCTACTAAAGATGATATATAAAAAAAAGAAAAAAAGAAGAGCTCCAGCCTAGTACAAAACACCCCAACTTACTGTATTTAAAATATCTATTAATTAATTTATTTGCATCTCTAGTTGATGAAGGGGAAAGGCAGAAAATATTAAAATTGAAAAAAAAAATACATTTAGCTACCATTGTTATATAGTAAATTATCACTGTAACGGTCACCACCGTTTACGACCTTCCATCCACCCACGACAAGCTTATCCGACACACTGCGACAATCCTGCATACATGATCCAATCCATTTCCCATAATCAAGACGAGACACAAGCTCCGTTCTTGTTTCAAAATGTATGAATACTTTATTGGCTTCTTAGCTTGCTTATATCTAGTACAGCCTGTTACAGTTAATCACAGGACAATGCAATCTCCACCCCCCTATTCACACACTGGGCTAATTCTCTAGCAGACATTTCGGCACCGATACTGACGAGATCTATCAGGCCTCGTACACACGAGGGGATATGTCCGCTGAAAACGGTCCGATGGACCGTTTCAGCAGACATCTCCGCTCGTGTGTATGGGCTAGCGGACAGATTTGTCCACCCGACAGATTTCAAAGCATGCTTTGAAATCTATCCGGTGGGGATCTGTCCGCCCGACATGTCTGCTGGTTAGTACACTTACCAGCAGACATGTCGGCCCCCACCGCCGCCGCGCCGCTGCCGAATGGATTCGGCGCATGCGCGGAAGTGTTTTACTTCCTGGTGCGGTGACGTTGCGGTGACGCGGCGGCGTCAACGTCACCGCCGCGTCACCGCCACGTCACCGCGCCTTCCGGCGGCGGGGAATTTGATCCGATGGTGTGTACACGCCATCGGATCAAACTCCCGATCGGACATATCCGATGGAAATGGTCCGCGGACCGTTTTCATCGGATATATCCGATCGTGTGTACGCCGCCTCACATTCCTTTATCCATAGAATTCAAATAAAATACAATCACACAATGTCTTGACCTCAATCCACAAAGGGACACACCTGAGCAGCAATACATTCCTTTGCTAAACATAATTGGCATTAGGGGTGTCAAATATAATCGCTGCATCGGTGCATCGCGATTCGGGTGTGCCCGATGCAAGCCCGATGCAGGCGACCGCCATAATCGATTTTTAGCCCCGCCCCCGTCCCCGCCCCTCCGTTCCGTTCAGATGTTTGTTACCTTGTGTGCAGGGTCGGCGGGGCCAGGCCTCGGGACGGAAGCAGGTGAAGGGGCGGTGCCGCGGGTGGAAAAAATCAAAAGCCAATCAGCCTTTGAAGTGTGTGACATACCCGCAATCAAGCGAGTCGTATTCCTGCAATGTGCATCTGACCCGCCCCCTTTTGAGGCATCAGCAAGTTTTCATTGGCAGGCGGGAGAGATCACAGCCAATAGGCTCCAGTGGAGAGAGAGTTCGGCTGCGTGCGGCTGCGTGGGGTGACGTCGGCGGGCACTTTGAATATTGAGCTGTGTGTTCACAGAGAGCGAGGTGAGCACGGGGAGATACGAGGACCGACCTATTTGTGAGAAGGAGAGGGGGGCATACTTGGGATGGGAAGGACATTGTTTGGAGGAGGAGGACATGACATGGAGGAGAGGAGGAGGAGATGGGACTGGAGGAGGGGGATGAGGACATGACATAGAGGAGATGGGACTGGAGGGAGGATGACATGGAGGAGATGAGACTGGAGGGGAAGGAGGAAGATGTGCAGAGCTGATAACTTGGCTGTGCTTTTAGTCCAGTGTTCATCTGTCTCCACATCTTCCAGACAGCTGTGATTCTCCCATCACCACTGCTCTGCCTCTGGGCCCCCTCCAGGACAAGGTTACAGTGCCAAGCAGAATATTTTACTCAAAAGGTATTTAATTCCTTGATGGGTATGCTACATAATGCATGAATTTACAGTTATTATTGTCTATTTGTCTGCAGTCTCTGATTGTCTCCTGTACTATATCCGCAGTCTCTGATTGTCTCCTGTACTATATCCGCAGTCTCTGATTGTCTCCTGTACTATATCCACAGTCTCTGTCTCCTGTACTATATCCACAGTCTCTGTCTCCTGTACTATATCCACAGTCTCTGTCTCCTGTACTATATCCGCAGTCTCTGTCTCCTGTACTATATCCGCAGTCTCTGTCTCCTGTACTATATCCGCAGTCTCTGTCTCCTGTACTATATCCGCAGTCTCTGTCTCCTGTACTATATCCACAGTCTCTGTCTCCTGTACTATATCCACAGTCTCTGTCTCCTGTACTATATCCGCAGTCTCTGTCTCCTGTACTATATCCGCAGTCTCTGTCTCCTGTACTATATCCGCAGTCTCTGTCTCATGTACTATATCCGCAGTCTCTGTCTCCTGTACTATATCCACAGTCTCTGTCTCCTGTACTATATCCGCAGTCTCTGTCTCCTGTACTATATCCGCAGTTTCTGTCTCCTGTACTATATCCGCAGTCTCTGTCTCCTGTACTATATCCGCAGTCTCTGTCTCCTGTACTATATCCGCAGTCTCTGTCTCCTGTACTATATCCGCAGTCTCTGTCTCCTGTACTATATCCGCAGTCTCTGATCGTCTCTTGTACTATATCCGCAGTCTTTGATCATCTCCTGTAGTATTTTGGGGGGAGAGCCATGCGCACTTACGCTGCAATCGTGATGCATCGTGATGCATCGCAGAATCGAATCGAATCGTGGACTTGATAATCGTAATCGCATCGAATCGTGAGACCGGTGAAGATGCGCAGCCCTAATTGGCATGCTAATTCAATACATCTGAAGAGAGACGTTAACACAGGGCTTTAAACACAATGAATCACACAATGAAAAGGTCTTTCAGGAGCCGATGTAATTAACACCTTTCAACAGAATGTAATGTCTTTCACAAGCTGGGTCACTTAGCATTTTAAAAGCAGATGTCTAGTAGGAACACCTTAATATCTCAGTATCCTGCCATATGAATTATTATTAATGTCCCATCTCATGTAATACATTAATTATGATCCTATTAGCCACCCTACACCCAAAAGGGCACAGGGTGGACTTAGACCCAGGAGTTATTAGTGCCTCCGGCACAGAAGTATCTCTCATCCTTCCAAAGTCTTTGATTGTCACGGGTCATTCCGTTACAATCACCATACTCTATTTTAATGCAGATGCCTATACTTATTATACTATTTTTTTATTATTATTATAAATAATAATAATACAAGTCTACTAAACATTATGGGCCAGATTCAGGAAGACTTGCGCTGGAGTATATCGATATGCGCCGCGTAACTGTCAAGATGCGCCGTAGTATCTATGCGGCCGTACCCACCAAACTAGATGCGACAGAAAACGGGCTTTCTCCGATCGGCTTAACTTTCCCTCGCCAGATTATCGTAAGCGAATATTTTTGCTTGTCGCATCCGTCGCGCCTATTGATTTCCCATTCAAATATGCAAATGAGGGAGATTTCCCGATTCGCAAACGGATTAGCACCAGACGCTGGCTACATGCGCCGCGCGTATGTCGTCCGTCTGTCGCAAAGTTATTCCTATAAATAGCTGCTTTATCTTTACTCTTTACTTTACAGGTCAGCAGGAGAGCAGCTACAGCAGCAGCGTTACCGACTAAAATAGCAAGCTGAACAACCACACTTGCAAGGACAACACCTCTGTGTGCCAACATGCCAGGGGCAGCCGTGGTCCTAGCACTACTAATGGGTCCCCCGGTACGAAGGAGGCGGACACGTGAGAGGATATACCGCACGCGCATGAGCCTCTTTGGCATGGGTGATGAGGAGGTGTATCGCCTCTTCAGATTCAGCCCAGATGCAATCCTTGAACTAACCACAACCCTGCAGGATGACATCACCAGCCCAACACACCGCTTACAAGCAGTGCAGCCACTGGTGAAGGTACTGGCAACACTTAATTTCCTTGCAAGTGGATCATTCCAGCGTACAAGTGGAGTGGTGGCTGGGATGTCACAGTCCTCCATGAGCAGATGTGTGCACCAGGTTGTCCCCGCAATCCTCAGACACATGTCCCACCACTTCATCAGACCAACCACTGAGGAGCTGCGGCTGAAGGCAATGACACATTTCTACAGCATTGCCAGATTGCCACGCACCGTGGGGGCCATTGATTGCACACATGTGGCACTCCAGCCCCCCAGTGCCACAGAGCACATATACCGCAATCGGAAGCATTGGCATTCCATCAACGTACAGGTGATAGCCGGTGCCCAATGCCTCATATGGCACGTCCGTGCCAAACACCCCGGATCCAGCCATGACAGCTACATATACAATCAGAGCCCCATCCCAATGGAATTCGAACAGAACATGTATGGGGACAGCTGGCTGGTTGGTGAGTGACATGGGTGGCAGGCATGACTGTCCCCCCCCATGATGCTGACATCACAAGGGGCACATGCATGACTAACATCCTCCTGTCTTTTTCCTTCCAGGTGACTCTGCATATGCACTGGGACCCCATCTAATGACTCCTTTCTGGAACCCCCAAACCAGAGGAGACAGAAGATACAATGCGGCACATATCAAAACTCGTGCAGTGGTGGAGCAAACATTTGGGCTCCTGAAGTCCCGTTTCCGCTGCCTGGATAAGTTTGGGGGGGGCCCTATTGTATTCCCCTACCTTTGTGTGTCAGATCATTGGTGCATGTTGCATTCTGCACAACTTTGCCATGAGAAAGGGCCTGCAGATTGACATACGTGATGACCTGACCCCCCAACCAGACAGCCCCCCCCGCCAGAGGAGACCCATTCAGCTGATGGAAGAGCAGTCAGGAGGTTCCTCGCCATAGGCATCTTTGGACACTAAACCAAAACATTGATCACACGGACAATGCACGCATGCACACCACTGAGGTCCCTAGATCACACACACCATATCCACATCACATTGGATTAGCCCAAGTCCAACATGCAGGACTTGGGAGCAGCAACGCCGGTGTCAAGGCCCAATGATGTCGCTGTCCATTCATACACCATTCACACGTCATTCACACAGCCGTGGGGATAACTTCTCCCCAACGGCCGAGGGTGACACCCCTTACTGGCAGGAGTGCCACCCCCTCACATTCACACACCATTCACACTGTCCCCTGCACTCCTGACCATGTGCAGTTAAACTAAAAAAAAAAATCATAACCTGAGCAACATTAAAAAAAAAAAAAATCATAACCTGAGCAACATAAAAAAAAAAAAACTCATAACCTGAGCCAAAAAAAAAAAAAAAGCCCTCATCTGGGCTGACGGGGGCTCCTTCTGGTGGGCCCTCTCTGGCTCCTCAGCTGCCTGGAGGGAGTGGGTGGGGGTGGGGGGGCATCTGGATGTGGCTGATCCCCGGGTGGGCTACTCCTGGCAGGTGTGGCCTGCATGCCCTCCAAGGCCATGGCTATCCGGCCGAGGTATGAATTTGTGTGGGCCTGCATCCTGAGCTGCCGGGTCACTTCATAATGTTGGGCCCGCTGCCTCTGCCTCCCTTGGTCCCGGATGGCAGCTGTGTTGGCCTGGACGGCTGCAGTGAGGTGCCGAAGATCAGCCTGCACCTCCCCCAGGCTGGTCACCACTGCAGCGCAGTTGCAGCTGACATCCTGCACTGCGTTGGTCATCTGGGACACGGAGCCCAGGCTGTCAGCTACCCGGTCCAGGTGCCCAGAAATCTCCCCCATCTGCTGGGTCTGCCTGGCCTGGTCCCTTGCCATTTGGTCATGGACCACGTCAGACACCCCCCTGGTCTTCTGGGTCGCCTTCCTGGGGCCAGGAGATGGTAGTCCCCGGGGGGATGGAGTCGCCCTTGAGGGGCTTCCTAGGATGGGGGAGGGGATTTGAGAGGGCCCTGCTGAAGGGGAGGACTCCAACAAAAATAAAACAAAGTCCTGCTCGGGAACAACAGGCTCCTCCTCAACCATCTCAGCAGGTGAGGTGTGGGCACTCCCCTCCATCTCAGTGTCTTCACCACCCAGGGGGTCGGGCTCAGGATGCCGTTGGGGGGATGGGGTGGACTGGCCGCCGACAGATGATGGCCCAGCTCCGTCATCTGTGGATGACACAAAGCAGACACATGTTGGTGGTCCCACACACTTGGCACATGTACCCTCCCCCCCACATGCAACACACCAAATAGGGGATAAAAAACACTTACCTGTCCTGGAGCCTTCCTCCACGGAATCATATCCCGGTACCCCCTCCAACTGCTCCCTCTCCAGGCAGCGGGCTACCACCTCATCCTCCGTGGTCAGGCTGACCGCACATGGGGGTCCACCACCCATGCCCCTCTCATGTCTCCTGATGGTGGCCACCTTGCCCCGGACTTTGCGCCTCAAATCATTGATTTTTTTCCTGATATAGGCAGCAGTCCGGGTGGAGTAGCCCAAAACATTGACCCTGCCAGCAATGCTCTCCAGGATGCCCTGCTTCCTGTCCCGGCTGGTCTTCCTACTTTTCCTGCCATGGAGGAAGTCATTGTAGGTCTCCATAGCGGAGATCACTACTGACAGCTCCTGGGCGTTAAAGTTGAGGTTTCTCCTCTCTTTGCGGGGAACGGGAGCAGCCATCACACAGCAAAAGTTACTTCCCTGGGGTGGGGGGAACCGGATATACTTTTGCGCCGGAAAGGCGCATCTGTGGAACACATTGCGCTGCCGTTTCCCATGAAGTGGTGCTGACGAAAGTTGTGAGCATGCGCACAGGGGAGCGAGTGGAGCCCTCCCTCACTGCGCATGCTCCGTGGATGATGCGATGAACGTAAGTCACTGCGCTGGGCTCCGCCCATCATTTACATATGATCACACCCACTTCCACTTGCGTCGGGTTGCGCCAGCGCTTTTTCGTTACTCCGCCTCAAAGTAACGAACATGCGCTTGGTGAATACTGTACTTGACTCACTAGTTCGCGTCAGTGTAACGTATATGCGCTGCGCTACGCCGGATAAAATATGCGCGCATCTACCTGAATCTGGCCCGATATATATAAAAAAAGAGCTCCAGCCTAGTACAAAACACCCCAACTTACTGTATTTAAAATATCTATTTATTTATTTATTTGTATCTCTAGTTGATGAAGGGGAAAGGCAGAAAATTGCACTTTAAAATATATATATTTTTTTAGTGGTAACACTTTACCTATATTTGTATGTGTTTCCTTTCTTGTCCTTGGAAGCTTGATAATTGACTGGTTCCTACAAATAGACACAGCTATGTTATCTTGGCCATTAGTTGTGTGTGACACAGAGCAGAGCTGGGAGTGCTCATACAGCAGTAACAGCCTTTTAGACCTTCTCAGCTGTGAAAGCACTGAATACGAGGTCTTAATTCTCACTGAAGAGCATTTTGAGAAAGACACCATGAGGACGACTGATACAGGTGCCTGCACATCACAAATGTTTCAGCAGAAAAGGTCATCATTTTTGTAATATGAGGTTAAGATATGCAACCATTTGATTACTGAAGATTCATACAAAAGACAAAGCAGATGAAAAATTGAAACTAGAAATGTGTCCCACAGCAGCCAGGTGTCATTTTTCAATGTTTAGGGAAGAATAAAAAGTTAACACCCATTTATTTGTTATAGGGAAAATCTCTATCAGTCACATTGTATTCCTAAACTAAAAGGCTTTATTCACATGAATATAAAAAGGAATACAGAATTATTTTATGAAATTCAAAAATGATGAACAAGACAGAGGGCCAGATTCTCGTAGATGCGCGCATAATTATGCAGGCGTAGCGCATCTCAGATGCACTACGCCGACGTAACGCGGAGTGGCAAGTACCGTATTCCCTAAGCAAATGCGCTCCAAGATGCGCCTGCGTAGCGGAAATTCATCGGCATAATCAGGCGCAACTCCAAAGTAGGAGGGAAGTGGGCGTGTTGCATTCTAATGAAGCGTGACCCCATGCAAATGAAGGCCGGGACGAACGGAGCATGCGCCGTGATGTGGATGACCCGCGCCGTGACGTGGTTGACCCGCGCCGTGACGTGGATGCCTTCTGCGCATGCGCAAAGCCTCCCTACGATTCGCCGGCGCTGTGTATATAATGCGCCCACACATGCGCCCGTGCAGCGCAAAAGTCTCCCATTTTTTGGATTGTCACGGGAAATCTTTTGCATGACCATGGCTTCTATTGGGAAGGAGAGGAGAAAGAAAAATTTCTCCCCAGAGGAGAGGGCCATTGTCATCGCGGCAATGGAAAAGTATGATTCCAGGCTCCATGGTGCTGACAGTGCCCGGACCAGCAAGTCCCGGAGGGATGAAATCCTGATGATGGTGGCTTGCCAGGTTAATGCCCTCTCACACGAGATCCGGACACTGCAGGACATTCAAAAAAATATGTCTTCTCTCTCCTCTGGTTTGGGGATTCCGGAAAGGAGTCATGAGATGGGGTCCAAGTACATATGCCGCATCACCTGGTAGTGTAAAGACAGGAGGATGTTAGTAGTGCATGTGCCCCTTGTGATGTGTGCATCATGGGGGGGGACAGTCATGCCTGCCACCCATGTCACTCACCAACCAGCCAGCTGTCTCCATACATGTTCTGCTCAAAATCTGCTGGGATGGTGCTTTGACGGTATATGTAGCTGTCATGGCTGGATCCGGGGTCTTTGGCACGGACGTGCCATATGAGGTATTTGGCATCAGCTATCACCTGTACGTTGATGGAATGCCAGTGCTTCCGATTGTGGTAAATGTGCTCTGTGGCACTGGGGGGCTGTAGTGCCACATGTGTGCAATCAATGGCCCCGATGGTGCGTGGGAATCTGGAAATTCTGTAGAAATCTGTCATTGCCTTCTGCCGCAGGTCCTCAGTGGTGGGTCTGATGATGTGGTGGGACATGCGTCTGAGGATTGCTGGGATAACCTGGTGCAGACATCTGCTCATGCTGGATTGTGACATCCCAGCCACAACTCCACTTGTACGCTGGAATGAACCACTGGCCAGGAAATGGAGTGTTGCCAGTACCTTCACCAGTGGCTGCAGTGCGCGGTGTGTTGGGCTGGTGATGTCATCCTGCAGGGCTGTGGTTATTTCCAGGATGGCAGCAGGGGTGAATCTGAAGATGCGATACACCTCCTCATCACCCATGCCAAAGAGGCTCATGCACGCTCGGTAGATCCTCTCACGTGCCCCCCTCCTCCTCCTCCTCCTCCTCCTTCTATGCGCCTCTTCCTCTGCATACATTAGTAGTGAAAAGACCATGGCTGCCCCTGGCATGTTGGCATAGTTACATAGTTACATAGTTACATAGTTAGTCAGGTTGAAAAAAGACACAAGTCCATCCAGTTCAACCATAAAAAATAAATAAAAATAAAACAAAGTAAAACACAGTACATCCTCCCATACACCCAACTCCATACCCACAGTTGATCCAGAGGAAGGCAAAAAAAACCAGCAGAGCGATGATCCAATTTGCTACCCGAGGGGAAAAAATTCCTTCCTGATCCCCCGAAAGGCAATCGGATTTACCCCGGATCAACTTTACCTACAAAACTTAGTACTCAGTTATATTATGTGCATTTAGGAAAGAATCCAGGCCTCTCTTAAAGCAATCTACTGAGCTGGCCAGAACCACCTCTGGAGGGAGTCTGTTCCACATTTTCACAGCTCTTACTGTGAAGAAACCTTTCCGTATTTGGAGGTGAAATCTCTTTTCCTCCAGACGTAAAGAGTGCCCCCTTGTCCTCAGTGTTGACCTTAAAGTGAATAACTCAACACCAAGTTCACTATATGGACCTCTTATGTATTTGTACATGTTGATCACATCCCCCCTTATTCTCCTCTTCTCAAGAGTGAATAAATTCAGTTCCTCTAATCTTTCCTCATAGCTGAGCTCCTCCATGCCTCTTATCAGTTTGGTTGCCCTTCTCTGCACTTTCTCCAGTTCTCCAATATCCTTTTTGAGAACTGGTGCCCAAAACTGGACTGCATATTCCAGATGAGGTCTTACTAATGATTTGTACAGGGGCAAAATGATATCTCTATCTCTGGAGTCCATACCTCTCTTAATACAAGAAAGGACTTTGCTCGCTTTGGAAACCGCAGCTTGGCATTGCATGCCATTATTGAGCTTATGATCAACTAAAACACCCAGATCCTTCTCCACTACAGATCCCCCCAGTTGTACTCCCCCTAGCATGTATGATACATGCATATTCTTAGCCCCCAAGTGCATAACTTTACATTTATCAACATTAAACCTCATCTGCCACTTAGTCGCCCAATTAGACAGAGCATTGAGGACGGCTTGTAAATTGGAGACATCCTGCAAGGACGTTATTCCACTGCATAGCTTGGTGTCATCTGCAAAAACAGAAATGTTACTTTTGATCTCAGACCCAATATCATTTATAAATATATTGAAAAGTAAGGGACCCAACACTGAACCTTGGGGTACACCGCTGATAACCTTGGACCATTCAGAGTAAGAATCATTAACCACAACTCTCTGAATTCTGTCTTTCAGACAGTTTTCTATCCATTTACAAACTGATATATCTAATCCTGTAGACCTTACCTTACACATGAGCCGTGTGTGGGGAACTGTATCGAACGCTTTTGCAAAATCCAAGTATACCATATCCACTGCTACGCCTCTGTCCAGGGTTTTACTTACCTCTTCATAAAAGGAAATCAGGTTTGTCTGACAACTTCTGTCTTTCATAAATCCATGCTGTCTGCTGCTTAAATAGTTTGTTTCCAGCAAGAACTCATCCACGTGGTCTTTTATTAAACGTTCCAGTATCTTCCCAACTATAGAAGTTAAACTAACAGGTCTATAGTTACTAGGTAAAGACTTTGTTCCCTTTTTAAATATGGGCACCACATTGGCTTTATGCCAATCCAGTGGTACTATTCCTGTCATTAATGAGTCCCTAAATATTAGATACAGTGGCTTTGAAATTTCAGAGCTCAATTCTTTTAGGATCCTTGGGTGGATGCCATCTGGTCCAGGTGCTTTATCCACCTTTATTCTGTCTAAATATTTCTGGACCATATCACTTTTGAGCCATTGTGGATTTGGGGCTGTGTCACTCCCACCCCCTATATCGACATGAGCTCCCCCATTCTCCATTGTATACACAGAGCTGAAGAAAGCATTTAATAAATTTGCCTTCTCTATGTCCTCAGTCACCCACTCTAGATTATTTTGTAAAGGGCCTACATGCTCAGACTTGACCTTTTTACTATTAATATATTTAAAGATTTTTTTGGGGTTTGTCCTACTATCTTTTGCAATCTGTAGTTCATTTTGAATTTTTGCATCCTTGATTTCCTTTTTACATATTCTATTATATTCTTTGTAACATTTAAACGACACTAGTGTTCCTTCATTTTTATATTTTTTAAAAGCTATTTTCTTATTGTTTATAGCTTTTTTAACTTTGACCGTGAGCCACATAGGTTTTATCTTTAGCCTTTTAAACTTATTGCCCATGGGAATATACTTTGCAGTGAGGTTCCAAAGAGTCTTTTTGAAGAATTCCCATTTCTGTTCTGTGTTCATCGGTGCCACGAATGTGTTGTCCAGTAAGTGTGATTGCTCAGCTCTTCCGTTATGGTGCTGCTGTAGTTGCTCTTCAGCTGACTTGCACACGGTCTTGAGCAAAGTTACCCGTGCTTTTATGAGGGGTATGTTTACTCAAGGCTTTCGTGTTACTCGCACCACGCGTAGCCTACGCCGAACGCGCGTAGTTTCGGGAATCCGCGCATCTCCCTCATTTGCATATTTGTATGCTAATTCAATGGGAGCTGAATATGCGGGATGCGTAACTATGCGCCTACGCCACGCTAGCTTAAAGCATTTTCGCCGCTCAGACGAAAAAGATTTTCTGGCGTATGTGGTTCTGTGTTTACGGCGCATCGATACGCCGGCGCACATTTACAATTACGCTGCGCATATCCATTTATGCAGGCGTAGCGCCTCTGAGAATCTGGCCCAGAATGTGTAAATTCATTTGTATACTATTACTGATCAGAAAATAGGATAATTATAATAAAAAAAACATTATCTAATTATACTTCAATGTAAATGAACTTGTAAGTGAGAGTTATGCCCCGTACACACGACCGGTTTACCCGTTGGAAAAACTGCGATGAGAGCTTTTCGTCGGGAATCCCGACCGTGTGTATGCTCCATCGGACTTTTCCCACAGGAAAAGTGCCGCAAAAAAAACTGAGCAGGATCTCTTTTTTCCCGTGAGAAAAAAATCCTAGCGGGAAAACCGTTTGTCTGTATGCTTTTCCGACTGGAAAACGCATGCTCAGAAGCATTGAACTTAATTTTCTTGGCTCATCGTAGTGTTGTACGTCACTGTGTTCTTGGCAGTCAAAAGTTCACTGAACTTTTGTGTGACTGTATGTATGCAAGACAGGATTGAGAGGAATTTCATCGGGGAACTCATTGTTTTTTTTTTTGTTTTTTTACACATTAGAGTTTCCCTTTTCAGTTGGGTAAAGCATTGCAAGAAGGCTATCTTTTTCAAGTTTGGAAGTATGGATGTTATCACTAGGGGAGGGGACACATTGTGGAGATTATTTAACCCCTTTCTGACCAGTCACTGCAGTTGTACTGCAGCAGTTGGCTCCCCTGGGTTTGCCTTTTGACCACAAGGGGCGCGCGCGTGCTGCCGGAGGCATGCACGCACCCCTACAGCATGACGCCGGAGCCGATGCTAATGCTCGGCGGGCGCAATGATCACCGGCCACCCATAATCGCTTGTGACAGAGCGATAACCGGAATCTATGTGTGTACACACAGATGCTGTTTCTCTCAGGGGAGGGGAGAAAGATTGTGTGTTTATACTAAGTATGAACACTGATCCCTCTCTCCTCCTAGCCAGTGCCATCCCCCCACAGTTAGAACACACCTAGGAAACACAGTTAACCCCTTGATCTCCCCCTAGTGTTAACCCCTTCCCTGCCAGTGACATGTATATAGTAATCAGTGCATTTTTATAGCACTGATAGCTGTATGATTGTCACTGGTTCCAAAAATTTGTCAAAAGTGTCCGATCTGTCCTTCGCAAAATCGCAGTCCCAATTAAAATCGCCGATCACTGCCATTACTAGTAAAAAAAAATAATAATAATAAATATGCCATAACGCTATCCTCTATTTTGTAGATGCTATAACTTTTGCGCAAACCAATCAATATACGCTTATTGTGATTTTGTTTACCAAAAATATGTAGAAGAATACATATTGGCCTAAACTTGCACGACCGCGCAATTGTCAGCTAAAGCGACACAGTGCGGTTTCGCAAAAAATGGCCTGGTCATTGAGCAGCCAAATCTTCCAGGGCTGAAGTGATTAAAGTGGCTATTGCTGAGTTTGCAGCTGTTCATTGGTAGAGCTCAGAGAAAGTGCCACAAGAAGTATACTGGAGATGCAAGGATGTGTGCACTAAGACTGTAGTGTACCAGACAAGTAAAGTGTCAGTCAGCTGGTTTTCTCCTGATTGTGCCAGACGTTCAATTGCCCAATCCAGTGTAAAGGACCTGTCACAGAAGCATTAGTGTCTTTCACGCATTGCGATATCCCTGCTAATGAAGTATGAACCATGAGAAGCTGTCACATGCTTTAGGGCAGTGTTTTTCAACTCCAGTCCTCAAGGCACACCAACAGGTCAAGTTTTCAGGATTTCCCTCAGATGAAATGGCTGTGGTGATTACTAAGGCAGTGAAACTGATCAAATTACCTGTCCAAAATAATGGAAAGCCTGAAAACATGACCTGTTGGTGTGCCTTGAGGACTGGAGTTGAAAAACACTGCTTTAGGGTACGGCAATAAGCTAAAAGTATGCAACATGTCCCCGTGCTTTTCTTAGACTCTGATGCTAGGTGGCAATAACTTTCCTAAACTTTAAACTGCTATCACTATGTCTACTGTGTGGTTTCCAAGAAAGAATTACCAATGGGCCCAGTGAGTTGGCAGGGTTTAGTCTATGCCTAGCTGCCCCTATCAAGCACGATGTCACAGATCTAAAAAAATAAGGCTATTATTTCCTCTTGTAACTATTCTTGTTTCACTCACTATATTCAAGCATTGTATACATTATTTATATTGTACCTTCCTTCATCTTTTATTGGTAAAAATCCATGGAATGCTGGTTTTCTAAACTATAGCGTCTTATATAATATAACCCAGTGTCATCCATGATAACAAAAACACTGAGTATGAGTGAATTGCTGTGTTATATCAACCTTACAGCAGTTGCCAAATAACTATGCAAACCTGTTTAAATATCTTTATTTTTTTTCTTAGTGGTAGCAAAGAATGAACTAATTATTATACCGGTTCTTTTACTAAAGATTTCAAACTCCTAGCTGGATACCGTGCAAATCGTGAAGGTTTAGAAGCAGACCCAAAGTAATTGACCTTTACCTCTCCACATCTCATTTGCCCTAAGTGTTAATTGACTTTGAAAAAAGCAGTATATTATTCTTAAAAAAAAAAGAAGAAGAAGAGCATGCCAACATTGTACAGCTTCACAAATAAATTTTTAGCTGAGGAAGTGCCTCCTGCACATTAAAGAAAGCACACATTAATGAAAGAGCTCCATTGCCACCTAGAGTCAGAAGAAATTCAACAAGCATTAGCCAAGCAGCATAGATTTACAGACTTAGATTGTTGCATACTATAAAAGAGAACATGCAGGTTTTATGTATACCTATAAATATAGCTTATGAATACTTTTGTGCAATTTGAAAGTTATTTTGGTTATCTCTTTAACACTGCATCCAAAGATTAAAACTTCTGTTGGGTTTATATTTGCGTATAAAAATTCTTATGCTCTCAGCTATTCAAATCAGATACTAATTAGCTAGAAGGAGAGAAAAGATTCTGATCTAAGATTTTGCCTTCCAGGCAAGAAACTGTCAGAATAACTCAGGCTCTGATGGTGCTTCAAAGGATCATGAAAAAAAATGTTTGGCATGATTCACTTGCACGGAGATACACTTACCTTCATAATATTAGGGAGGCTGTACAGAAGCCTTTATTTCTCGCAGACTGAATCAGTACTAAGCAAGGAACACATTATTTTATTCCTGCCTTAGAGCAAAGAAACATGTTTTGATGCACTACAGCTTGCATTTTTTTATTGTGTAACAGACTACACAAACTTGCATATAATATCCAAATGCTGTACTACAGGGTAGGATGATTGATACAGTTTTACAAGGGCATGAATCTTTCACATTGGTGATTAGTCTAGAGATGATTGCCACACTCCCTCGCCTTATGTTGGTGATCACTGCAAATGCTCCCCTTACACTGGTAGTCAGTAAAACAATTCACTCTTACTTGGGTATTCAGCAGAAAGCCCCTCTTTATATTGGTGGCCAGTTCAAACACCCTTCCCTACACTTGTGGTCAGTGGATAAATGCCCCAATACATTGATTGTCAATAGAGAAGTACTAAATGACACTAGTAATCAGCATAATGTCCCTTTTACATGTATGGTCAGTAGAGGAGTTCCTCCATTGGGCTTGTGGTTATGGTCAGCAGGTCCAGCAGACTCAGAGTCAATCAGGTAACACTCTATAGTATTCGATTTCGATCCCTCCTAGATAGAAGGTTAAGTAAGGAGGGGAAGAAATTGGGAGGAAGAGGTTGGCCAGCACAAAGAATAATTAGACATTCACAGTAAAAGAGATGGCTATGACATGCAAGAAAGGTGTTCTAGGAAATTGACTCTTCCTGAAGTAGTAAAACTTTCTGGCAAGTTCAAAGTCCCATTGCATGTGAATAAAACATGCTTTATGCAAAGGAAAACAGTAAGCATGTAAAATACTTAATTTCTTGTGCTTTTAACTGCATTTTTAAAGAGGAAGTAAAGCCTCCGGGAAAAAAAATACACCCTGCAAGACAAAGGCATAATAAGATAGTATGCATAGTAGTGTTTTTTTTTTTTTTTAACATCAGGGCCAGGCTAAGGCAAAAGAGACACAATTTCCTTTGGTGCTTTGCTGTGAAAGATTCAGCTAGGGTGGGAGCCTCTCTTGCCTATGCATCACCTGGCTTCCCTCCTCACCTAGTGATATTGTTGATTTTTTTTTAACATCAGGGCCAGGAGCCTCTCTTGCCTATGCATCACCTGGCCATCTCTTTTACTGTGCAGGACCAAGTTGCCAATTTGCTAGCTAGTGGTCATCAACCCTGTCCTGCAGGGCCCACTAACAGGCCAGGTTTGCAAGATAACTGAAATACATCACAGGTGATATCATTTGCTGCTCAGTGATTGCAGTATTCCAGTCTGCATCTCTCCAAGGTAATACATAAAACCTGGCCTGTTAGTGGGCCCTGCAGGACAGGGTTGATGACCACTGCTGTACAGTAGATTACACACAGAGATCATAGCTCTCTCTGTTACAGGGTTCCAATGGTTACACAAGGAAAGTTGCATTCTTAATGTGGTATCTGCAGAGCTAAGCTGTAAATTTAACACCCTGTGCCCTACTCTGCATTAATTTATTCATTTCACATTTTACTAATGTCTAAGTTAACCCTAAATCATTCTTCATCCCTAAAATTTGTAGCAACCCCTATTATTTTTATTAACTCCTTCATTCTTCTTTAACTTTTTTTTTTTTAATGTTTGGATAACATAGTTTTACATGTGTGTTACATCTTCTAATGCCAAATTAAGAGGCTTGGATTGGAGGAGTGCACATTTTGGCATCTTTGCCTAGAGTGACAGAATTTTTTGCCCCAGCACTGCTTTGCTTAATGGATTTATAAGCTAGATCCGCATGACTGGAGCCTAGTTCCCTTAGTAAATGGGATACAGTTTAGAAGACAGGGCGTGAGATTAGTTAAGGGGAGAGAAAAGGAGGATGACAAAGTTCCCGGGTAGATGGAGTAAAAAACAGGCATTCGGTAGATATGTATGTTATCAGACTGCCTTAGTCCAGCAGGAATAAAAACTGGCTCAGTCCTTCTTCACCCCATTCCTGTCAGTGCTGCATCTCATCACAGGCAGCTAGGGGAGGATCTTCTGCTGGCCACAGAAAAGGACACATACAATGAGTGTAAAGGGTGAGCCTTCCTCTGTGTTTCTTTCTCCTCCTCCTTCTAGCTTGCATGTAGAGTAAAAAAGAAGGAACTGCAGGAAGGCCCCAGTGGGGACATTGCCTGTTCAACCATCGCCACCTTGTTCTAGAGTAAAAAGGTAGTTCTGAAATGGGTCTGCACATATTATGGGAAGATGTTACGTGTTACAAATGGCCTGCTGCCTCCTAGTGGGTTAATGAGGAAAGTATACAAGTGTTTTTTTCTACCTTTGTCTAATTTCCTTAATGCAACTTACAGTGCTTTAACAGCAAAAACACAGAACCACCTCATTCTTACCACTGTCACAATCCTACTATAAGCTGACTTATTTGGCACCAAATGTTTCACAAATACTTACTAGGTGGTCTCTGCTAACCCTGTCATGCTAGCAGTTGGGGCCCTGTACCTGACTCTGAGGCATTGTCATCTTTTTTTTTTTTTACCTCAGGTTTTATCAACAAATGAGGGATGTGCCAGAACACCTGCTACACCTCAGATGAATTCACCCCAGCTTATACTAGGTCGTTTATAGACCTCTGTAGCTACAGGCACCTGTAGAGTTCTTCATGCACACCCATGTGTCAAGATTGATACACACATCTAACAGTTGGGCCTCAAAACAATTTCCCTCACTTACAAGCATCAGTCTGGCAAGACACAGAGCAAGGATTCATAGAATTTTGATCTTTAAGCTGGAATAATGGAAGACAAGATTTGTTTTTATGGTTGATGTGTGTTTTATATGAAAAAGGAAAGTTGGCAGGCCTTTACAAAATCTTTATAGTATAAAACGGGAGAATAAGGATGTGTGCAGTGACAGACATGTATAGGTCCATTTTATAGGAAATCTTGCAGAACATTATTCATAACTCCTCAGCATGTGCCTAACCTGACAAGGTATCCTTGTTTACATTTGGTGTTCACAGTTTTTTTAAGCATTCAAAATTAGGGAACTAGGAAATCACAAAAAGCATATCTCTGGCAGATTACAAGTTTAAGATATTAGACATCTTGTTTGAAAAATTCAATTTCAATCCTTAAAAATATGCCAAGTTCACCAGGATGTCTTTACTTATTTATAAAGTCTACTGGGTGGTATCACCTGCTCAGAAACAGCTTTTAAAACATTTTTGTCTCTCAGGCCACAAATTGCAAAGCCTTTATTTGTGCAGCTGTATAAATGCTGTCACATTTCAAAGTCTCATGCTCTAAGGGTTAGAATATAGATAGCACTGTGTTCGCATTGGTGCTGTGACAGAAGATGGCAGGTTGGTTATATTGAGCAAGATGGTAAAAAGGATAGACAGATGTGAAATGAAACAATACAACCTATATGTATGTCCTCATTGATTGGAAAACCAGATGCTAGTTTTTAGTATTGTTTGCAGTTCACAACACCCTACACTTGCCCCTTATTATATTTTTTGCAAGACAGAAACATGGTGTAATATGGCTAATTGGTCATTCTTTTATTTTTTGAGCATCCCATAGAACAGAAATGTGTGCAGTGGCCTACAGATGGGTTTCCACCTGACAAAACAAAAGTATACTGGCTGCGTGTTAGGAGGAGGCTGTTTGGGTTGACATGTCACCCATGTTGTACAGTCTTTTAGCTTTTGAAAGATTTTCAGATTTCCTTGTTCTGCACATTAGCGAACATGACATGGGCTATTGCCCAACGAGGAAATTGATTAAAAGTATGCATCAGGAGTTGTAGCCATTTACCTAAATGCTATTGTAAGAGAATGCACAGAGCTAAACATAACTATACAATTTCAGAGCTGTCGGACAATGATTTCTTTAAAGGATAAGTTCCACTTTGGAAACATGTTACATGTTTTTTACCTGCCAAAAATGTGCATTTATAATTTTTTTTAGAAAGGTGAATTTATCCTTTAAGTTTCACATGGATTGAGAAGAAAGGCATTTCTATTTTGAGCAAAATGGCATTTACCATGATGAGGTAGGACTGGACATGTTTAATCTGCTATTGCAAGAAGATATTGAATGGGCAATTGCTAAATGGAGGTCAGGTGAAAGATAAAGGGTCATCACTCTTCTAACTATAGCGGCATCCCCTTGAAGTCTGAGATGGTAGGTGGTTGGTGGAGTGGCATCACCTCTAAGTTAAGTATTCAGGGGTAAGTTAATTGGTATTGTTGGCAAAACTTTTACTTATGGTCACCTTGTATGATAATTAAGTTCTTTATTCATCTTTACATTTGATGGAAGGAAGTCAAAGTAGGCATCTGAAGCTAACAGTTCCGACTGGGGACTGAATGTCTTTAACAGGTTGGTTGCAATGTAATGGTAAAGCAAAGGTTGCATGTCACCCAGTACTGCAACAGGATTTAGATATTGATCTTTATGAATCAAATTATTTTTGATTTATAAATGTTTCAATGTTGAAAGGTCATGTGACGCTCTGGAAGATACATATATTCTAAAGTCTTATATGTAGTGGGCAATCTGGTAATTTAATAAAATAAAGAGCATAAGAAAGAAAGGGTAGGGTTGCCTGAGTGGGAAAAGTGAACTTTGCAACAGTCATATATTTTTCTCGCATTTACTGAATGCTTATTCAGTGTTGGCATTATGCACACAAAAGGGTCTGTTGCACTGAACCTTGAGCTTTACAGGTCTATTGAGCTCTACAAAGTCTATTAAATAGACTTTCTGAAGGGTGGGGAAAAAAGATAACGACGGCCTCCACGGGGACAAACAGAGAGGGGGAGAGTTACTAAAGTGTAAATTAAGGTGAAGTTAAGCTGGACCTGATATATTAATATATAAAGAGAGGAGAAATAAGCCTTTGTTCCAATGGATTATATAATGACTTTGTTCAGATGGAATATCCAATCACCTGAAGAAGAATAGTCATTATTTTTAAAATACCTTGCATAACAATGGGTTTGTACATAGTTACATAGTTAGTCAGGTTGAAAAAAGACACAAGTCCATCCAGTTCAACCATAAAAAAAAATAAAAATAAAACAAAGTAAAACACAGTACATCCTCCCATACACCCAACTCCATACCCACAGTTGATCCAGAGGAAGGCAAAAAACCCCAGCAGAGCGATGATCCAATTTGCTACCGGAGGGGAAAAAATTCCTTCCTGATCCCCCGAAAGGCAATCGGATTTACCCCGGATCAACTTTACCTACAAAACTTAGTACTCAGTTAAGCAATCTACTGAGCTGGCCAGAACCACCTCTGGAGGGAGTCTGTTCCACATTTTCACAGCTCTTACTGTGAAGAAACCTTTCCGTACATGAAAACAGATTCTCATTTACTCATTTTATCCCTACAGAAAATCAGGTCCAATACATCCAACATTACTTATTTTAGGACATTTAAAAAGGCAATCAAAAAAGTTAACAATTAAAAATTAAGTAGTCCAGTGTAAAGCAGTAGCACATGTTGGTTTACATGCTCATAGCTAGTCTGCTGTCAACAGAGATCTAATTTCTAAGCTTAATCCTTCGATCTGGATTTCGCCCTTAATAATCCACAGATACTGCTCTCCTAAAACTCACAAACAACTTACTTACAGCAAAAAACAATGGTCACTACTCTGTACTCCTAATTCTGGAACTTTTGGCTGCCTTTGATGAGGTTGACCACCCCATCCTGAAAAAAAATTCCACTCCTTTGGTCTCCGTGACTGTTGCTCTCATCCTACCTACTTACTGCACCTTAAGGCCTTGTACACACGATGGGATATATCCGCTGTAAACGGTCCCAAGACCGTTTACAGCGCATATTTACGCCGGGATGTTTTGATCCGATGGCTGTACACACCATCGGATCAAATTCCCCGCCGGCGGACAGCGAGGTGACGCGGCGGTGACGTTGACGCCGCCACGTCACCGCACCAGGAAGTAAACACTTCCGCGCGCATGCGTCGGATCCATTCACAGGATACGACGCATGTGCGGGCAGATATGTCCGCTGGTTTGCCATACTAACCAGCGGACATATCTGACGGGCAGCTATCGGGCGGAAAAATTCCAAAGCATGCTTTGAAATTTTTCCTCCGGAGGAACGGTCCGTTTGCCCCTACACACGACCGTTTTTTTCGGCTGAAATGGTCCGTCGGACCATGTTCAGCGGATTTATTCCCTCGTGTGTACAAGGCCTCAGTGTCACTTAAAATTCTACTTCCTCCTCTCCTCCACCCTTTCTATCAAGGTCCCCCAAGGTTCTGTTCTTGGACCTCTCCTATTCTTTACACCTCCTCCCTGGGTCAGCTAATAGCCTCCCATGGCTTTCAATATCATTTATATGCTGATGACACCCAAATCTATCTCTCTACCCCTCAGCTCACAACATCAGCCTCCTCACACATCACTTATTTACAAGCGGACATACCAGTCTGGATACCACACCACTTCTTCAAACTCAACCTGTCCATAATCAAGCTCATATTATCCCCCCTCACTTGCCCCTTTCCTTGACTTCTCGGTCAAGATTAATGACACAACCATCAACCCACCTCCTCATACCAGGGTGCTAGGTGTAGTCCTGGACTCTGAACTCTCTTTTCAGCCACACATTCAATCACTTTAAAAAGCTTGCCATCTCAAACTAGGCAAAATCTCCAAAATACGCTCCTTCCTAACCAATGACACCACAAAACTTATAATCCACTCCCTGGTTATCTCTGGCCTTAACTACTGCAACTCCCTCCTCATTGGCTTACTTTTAAATAGCCTACCCCCTATTCAGTACATTATGAATATTGCTGCCAGACTCATCCAACTTATAAACTGCACAGCATCTGCTACTCCTCTCTGCCAATCCCTCCCTTTGCTGCCACTCACCTGATGAATAAAATGTAAAATACTAACAATAACTTACAAAGCCATCCATAATTTGGCCCCCAGCTACATCACTAACCTTGTCTCAAAATACCAACACAATTGTTCTTTTCGTTCCCCCCAAGACCTTCTGCTCTCTAGTTACTTTGTCACTTCTTTGCAAGCCCACTTTCAGGACTTCTCCTGAGCCTCTCCCATCTTGTGGAATTCCCTAACCCAATCTGACCGACTATCTAATATTTTATACACTTTTAGGCAATTCCTGAAAACTTTTCTCTTCAGAGAAACCTATTCTTCCCCACCTAACCACTGTACTTTTATTTTCTCCATCAGCTCTCCCACAGTTTCTTACCTTTTGTATCACTTGATCCTCCCTTTTAGATTGTAAGCTCTTAAGAGCAGGGTCCTCTGATTCCTCCTGTATCAAATTGTATTGTAATTGTACTGTCTACACTCACATTGTAAAGTGCAAACTATATAAATCCTGTATTATAATAAATTGACAACAGACTATGTAAGAGTAAGGCTTTGTAAGCCAAAACATGTTTATGCTGTATTCTGGACAACTCTGTTTTTAATAAATAAACTCTATGGGTTAGGTTTGGACTCCAGCATTGCATTTTTAAATTATCAAGTGGATGTGGCTGACAGTAGTGTAGTTGGGAGACTGACACCTGCTACATGATAATAATTGTAAAAAAAATGAGATTTTAATTTGTGTTGTCTATTGTGAATGCAGGTGCAATACACACAAGTACATTTATTTCCATGTGTCAATTTGAAATGTATAACAACCAGCTTTTCAGTACATTCTATATACATGGTATGCAAAATGCTAGCTATCAATCAAATTTCATCTTTTATTTTTTTAAGGGAAACTGGCAGCGCACTGTGGGCAAAATCTACATTTATGGTGAACTTTTTTTTCTCCTGTTTTTAGCAGTTCCCTTGGCCTTTAAATGAACAGGATCACTGGAACAAACAGAATCACATAGTATATCAAACTTACAGGGGTAAGCAAAATTAAAAACGCCAAATCCAGTGATGAAACTGAAGTCTACTGACAGATCTGCCTAAACTCTGACTGCTTTCATTACTTGAGAATGAGGTTGAGAATGTTATACTCAGATCAGTTAGTAGAATTTTTTACTTTGGTGGAATAGTGGAGTAAAATGAAATTTAGTTTGACAGTAATTGTAGCTGTGGGAAAGCAAGTGTCATGTGAGAAAATAAATATATGATTGAAGGGGGATATGAACAATGTGTAGCTGATACAGTCCACTCTAAGACTAAATCAAAGAAAAGAAAAGAAGTGTAGCTCATAATTGTTCCTTTCTTCTCAATTCTTCTAATTTTCTTCTTTTAGGGTGGCCGTGAAAAACCGTATGATGGAAAAATGTATTATGAAAAGAATTAGTAAGATAATCTACTTGATAGCTGTACACATGATTTAGTACCACTTCCTTCCCTTACCTCTACAGAAAATAGTTAGCACCTACTTACATGGAACTTTGACAGCAAAGTGGAAAATGTGTATCTGTGTAGAATAACAACAAGAAGACATACATGGTCTGGTTCTCAAATAATATTTGGGGATGGTAATGTAGCGCTGCGTGTGAGCCAAAAGGCAATTGCTGTATACACCTAATGGGGTGTGACCATATATTGTGACACAAAGGATGTAATGGCAAAAATCGCACCACGACAAAATGTGAAATTCAAATCAATAGAGTGAACAATATAAACAAAAAATTGTCCATAAACAATAAAACGATGAAGATGTCATGAGATGGTGAGGAACTTCCCAACAAAAATCTTCAAATATGAGGTGGAATACATATGCGCTTACCGAAACCGTTGGACCCAAATGTCGTACGACAGTGGATCGATTGAGATTGGAATGTCCCACAGAGATGTCACTGGAAGTCCAGAAGGAAATGGCATCTACCTCCTAGGCAGTCAGATGTCGTCAACCCAGGAAAGGGCAGGAAGACCGTATGTTCATCGGCCACCGACTACTCCAATACTGGAGATCGTAGTAAACCTTGGGTATGGCAATCATAAAAGATCCTCCAAGCATCCAAATACGATCTGGTTCAGGTAAGTGAGAACCCTGGCATGGGTACTGGAAACCAACTGGAGAGGGCTCAAAAACACCTTATCTTCCACAAATTCATGTAAAGAGAAGAAAAAATGGGGTCTCCAATGGTGTAGGTCATAAAAAGGTTTTAATGAAAAAAACAATATACATAATAAAATATAAAAAAAGGTGATCACAATTCATAAGTGTTAAAAGCAATAAGGGAGCAAAATGCATGGGTAGTGCACATATTTTTCCCCTTTACATTGTGCTCAAATAACATTTGCCAATGGCACTCAAACGGCATGGAAACTGGTCATATAAAGTATGTATTTAATTTGCTTTTCTACCCAACCACTGTATATTCTCACTTAATCCACTGTATATAAATCAGTGGAGAGTATTATACATTCTGGAAGCAATATTGTTTTTAAGAACAATTGCATCTCATTTAAAATAAGTGCATCTAGACCAGTGTCAACCCTGTTCTGCAGGGCCCACTAACAGGCCAGGTTTGCAAGATAACTGAAATGCATCACAGGTGATGTAATTTGCTGCTCAGTGATTGCAGTATTCTAGTCTGCATCTCCCCAAGGTAATACATAAAACCTGGCCTGTTAGTGGGCCCTGCAGGACAGGGTTTATGACCACTGATCTAGACTAAACGTTTCTTTTAGTTCCCCTACAAAGTCCACAAGTAAAGTCTATCTCATGAAGCTTCTTGTGATGGTGTGAAAAAAATGCTCTGAATTCATAGCAGAGTTGCTATTCTTATGTACTTTGCGCCTATTGGCACCACAGTGAGATAAAAAAAAATGGTACATGTGGCATGGCTATCAGAATTGGTACTGCTGATTCACAAGTCTATAGCTGTCAATCAACACCTGGCCACTTCTTTATGGTTTGCTAGCCTCTGTTTTTAAAACCCTCCATCTTGTGAGCTGCAGTGTTTGGAAGTAGGAGCATCTGAAACACAAATGAAGGAGGATTAGGCTCAGTCAGGAGGGGTAAAGGATTTTTTTTAGGCTTGTGCATTACATAGTAATTGGATAGGATATAACCGTTTTGTTATGGATTTTTCTCATTGAGACACTGAAGATACCAATTAACTTAGCACTAGTTCTTTTTTAAGTTGAGATTTTTCCTTATTTCATATACCTATGTACTGTATATCAGTGGTGGTAAGGTTAATAATCTTGTCTAACATTCTAGTGTAATTATGTATTATTCAATTTCCCATCCTGTCCAGGATCTCAGAACACATCTATAATATCACCATCTATATATATAAAACTCAACGTGTGTGTGTGTATGTATGTATGTTCCAGCATCACGTCCAAACGGCTAAAGATATTAACATGAAACTTGGCACACATGTTACTTATATGTCAGCAACAAACATAGGATAGGTGGTTTAACCCTTACCCACCCCCATTTGCCATGGTCAGGGTTTTTCTTTAAAGTCCCATTCAACTCTATGGGAAAGGGTTTTTCTTTAAAGTCCCATTCAACTCTATGGGAAATACATGTTACTTCATAACTTCCAAACGGCGTTTTTTTTTTACAAGTCCCATGCAAGTATATGGGACTGTGGTCTCTTCATCACAGCTCAGCCACAGCTACTGATGTCATCACAGGTCCTTAAAATCCAAACACTTTATGGGAGAAGTATAAGGAAGCACTAAGTGAGGATATACTTGCCAAAACTCGGAGGGAAAACCCAACATTGGAAATTACTTTTTGTCCCGAGATTTTTAACAGGGCGTTAATAATTTTAGTGGACAAGTGTATTGCCATGATCAATAAGACATTGGTGCAGTTAGGCCTGCAAGCACCAGTACGAGATCAACAAGATGTACTGAATGCAGATTACATGAGAGAGAAGAACTACAACATGGAAGAGCTGTGTGCATATGTGGCAGATAAGAAACCACTTCTAAATCAAGATCAAAGAAAAGGATACCAAATCATTATTGATCATATAACAAGACAACAAGGTGGGATTTTTTTTCTCGATGCCCCTGGGGGTACAGGAAAAACATTTTTGACTAATTTACTTTTGGCTGAGATTCGGGCTCAGGGAGAAGTTGCTCTTGCTATTGCCTCCTCAGGAATTGCAGCTACACTTATGGAAGGAGGGAGAACAGCCCACTCTGCACTAAAATTGCCATTAGACATCGCAAGGCAACAAAATCCTTCGTGCAACATAAGCGAGGCAAGTGGTCAAGCACAGGTGCTTAAAACATGCAAATTAATCGTCTGGGGTGAATGCACCATGGCCCACAGAAAAGCTCTTGAGGCCCTTGACATAACTCTTAAAGATTTGAGAGGGAATAATAACTTTATGGGAGGAGCTCTGGTGCTTCTCTGTGGAGACTTTAGACAAACCCTGCGTATCATTCCAAAATCAATACCAGCAGATGAAATATATGCCTGTTTAAAGCATTCAGTTTTGTGGAAACGAGTCAGAAAAATCCAATTAAAAGAAAATATGAGAGTACTTCTAAGATATAAGAATGCTCAATTTTTTTCAAACACACTTCTTGAAATCGGAGAGGGTAGACTACCAGTTGAATCTTCAGGAAACGTAAAACTTCCCTCTGATTTTTGCAAACTGGTAGCGTCAGTTGCAGAACTAATAGATGCAGTATACCATAATATTTCAGACAACTTAGGCAATCTAAACTGGTTGTGTGAGAGGGCTATTCTTGCTGCTAAAAAGGAGGATGTCCGTGAAAATTAACAATCAAATACTTTCTATGATACCAGGAGCAGTTACTGAGTACAAATCTTTTGATACCGTAGTAGATGCCAATGAGGCTGTGAATTTCCCACCATAATTCCTGAATTCCCTTGATCCAGCTGGATTGCCAAAACATCACTCAAAGTTGAATGTCCTATTATTTTATTACGAAACCTTGACCTACTATTTTGACAGGAAAGGGAAAGGGAGAAACAGTTTTTATTCCACGAATACCTCTTATTCCAACAGATCTGCCTTTTAGTTTCAAGAGACTACAACTCCCAGTGACGCTTGCATTTCCCATCACGATCAACAAGTCACAAGGGCAGTCCATTTGGTACTGCGGAGTTGATTTAAGATCACCATGTTTTTCACATGGTGGGTTCCCCAAATAATTTGTTAATTTTAGCAAATGCGGGAGAAACTAAGAATATAGTATACAAACAAGTATTGCAATAATATGTCAGTTGAATTAACCACACTTTTTAAAGGTCTGTAAATTGGTACTAATCTGCTTCATTGTACCATATTTTGCTCTGTTTCAACATTCACAAACTGAAAAGGAAAATGTTATAAAAGTTATGAAATACAATACTCTTTAATCAAATAGTAAATATTCATATTTTTATCTGTCAAATTTCTAAAATTAAACATTGTGTTATTTATTATTTATTTATTTATATTTTTATAACTATGATTTTCCTCCCCAAAAGGTTAAGATAGGAAGACCGGGCAACACCAGGTATTCAGCTAGTAGGATATAAAGAACATAGCGTGTCTCTACACTTTAGACAAAAGCATAATTGGTTTAAAATTCTGGGGAATAGATAAAGTATACCCCAGATGGAGAGGGGCTAATATGGTACGTGAAATTTCTAAGCTTGAAACTCAATGGATTTTTCTGACCAATACTTTAAGCCCTAATGGTCTAAGTATTGACCTGGATTTCAATAGCTTCATTAGTAATTACTAATATGTGAAGCAAACATTGGGGCAGATTCACATAGAAATGGATTATCGTAGCGTATCAGAAATACACTACGCCGCCGTTTTTTACCTGGCTCTACGTGGAATTCAGGTAGATTTTGTCCAGTAAACGACGGCGGCATAGTGTATTTCTCCCGTCGCAATCCATATAGACGAGTAGGGGGCGTGAATCATTTAAATTAGGCGCGTTCCCGCGGCGATCGATCTGCGCATGCTCCGTTCGCAAATTTCCCGCCGTGCATTGCGCGAAATCACGTCGTGACGTCATTCGTTGTTTAGGTAGCGTCGTTTACGGGCGATCCTAGTCCCGAACGAGTTACGTAAACAAAAAAAATAAATTCGAAGCGGGAACGACGGCCATACTTAACATGGGCTACGTAACGTTAGAGCAGCAAAAAGCTGCTCTAACATTACGTACACAAAAATAGACGAAAGTGATTGCGACGACCACTCGTATCTTCGGGAATCGCCGTAAAAAAACATTTGCATATCCCGACGCATCAAAACGACGCGAACTCCTCCCAGCGGCCGCAAATAGATGGCAGCGTAGATCCGAAGGCTTACGAAGACGTAAGCCTCTCGGATCGAAGCCCGAAGCCGCCGTATCATGGTTTGAGGATTCAAACTAGTGATACGGCACGCGAAATTTGAAATTACTCCTGTCTAACACCAGTTAGACAGGCGTAATTGCTCTATGAATCTGGCCCTTTGACTTTAAGTGTATAATCCAACTAAGAAAAATTAAGGGTACCGGATTTGTTAAATCACTGGTTTAGTACCACAGTGAATAACAATGACGTATGAGTAATCATTCAAAGAGTTTTCTTTATTTTCATGACTATGAAAATTGTAGAGTCACACTGGAGGCATCAAAACTATGAATTAACACATGTGGAATTATATACATAACAAAAAAGTGTGAAACAACAGAAAATATATGTTATATTCTAGGTTCTTCAAAGTAGCCACATTTTGCAGCAGACACATCTCTAGAACAACTGTTAAGAGGAGACTGTGTGAATCAGGCCTTCATGGTAGAATATCTGCTAGGAAACCACTGCTAAAGAAAGGCAACAAGCAGAAGAGACTTGTTTGGGCTAAAGTACACAAGGAATGGACATTAGACCAGTGGAAATCTGTGCTTTGGTCTGATGAGTCCAAACTTGAGATCTTTGGTTCCAACCACCGTGTCTTTGTGCGACGCAAAAAAGGTGAACGGATGGACTCTACATGCCTGGTTCCCACCGTGAAGCATGGAGGAGGAGGTGTGATGGTGTGGGGGTGCTTTGCTGGTGACACTGTTGGGGATTTATTCAAAATTAAAGGCATACTGAACCAGCATGGCTACCACAGCATCTTGCAGTGGCATTCTATTCCATCTGGTTTGTTTAGTTGGACCATCATTTATTTTTCCACAGGACAATGACCCCAAACACACCTCCAGGCTGTGTAAGGGCTATTTGACCAAGAAGGAGAGTGATGGGGTGCTGCGCCATATGACCTGGCCTCCACAGTCACCGGACCTGAACCCAATCAAGATGGTTTGGGGTGAGCTGGACCGCAGAGTGAAGGCAAAAGGACCAACAAGTGCTAAGCATCTCTGGGAACTCCTTCAAGACTGTTGGAAGACCATTTCAGGTGACTACCTCTTGAAGCTCATCAAGAGAATGCCAAGAGTGTGCAAAGCAGTAATCAAAGCAAAAAGTGGCTACTTTGAAGAACCTAGAATATGACATATTTTCAGTTGTTTCACACTTTTTTGTTATGTATATAATTCCACATGTGTTAATTCATAGTTTTGATGCCTTCGGTGTGAATCTACAATTTTCATAGTCATGAAAATAAAGAAAACTCTTTGAATGAGAAGGTATGTCCTGGTCTGTACTGTATATATATATATATATATATATATATATATATATATATATATACAGTATATATATATATATATATATATATGTTGGCCCATTATAGTAATTTGGGTGCGATATGAATGCTGCTTTGGTGATCGGCTGAATGCAACTGATTTGATTAATTAAATATTAGAATTATTTTTTATTTATAACCGTTTTAATATGTGTTGTATTTTGTACATTAGTAATTATTGTTCTCTCCTATAAGTTTCTATTGAGTACTTGATTCAAAATTTCAGTAGATATAATTTATTATATGTAAAGCTTTGCAGTCTGCTGGCAATCAATGGTTCCTGTTAGCTTGGATGGGATGGTAGCAGGTGCTTTGATAGGCTGCATTGACTTATCATAACCACAGGGGGCATTGACTTATCATAACCATGGGGGGCTGATGATGTGGGAGCAGCTGATGAGGGTCTGTAGCTCACCATAGACAGTGCAGGGGAGTGACGTAACCGCAGATGAATGCGGAAACTATCTAATCTGCTGGGAGCAGCTGATGAGGATCTGTATGTAGCTCATCATAGGCAGTGCAGGGGAGTAACGTAACCACAGATGATTGTGGAAATGATCGAACCCGCTGCACTATTTAAATGATTGATCCTGTTGTGTGGCCACGCCCTCTGAAAATGTGAGACAATCACAAAACACGCCAGGTAGTGACCACACGATTGATCACTATCAACACAACACTATAACGAGCGTCTACACGGGACTCACTGTATCAGGTTATTTGTTCGGAAGGAACTAAGGACTGAGTGAGCAGAGTGCAAAGAGATACACTGTTGAAACTTTTATCGGAGTAAGCATGTTTTGTATGCAGGGGTTTTTACATCATTAAAAAGGTTTTACACTATGTGGATCTTTTTCTTATGTGCTTACGTGTCCGCACTGCCGCACTCATCCATCCATTGAAACAGTTTATCCAGAGAGGGATTGTCAGTGTCACCCAGAGAGGATTTATCAGGCTTCTTTGCTTTTGGTGTCCGGTGAGTACATTAACAAGGGGGAGTATATGAGGAGCAGCAGTGACGGAGTTATTGCATATCATCAGCTGTGAACATTTTCGCTTCAACCTGAGCTGTACATGGATATATGTGAACTATATTACATATAACAGAGGAGGAAGTGAACTTTGTTTTTTCACTTAAGGGGACACAGCAGTTTTTGAATAAGCCCTATTTAAGTTTTGATGCTTGTCTTTTGTCATTCGCAGAGGAGATTAATCATTAACCTGAAAATGGCGCCAACCCAGGACCCGACAGAGGAGGAGGCTTAAGTACTCAGCAGACTCCTCCTACAAACACAGGCTAACCTTCGGCCAGCCTTTATACGTGTCATCATTTGTGGCTGTCGTTTTTGCAGGATATGAGCACATATCAATTTAGAAACTATAGATTCCTTTAACCACTTAAGGACCGCCTCCTGCACATATATGTCGGCAGAATGGCACGGCTGGGCACATGTATGTACAGGTACCTCCTGAACTAGTACCCAGCCATGGGTCGCGGGCACGCGCCCGCTGCGCGCTCACGTGACCCGGTCCGAAGCTCCGGCACCGTGGGACTCGCGGACCCGATCGCCGCTGGAGTCTGGCGATCGGTCCCGGAGCTGAAGAACGGGAAGAGTCGTGTGTAAACACAGCTTCCCCGTTCTTCACTGTGGTGGCGTCATCGATCGCATGATCCCTTTTATAGGGAGACACAATCGATGACGTCATACCTACAGCCACACCCCCCTACAGTTGTAAACACACATTAGGGAACACATAACCCCTTCAGCGCCCCCTTGTGGTTAACTCCCAAACTGCAAATGTAATTTTCATAATAAACAATGCAATTTAAATGCATTTTTTGCTGTGAAAATGACAATTGTCCCAAAAATGTGTCAAAATTGTCCGAAGTGTCCGCCATAATGTCGCAGTCATGAAAAAAAAAAACACTGGCATACTGCCGGTTGGGTGAGTGGGCTCCATGGCATGCCTGAAATTTGTTTATATTAAATTATGTTTATATGTTACTATTGCATTATTGGTTTACATACCCATGGTCCATTACTATGTATATCATGTTGAGATAATTGTGTATTATCATTAATTATTTAGATGATATCTATCGTGACCTAGTAATACATCATTTTATTTTTCTACTATTTTACACGTGTATGTATGCCTTTTGTAATAAACAACAATGCTTTATAATGCTTGGATCATTTGACTTAGTAGTGTGCTTCATACAAAGTCCCACTATCCTTTTTCCTTTGCAAATATACCAGGGATGGAGGTAAATATTAGTTATTGCCTCATATAAAGTCCCAACTCCTTTGCTTGCTCTTAAATAATACAGCAAAATCTGCATATTTACAAGAGTAGTCTCCACTTATCTATTTGGATCAAAGGGGTTTATGACAATAGACAAAACACTTGATAAGAGATCCTCCTGTCTCTTCTCTTTGGATTGTGTTCTGACCCTACTATATTCCTCTGACCTAGGAAGCCCCATAGGTTATTGTAGGGAACTGCAGAGGATTAAACCTATCCACACTCCACAGTTCAGCCCATAAAGGGGGACACAAACACATTCACACACATGTTACCAAACCAGAAAGGTCAAGAGTGGGCCTGATTTCCTGGAGAATCGACAGAAAAGACACAAAAGAGAAGCAGAAATACAATCAATCATAAGGGCAGCTTACCAAGCTGGCATTTAAAGGTCTGCAGTTCCAATGAGAGTGCGGTTCGTTCTGAAGACTCCATCCACTCCTGGCTGGCTCAGAAAACACTGTTATAGAATTTTTTTGGGTTGATACACAGAAAATTCGAATTTTTTTATTTAAAATATCTGTTCTAACAAAATGTATTATTACATTCTATTTTATACAAAAGATATGAGCAAGAGTGGTGTGAGATGGCATTAAAAATTTGTAAAAATAATACTGTCACAAGTTGAAATGTCTTCAGCTGCACCTAACAGTTGCAAAATTAAAACCTGGAGAAAGGAGGGGGTGAGAGAGAGAGAAAGTACATTTTAAGAAAGTTTACTCTGTGTATGCGTGGGACACTGCAAAATTGCAAGCAAAATGGATTCTCTTGTGCTAAAATTAACAATACAGTGAAAGTTCATGTCAACTTTAAAGTTCCTTTCTTCTTTCACAAATTCTATGCAATAAAGGTACAAAGGTTTGTGAAAATTGAGCTTCCAGGAGGTTAACTGGTGAATGTCTGCATCACAGCAGAGCAAAAGTCTTTTGTTTGAAGATTTCAAGTGCACTACATAATACTTATAAGTAGATGTAGCACCTTTCATTAAAAAAAAAAAACCTACAGCCAAAGCTTGTTTGGCTATACTTCTCTTGCAGATTACAAGAGTGCAATTCATTCTGCACTCCTGCGATCCATTTTCAGCTAAAGCCTGATGTTGGCTGACATCACAGAGCCAGTCCAGACTGAAATAATATGGTTGAGATCCGCCGACAATCTGGCTCAGCCTCAAGCCGCTGAAAGCCTGAGGCAGCTGCTTCCACCCCCTTCACAGCCCAGCACTTTAGTGACAGTCACCAGCTCTCTGCTTATGGTGCTCTGAGAATTGAGCAATCAGTGGCGTTTTATCACTCAGTTCTCAGTCTTGGAACCGGCAAGGGACAGATGTAGCATCAGATCGATGCTGCATCCACCTAAGTAAGTATGATTCTTTAAAAAAATAAAAACTCCTCAGTGGCAAATTGGGGCAAAGACTTCCATGACACAGAAATAGTGAATAAACTCTTATCCCGCGTACACACGGTCATTTTTTGCGATGAAAAAAAACTACGTTTTTTAAAACGTCATTTAAATTGATCGTGTGTGGGCAAAACGTTGTTTTTTGTTTTAAAAAAAACGACCCAACATGTTTGAATTTTTTGTGTCGTTTTTCAAAACGTCGTTTTTTGTTTCACAAAAAGTCACTGTGTGTAGCAAAAACTTCGTTCAAAACGACGTTTTTCAACCCGCGCATGCCCAGAAGCTAGTTATGAAGCGAGCTTCAATGGAAAAGAGTGGTGAACGTAACCTCGCTTTTTGTGAAAAAACGATGGTGTGTATGCAAAATTGTCTTTGAAAAGTGACGTTTCAAAAACGTCGTTTTTTACTTCACAGAAAACTTCGTTTTTTTCATCGCAAAAAACGACCGTGTGTACGCGGCATTACAAGGCTACAACAAAACTCTACAACTGATGCCCAATGAATCTTGGAGAGAAACCCAACTGAAAATTCTCCATCATGCTTCTATACCCTTCCACTTAGAGAAAAATAACCAGAAATCCGCTAGCTGCCGACTATGCCACCAGGCAAGACCTTCTTTAACCCATCGCTTCTGGACCTGCAAATACATCTCCACCTTCTGGGAACCAGTCATGCCATTTATACATGGGATAACTCTGCTAAAACTACCAAAAGATTATTATTGGGACAAACAACTCCAAACATGGTCCTCAAACGACAACCCTCAACACAAAGACTGGATACTGATCTGTCTCTTGGTCAACCAAAGATCAGTTTTAAAACATTGGACTTCCAAGATCTCTCAGGTCAAACAGGAACTCCTACAGTTACTATACAAAGACAAAATCAACACTGACTTAAATCAAAAAGTCTCTAGCAAACATCTCTACTCAAGATGGCAGGCTTTCATGGAGTCAACATTATCTCATGAGAAACTTGAAACCTTTGAAAATCCAGTTTCTTACTATAAGGGCCCTCCGCCACAGCTTGCTGAGGATGACACCTCCTGAAATTGGTCCTCTCCCAGCAGGCCACATGGCTCTTAACATTGTCAAGCTCTTCTATCATTCTAACACACTGACAACTTCATTGATAACACTAAGCTCATGACTTTAGTCACAGTCCTCAGTGCCATCTATAATTTAACCACTTAAGCCCCGGACCAATATGCTGCTAAATGCCCAAAGGTGTTTTTACAATTTGGCACTGCGCTGCTTTAACTGGTAATTGCGCGGTCATGCAATGTTGTACCAAAACAAAATTTGCGTCCTTTTCTTCCCACAAATAGAGTTTTTTTTTATGGTATTTGATTGTCTCTGCGATTTTTATTTTTTGCGACATAAACGTAAAAAGACAGAAAATTTTGAAAAAAAATGATGTTTTCTAATTTTTGTTATAAGAAAAATCGAATAAACGAAATTTTAGTCAAAAATTTAGGCCAAAATGTATTCAGCCACATGTCTTTATTAAAAAATCACAATATAAAAAAAAAAACTAGCTACCTAGCGGCAACAGTGACACTAATACAGCGATCAGAAAACCGATCGCTTAGTGACACTGGCAATAGGGGGTGAAAGGGTTAACTAGGGCGGTGATCAAGGGGTTAAACCTTTACACTAACTGTCACACTGACACTAAATGCAGTGATCAGTAAATATATGATCACTGCTATTAGTGACACTGTGATAGGGGGCTGGGGGGGTGATCTGAAGGGATTAAGTGTAGTGGGTTAAGTGTGCCTATGTGTACTGGTGTTAGTGTAGTGTTGTGCAACTCACTTGTGATGTTTTCTCTCCTCTCGCCGGAACGAAAATACCATTGAGAGGAGAGGTGACATCACTTCCTCTGCCTGTGTTTACATTATACAGGCAGAGGGCGGGCAGAGGGGGGAAAGCGGATTCTCTGGGAGCGATCGCGAGGGGGCAGACAGAAACGAACAGCCGCCCCCTCATCCCGGATCGCTCCCAGAGGCTTACCGACCACCACATGTAGCGGGGGGTCCCGATCGGACCCCCAACCCATGGGAAGGCAGGGACATGCCGGCACATCCATCTGCCTGTACGTGCCATTCTGTGGACGTATATATACATTCGGCGGTCGTTAAGTGGTTAATAGGTATACGCTCCCCTTCCTCTTCTTCTTCACCTTATAGTTTACAAACCCTCTACAGAGGATCCATCCAGTTATCTGCTGTCCAGATGTTCTTCTTGTGTGATTTTAAATATAATCATTCATGTTGTAAAATTCCCTCATGTAAACATCACCTAGTCAAAATTGTATAAGCCAGGCGACGTGTGACAAATTTCATGTCGCTTTTATCATATTTTGTACTGCAATGTCTTTCAATAAAATCTATTGAAAAAAAATCCTTAGTGTAAACAATGTCTTGATATATAGATCATCCTCCAATCAGTGGTACATTTCCATTGATTTTATTTATTTTTTAATAACCATTATTGATCTAAAATATTTTCTGTCTGCCACGATCCCATAGGTGTTGGGGTGGGGACATTGTATGCCCTACCTTTCACTTTTATTCTTTAGAATTTTAATGCACCTTCACATGACTAATATCAGTGTGGGTGACAGATTAATGTACCTGCTGTACATAGATAGTAACATGCATCTGGTGCACATACTGAGTGAGGAGGCATAATGACACTCCAACCTCAGTACAACAGCCTTCCCTCTCTGCCGCTAAAGCTGTCACACACAGACAGCTCTGCAGCAGGGAGTTTTTACCTGAGGGTAGAGCCTACAGACACCAGTTCCCCATCAAGTCTATTCCCCTTGTTAATGACAGCAGGAAGTGGGGGGATCCTTAGCTAATAGATAGCCTGCTAAAGGGCGAGATTTACTGATGGGGAACTACTGTAGTGTCTCAACTTCCCTGTCAGGCTCAGTCTACTGCATCAACATTGGTTGTTAGGGGACTGTTCAATAGAAAGCTTATAGGCTCCTTACCAACCAGTGACAGGGAAGGAGGCGAATATGCTTCTCTGCTACATTGTAGATAGGTAAATGCACTGTATATGTCTCTGTACACCAGTTTAGAGTTGATCATAATTACTTCTAAATAATGCATAACACATATTCACAATAAAATCTTGTTGATCAGTTATTGCATTTAAAGTGTATTTTCATAGATTACATGTTCTTGGTGTAATTTTAAGTATACAGTATGTATTTTAGTAAATGCTTGAATAGTTCAGGAATAGAATACTTTTAAATGTAATACATAAGACTGTTGATCCAGGGCCATTAGTGTATGTTAATTTTCAGGCCACACTGATATTTTAATGTATTTTAACATACTTTTTAATAATTTCCCGAGAGTTGTAGAGCTGCCATTTCATAAGTCACAACATATGTTTAATTTGTATGCCATTCGGCATTAAGATCCTCTAGATATATTCATACAGCCAATGCAAATTTCTTGAAGAAGCTTGGGGTGATTTTTAGACCAAGTTGAGTATAATTATGCAGCCATTATAATAATTTGTCATTTGATTTATGTTAGATTTGTTATAATGATCTGAATTTACACTTTTATGAAAATTTTGCTTTATGAATAATTTGAAATGTTGATTTTATTCAGAAAAATACAAAGAAGGAAAGTGTTTATTTGTTTATGATTTTTTTTCCTCTATACCAATAGGGAAATACTGTACAAAGAATAAGTTAACACTCCCTAAGTTGTGTGCATGGTTCTATATTTAGACTGCATCTGTGCTCAAAATATTTGATTCTGAAAGCATAGTTGGCAACAGGGATACAACAACAATTTGCATGACTTCAATCTATCTTCAGAAATACCTAAATGTATAACTTTTACAAAAACCAAAGCAAATTGAGAAGCATATGTTTTTGTCCTTTGCAAAAAGTTATTTATCTAAAAAAAAATGTAAAAAAATATGTGGCGGCATGTATAATATATATTTAAATAAAATGCACACTGCTAAAAGTACACACAGTTCCAAAATATATTAATATAATAATTTACCTATTTTTATCCTACGCATGTTCCATAAATGTTCTTAATGGCTTGGCTTTACAAAAAGCAAATCAAGACTATCTACTACTTCAATATTGTAACACATTTCTCATAAGGACTCCTTGGTTCCTCTACACCAACCTTACTTAAACATGCATAGTTCTGGCCAAAGAGAAAATAATAAAGTATAGATGATTGGTGTGAAATCTGCTTTATGCGCAGCAGAGATCCACCCTTGTAAGGCTACAAATCTATTTTACATTTTGCATCGCAGCCATACTATATAATGAGGAGTAAAGACCTGTGATCCTGTGCTGCAGTCTGTGCTTAGTCCCCTGATTATGATAACATCACTCTGATGCAGACTTATATAGAAAACTTAGGATACAAAAAATCACATGACCCCACATTTAGGTAAGTAGAAGGAGCATTTAGATTATTGTGGATTCTGTTTTCTTTATGGCTGCAGCAATTAATTAACCACTTGCTTACTGGGCACTTAAACCCCCCTCCTGCCCAGACCAGTTTTCAGCTTTCAGCACTGATGCAATTTGAATGACAATTGCGCGGTCATAAAACACTGTACCCAAATAAAATTATTATAATTTTTTCCCCCACAAATAGGGCTTTCTTTTGGTGGTATTTGATCACCTCTGGGATTTTTATTTTTTGCTAAACAAACAACAAAAATGGAAAATGTTGAAAAAAAAATCATGTTTTATACTTTGATAATTTTTTTGCAAACAGCTAGTTTTTCTCCTTCATTGATATGCGCTGATGAGGCGGCACTGATGGACTCTGATAGGCTGCACTGGTGGGCACTGATAGGCTGCACTGGTGGGCACTGATAGGCACAGATAAGGTGGCACTGATAGGCAGAGATAAGGCGGCACTGATGGGGACAGATTAGCAGCTCTGATGGGGACTAGGGATGAGCTTTGTGTTTGACTTGAACGTATGTTCGAGTCAAACATTGTATGTTCGACCGTTCGTTGAAATACGAACAAAACGGGTCGTTCGCACCAAATTTAAGTGACGCGCCTCGGCCCATAATTCACTGCGGCATTGCACGCTGATGATTGGCCAATCACAGCGCGCAAAAAACGGAGAGACATAATTGGCAAAAGCAAGGGTGGCTTTGGCCAATTATGGCTCAGGGCTTTAGCACACGCCCCACACTATAAAAGTGTGGGGCGTGTAAAAACGCCTGCTGGGGGGCCTCATGTAGTGTGTTCCAGTGCTGGTTACAGATCAAACAGAGAGAGAGAGAGAGAGAGATTGTCTCTTTTTCTAGCTAGATAGAGCAGGCAGGCTAGTCAGTTAAATTTACCGTGTGTAGAGGAGATATATATATATATATATATATATATATATATATATATATCCCAGGAGTTTATACACTGTATAGTTTAGTTAGATTAGTTCTTCCTAATCTGTCAGGCAGTTGATTGTGCTAGCTGCAGTGTTCTCACATGTTGTATTGCCCGTGTGCTCAGTGCACCTAAACCAACTTGCTGTATACTGCAAGTTTGCGCATTACTTTGCAACTAAACCCACTTGGTGGTGCATAGTGCAAGTGTGCTCGTTACTTTGCAACTAAACCCACTTGGTGGTGCATAGTGCAAAGTGTGCTCGTTACTTTGCAACTAAACCCACAAGGTGGTGCACAGTACAATTGTGCTCATTACTTTGCAACTAAACCCACTTGGTGCATAGTGCAAATGTGCTAATTACTGTGCACCTAAGCCTACTTGATTTATAGTGCAAGTGTGCTAATTACTGTACACCTAAGCCCACTTGGTTTATAGTGCAAGTGTGCTAATTACTGTGCAGTGTGCACCTAAGACCACTTGGTTTATAGTGCAAGTGTGCTAATTACTTTCCACCTAAACCCACTTGGTTTATAGTGCAAGTGTGCTAATTGCTTTGCACCTAAACCTACTTGGTTTATAGTGCAAGTGTGCTAATTACTGTGCAGTGTGCACCTAAGCCCACTTGGTTTATAGTGCAAGTGTGCTAATTACTGTGCAGTGTGCACCTAAGCCCACTTGGTTTATCGTGCAAGTGTGCTAATTACTTTCCACCTTAACCCACTTGGTTTATAGTGCAAGTGTGCTAATTACTGTCCACCTAAACCCACTTGGTTTATAGTGCAAGTGTGCTAATTACTTTGCACCTAAACCCACTTGGTTTATAGTGCAAGTGTGCTAATTACTTTCCACCTAAACCCACTTGGTTTATAGTGCAAGTGTGCTAATTACTTTCCACCTAAACCCACTTGGTTTATAGTGCAAGTATGCTAATTACTTAGCACCTAAATGCATTTGGTTTATAGTGCAAGTGTGCTCATTTCTGTGCACCTAAGCCCACTTGGTTTATAGTGCAAGTGTGCTAATTACTGTGCACCTAAGCCAACTTGCTTTATAGTGCAAGTGTGCTAATTACTTTCCACCTAAACCCACTTGGTTTATAGTGCAAGTGTGCTAATTACTGTGCAGTGTGCACCTAAGCCCACTTGGTTTATAGTGCAAGTGTGCTAATTACTGTGCAGTGTGCACCTAAGCCCACTTGGTTTATAGTGCAAGTGTGCTAATTACTTTCCACCTTAACCCACTTGGTTTATAGTGCAAGTGTGCTAATTACTGTCCACCTAAACCCACTTGGTTTATAGTGCAAGTGTGCTAATTACGTTGCACCTAAACCCACTTGGTTTATAGTGCAAGTGTGCTAATTACTTTGCACCTAAACTCATGTGGTTTATAGTGCAAGTGTGCTAATTACTTTCCACCTAAACCCACTTGGTTTATAGTGCAAGTGTGCTAATTACTTTCCACCTAAACCCACTTGGTTTATAGTGCAAGTGTGCTAATTACTTTCCACCTAAACCCACTTGGTTTAAAGTGCAAGTGTGCTAATTACTTTCCACCTAAACCAACTTGGTTTATAGTGCAAGTGTGCTAATTACTTTCCACCTAAACCCACTTGGTTTATAGTGCAAGTATGCTAATTACTTAGCACCTAAACCCATTTGGTTTATAGTGCAAGTGTGCTAATTTCTGTGCACCTAAGCCCACTTGGTTTATAGTGCAAGTGTGCTAATTACTTTCCACCTTAACCCACTTGGTTTATAGTGCAAGTGTTCTAATTACTGTCCACCTAAACCCACTTGGTTTATAGTGCAAGTGTGCTAATTACGTTGCACCTAAACCCACTTGGTTTATAGTGCAAGTGTGCTAATTACTTTGCACCTAAACTCATGTGGTTTATAGTGCAAGTGTGCTAATTACTTTCCACCTAAACCCACTTGGTTTATAGTGCAAGTGTGCTAATTACTTTCCACCTAAACCCACTTGGTTTATAGTGCAAGTGTGCTAATTACTTTCCACCTAAACCCACTTGGTTTAAAGTGCAAGTGTGCTAATTACTTTCCACCTAAACCAACTTGGTTTATAGTGCAAGTGTGCTAATTACTTTCCACCTAAACCCACTTGGTTTATAGTGCAAGTATGCTAATTACTTAGCACCTAAACCCATTTGGTTTATAGTGCAAGTGTGCTAATTTCTGTGCACCTAAGCCCACTTGGTTTATAGTGCAAGTGTGCTAATTACTGTGCACCTAAGCCCACTTGCTTTATAGTGCAAGTGTGCTAATTACTTTCCACCTAAACCCACTTGGTTTATAGGGCTTGACTGACATTAGCTTTTTTTGCTTAATTTTGACTTGCAAAAATAATGGGGGCCTTCAGGGAACAGGAGTTCTTCACAGAATTTGTTCAAAGGGGCCCCAGATGGCAACCCCCCTTTTTTCTAGAATTTTTCTTTCCCAAGCAAATTATGTATTCAGCCAAGATCTGGCAGCAGAATGGACCCCCCCACCCCTAAAATAATCGGCATATTGTTGCCGCACAGCACGTGCGCTTTGGGGGGCCAAGCCTGTATGGCCAGGCTCACGGGCCGCCCCTGGAACATCAATGGCCTCATCAGACACAAGTGTCATGTAGTTTTTTGAGGGTCTCTTTAGGAAACTGTGCAATATGCAGCAGCAAAGTATGACATGGTTCAGATTCTACTTAACAAACCTACAGTCCTTGTCTTGTTTGAACCGCCTGTATACTGCTGTATACTGCTGTTCAAGGTATATAGGGCCAAAGGGTCTTGTAATGACCTGGGGGAGTGGTGGCGGGGAAACCCATGCTATTTGTTTCAGTGTGTTTCATCCATATTGCAGGGACCAAACATTACATTAAAGCTGCAAGCAGTATAACTTACTTTTTTTCTAATTTAGTAATCTCACTTACTTTTTTATAACTTAGTAATCTCATTTTGTGCAGGGACAGTCCTAATCATGTGCCAGCTCGCAGGCATACTATAGACACCCAGCAGGTATGATATTTAAAGGAATTTTTCATTTTTTTTCACTTTAAGCATCATTAACCACTTCCTTACTGGGCACATATACCCCTTCCTGACCAGGTGAAATTTCAGCTTGTGGCACTGCATCAATTTAACTGACAATTGCGCGGTCGTGCGACGTGGCTCCCAAACAGAATTGGCGTCCTTTTTCCCCCACAAATAGAGCTTTCTTTTGGTGGTATTTGATCGCCTCTGCGGTTTTTATTTTTTTAGCGCTATAAACAAAAATAGAGCGTCAATTTTGAAAAAAAAAATATTTTTTTTACTTGTTGCTGTAATAAATAGCCCAATTTTTTTTTAAAAAAACGTTTTTTTCTCAGTCTAGGCGATACGTATTCTTCTACATATTTTTGGTAAAAAAACAAAAAAAAACTAAATCGCAATAAGCGTCTGGTTTGCGCAAAAGTTATTGCGCTTACAAAATAGGGGACAGAATTATTATATATATATTTTTTTTTTTACTACTAATGGCGGCGAACAGCATTTTTTTCGTGACATCGACATTATGGCGGAGACATCGGACACTTTTGACACATTTTTGGCGCCATTCACATTTATACAGCGATCAGTGCTATAAATATGCACTAATTACTGTATAAATGTGACTGGCATTGAAGGGGTTAACACTAAGGGGTGAGGAAGGGGTTAATGTGTATCCTAAATTGTGTTCTAACTGTGGGGGGAGGGGGGGTGACTGGGGGAGGTGACCGATGCTGTGTCCCTATGTACAAGAGACACAGATCCGTCTCCTCTCTCCCCTGACATGACATGGATCTCTGTGTTTGCACAGAGATCCATGTCTTGTCCCTGCAGCCGCCGATCCCGAGTGCCTGGCGGACATCACGGCCGCCAGGCACGTGCATCGGCATGTAAGCTCGCGCGCCCCCCAGTGGCCTGGCTAAGAACAGGCCGTAAAAACACGGCCCGTAGAGATTCAGGATGTCCCTTTGGCCGTTTAAAGTCGTACGGCCGTTGGGAAGTAGTTAAAATCGCTGCTCCAGAAGAAACTAACGTTTTTAAAACTTTTTTCCATTGATACATGTTCCCTGGGGCAAGACCCGGGTTCTCAAAGACGTTTTCCAACAATAACTTGAATATTGGGCTTTAAAATGAATACTTTTGAATTCGAACGTTCGAGTCCCATAGACGTCAATGGGGTTCTAAATGTTTGCGCGAACGTTCGGTCCGTTTGAAAGTTCTGGTGCGAACCGAACGCGGGGGTGTTTGGCTCATCCCTAATAGGGACAGATAAGGCAGCACTGATGGGCACTAATAGGTGGCACTGATAAGTGGCACTGATGGGGGAACTGATGGGTGGCACTGATGGGGGCACTGATGGGCACAGATAGATGGTACTGATGGGCACTGATAGGTGGCACTGGTAGGTGACAATGACGGGCACTGGTAGGTGACAATGATGGGCAGCACTGTTTGAGGCACTGATTAGATGTTGCACTGATAAGCACTGGTAGGTGGCACTGTGGGCACTGATAGGCGGCGCTGGTGGCCACTGGTAGGTGGCACTGACAGGTTGCACACATTTACACAGATGAGCTGTCTGCAGCTCTCCCTGATCGGGTCTGATGTCCCGCTGTCTTTTGTCGGTGATCGGCTTTTTTTCCTCCTCACGCTGTCAGCGTGAGGAGAAAAAATAGCCGATTACCGACTCTGTTTACATCACATGATCAGCTGTTATTTTACCGACAGATGATCATGTGGTAAGGGTTGGGATCGACCCCTTCCTCCGATCTGTGATCCAGCGAGTCTCATGGACTCGCTGATCAGAGAGCGAGCCGTGCTCGCCCTGCAGGGGGTGCGCAGGCCGCTCAAGCATCTATTGACGGCCTCCCGGCAATTCAGGTCTGCGCTGTAGCTGTCATTAGGCTATAGTGTGGATGGGAAGTGGTTAAAAAAGTAAGTTACGTTGTATATGTGTTGGGAACCCCAAGCTTCAGCACAGATGAAGCTACGCTACTCTTTCAAGCAAAACACGTTGATGTCATCACAGTCACGTGACGCCATCAACAGTATGCTCCACTTCAACAGGGATTAGGTATGGAGGGTGACCAAGACTGCTATCTGACCATAACGGCGTCTTCCGTGGATCACTTTGTCTCACCAACCAAAAGTTCTGCTGTGGCAAGGCCCCTCTTCATCTATTTAGTATATATGATTCTGTTATGACAACACACAAATAATATCAATTCTTGCGCCCATGAGGGATGCATTGCCTTGCTAAATATACTGTAGAATTATTGTGAAACTACTCTTTGGGGATAATTCCATGATCCATGTTTTCTTTTGGAAAATTCTGCCCCTTCTACTCCATTGACTCTGATTACTAAAGAAGTAGAGCATTTATACTCTCAAATGGGATTTTCACTTATCTTAATAAATGAGTAAACGAAAATGAAAATTCCCTTTACAAAGATACATAATGCTGTGCAAATAAAAATAAAATAAATATATATTTGTTTGACAATGGCACAACTTTAATTTCCTCTTTAAGCCAAGTGATGTTTTGTTTTACAATGTGCATTTTCTCTTTAAGCACCTCAATACTGGACACTTTCACCCATTTCCTGCCCAGGCCAATATTCACCTTTAGATCCCTTTCTCACTGAAGCGCTGTTAAAACAGCGCTAAAGCTCCGGACGTTTTTTGCAGTGCTTTAGATGTACTCTTGAGGTGCTTTTCGGGCGACGTCACCTAAAAGAATCTAAAGAACACCCATTTTGCGGCGCTTTGAAAGCTTTTTTAAGGCGTTTCGGAAGTGCTGCCCATTTATTTCAATGGGTAGGAGTGTTTTTGGAGAGCTTTTTACAGCGCTCCAAATCCATCCCAAAGATGCTGCTTGCAGGACTTTTTCCAACGTCCTACAAGAGCACCGCCCATTGTGAAAACACTCATTAAAATGAATGGGGGGCAGCTTTCAGGTGCTTTTTAGGCGCTATTCCCAGCACTAAAATGACTGAAAACTGCCTCAGTGTGAAAGGGGTCTCAACACTGCACTCAAATTAACATTTTATAATTTTCTGGGACAGATAGAGCTTTCTTTTGGCGGTATTCAGGGTAATTTAAGCTTTTTAACCTTTGCTACAGTAAATAAAAAAAAAAGACCAACTGTTTTTGACACCTTTTTATTTTTTCTATTATAAAATTTTGAATTGAGTTGAAAGTAGTGTTGCTCACGAATATTCGCATTGAGAATATTCGTTACGAATATTGCATATTTGAGTATTCGCAAATAAATCGCATCACAGATCACATCCTAGTGATCTCCATCGACGTCTAAAAGCATTGCTGGTATGATTAGAGTAGCTGAGGCGATTCTTTTATGTTGCCGAATATTCGCAATGCGAATATTGGTATTACGAATATTCGCAAATACTTTCTCTGCCCTTCTTTTGCATCAGAGCCAATCAGAGTTCTCCTACCACAGTTGTCAGAGGTTAGCAACTTCCATAGCAACCAATAGGAACAGATTAATTCACTTGAAGGGCTAACAAGTATATAGTATGAAAAGTAGAAATGATCTTATGACAGGAACGTAGGAAAAAAAAAATAGAATGTACAAGTAAATCGAAAGGATTTATTAGAAAGTAAATTTATAAACAGGGGCTTACAACTTTAAATTGTCATTTTAGAAGTTTGTACAGGAAAGGCAAATGTTACCTGGTTTTGCTAGCCAAATAAACAATCTTGCTGTGAAAGCTTTAGGCAACAGAGACAATTGAGCTGCAGCATTGCCGTTTTTAAAAGAAATCTATATAATAGCAAAATAAAACAGAGGGAAGAGAAAATTGCTTAGTGATCTGGCTCAGTTATGTACCAGAATACCCAGCATAATAATGTGTTGTTCGCGCGCATGCGCATGCGCGGACGAGAATTTCGCAATCAATTTTGCATTCGCATTAGCGAAATTTCGCAAATGTTTTTTTTTTGATAAAATATCACGAATATTTGATATTAACAAATATTTTGTGAATATTCTTCTATATATTCGTGAAATATCGCGAAATCGAATATGGCGTATTCCGCTCAACACTGGTTGAGAGGTATCTTAATATAGCGAGGTCTTACCCCGAAGGGTCCCGACGCGCATAGCAGAGTTCCTGGGAAAAGAGCACTTAGGAACCAAAAGCAGCACAGAGCGGCAGATAGGGTGGAAGAGAGAGGCTACGCAGGAAAGGCTTGCGTGAAAAGTCAAGTCTTCAGTAACCCGCAGAAGACGGGATAGTAGGGGTCTCCTGGAGCTCAACAGGGATGCTATTCTCATTACCTGAGGAGCCAGGGTTAAACCTGAATCTAGGGTGAATCCCAAATCACGCACCTGGGGGCCACCTCCAGAGCAGGACCAAATGAGGGAGGCCAAGGTGAGATATCTGGGGGGGGTCAGATCGCTGAAGATGATCACCTCAGTTTTTCCCCCATTAAGTTTCAGGAAGTTGTCATACATCCATGTATTGATGGCCTCCAAACAGGTGGCAAGTGTGGCATCAGCCATCTGGTTTTTAGGAATCTTCAGGTAGACCTGGGTGTCATCGGCATAAACATGGTACTGGACGGCGTGGGACTTTAGCAGGTTGGCAAGTAGCCTCATATAGATATTAAACAACAGGCGTGACAAGGCAGAGCCCCGTGGCACTCCGCAGTCCAGGGCGGTGTACTTAGAGTACAAGGGGTCAGTCTTGACTCCCTGAACTCTACTCTCTAAAAAAGAGGCCACCCATGCCAAAGTCGACCCGCTCATACCCAAAACAGTTCTCATCCGCTTCAGTAAGATTCCATGATTTATGGTATTAAAACGTGGCTGACAGATCCAAGAGAACCAGAGCTACTGAGTCACCCCTGTCCAAGCTGTGAAGGACATCATCATAAACACAGATGAGGCTCGTCTCTGTTCCATGTTCAGGTCAAAATCCGGACTGGAATTCATCCAAAAGATGGAAAGACTCAAGGTAAGCCTGTAGCTGGATAACCGCCAGGCGCTCCATCATCTTTGCCACAAAAGGTAAGATGGAAATTGGCCTGTAGTTGCCCAATATGTCTGGGTCCAAAGTCATTTTTTTCAGCAGGGCCAAGACCACAGCCTGCTTCAGAGTGCCCGGGACAATACATGTCCTGAAGCAGCAGTTTATTATCTCCCCAATTAAGGGGGCCAGAGGGGCAGCAGATTTTTTTACAAGCCTGGCAGGACATACATCTAATGGAGAGTAAGATGGTTTCAAAGATACAATTACCTCAACCACCTGAATAACTGTAACCGGTTGGAAACCGGGCAATCCAGGAACCATCACTGTGTGGTGTGGTATTATTTGCAAATAAATAATTTTTCTTCATTACTTTAGGCCAAAATGTATACTGATAATTTTTTTTGGTAAAAATAATATACTGATACATTTCTTTGGTAAAAATAACCTAATCAGTGTATATTATTTAGTCTAAATAAACTAGAAAGTTTTAAAGCCCACAAACTATAGTATATATTGTTGGGTGAATGGTTTGACCCCAGCATGAGTTTGGGCCAAATATTTGACTGTTCGCTGAACACCTAAATTTAGAAAAATACCCTGCAATGCACTGCGCGCTGCACGGTGCATTCTCTGCCCTGATTGGGCAAAGTTTTTCACAATCAGGGCACAGTGTATGCTGGTTGTTAAGAAGCAGGCTGTGAAGCTGGCCACGTTGTCCTTAACAACTGATGAGTCATCAGCTGTCTGGTATGGATTTTAAAATTCATACAAGACCCTTATCTGAGCATGCAGCCTGGCAGGTCAGGAAAAGGATGGAATGTTTCAAGAGACCATGGATAGAGCATCATCTGCTCTATCCAAGCTGGATTTTAGGACTCTGCACTCCTGTAAAAAAACAAAAAAACATTTAAGATCTATTGGACAATCACATGGTCTCTACAAACACTTTAAACCTGATTCTTGGAACACTGGATGGTTCAGGTTGCCTCTTCTACTTTTGTGACCTCAGTGTTTCTATCTGCCTTTCCTCTTTGAGGGTTAGGGCTCTTTCACACGGGGCGGATCAGTAATCATCCGCCCCGTGCACCTCCGTTTGCTCAGCGGGGATCGCTCCATTGATCTCCGCTGAGCTGTCGGATGACTGGGCGGTCCCCGCACACTGTGCAGGGACCGCCCTGTCTTTTCTCCGCTCTCCTCTATGGGGGGATCAGATGAACACGGACCGTCTGTCCGTGTTCAAAGAGGTGATCAAATAACACCAAAAGAAAGCTCTATTTGTGTGAAAAAAAGGGTATCAATTTTGTTTGAGAGTTACGTCGCACGACCGCGCAATTGTCATTCAAAGTGCGACAGCGCTGAAAACTAAAAATTGGGCTTGGCAGGAAGGGGGTAAAAATGCCCTGTATTATAGTGGTTAAATTCATTTAGTTTCATTGTTGCACTTTAAGCATCAATTAAATCACTGCTCCTAAAAAAACGATTGTTTTAAGAAAAATTGCCTTGAAACATGTCCCCAAGGGCAGTACCGTGATCCCCATACCTCTTTTTGGCCAATTACTTGCTATAAGCCCTCCAAATGGGCACTTGTTTATTTTTTTGTGTTTGGCTCCCATAGACTTCAATAGAGTTTGCTCTTCAGGTTAGGACATTTCCCCTGTTCTAGAGTTCTGCTGCAAACTGATCAGGGGGGTGTTTGGCTCATCTCAATGGTATATATATATATTTGATATATATATGGTATATATATTTGAAAGTATATCAGTCTTGATATACTGATGGCACTGATCTCATTTCTTGAGGCTTAAAATGCCTGGATAGTACAAACATCCCCAAATGACCCTTTTCTGGAAAGTAGACAGTACAAGGTATTTAGTAAGAATCATGGTAAGTTTGTTGAAGTTGTAATCTTTTTGTCACAATTTTTTTTGTATAGACTGTCACCAAAGCATTATAGTGTTACCATAAAACTGGTGTGGCATTGATCAGATACATTAACTTGTGACAAACTGTATATATATATATATATATATATATATATATATATATATATATATATATATATATATATATATATATATATATATATATATATATATATATATATATATATATATATATATATATATATATATAGGTTTGTTTACATTCTTTCAAATTGTTTTTCCTTTTTATTATATATTTTTTTCTTCTCATACTGTGTCCAGAGTAGTACAGTGTTACTATAGTGGCACTGTAGTACTCTGGGGAAATGTTCAAGATTTTTTCTTTTTTTTTTTTTTACACACTATGATTACTTATGACAATGATCACTGTTATAAGCAATCATTTTTATGAATCCATTCATCTGGTGTGTACTATTGTGAAGCTTTGATTGGCCACAGTTATCTAATGGTACAAATGTACTGTGATTGGCCCTGTCTGTACTATGTGATCACTGTGACCACTCAAAGAGATCCACATATTAGTGCACAATGAATGGCTATGAAAGCCATTCAATGTGTAAAACTGTCATGTGATCTGCTATGACTGGTCAAAGCAGCTCCGTACAATGATTTGTTATCCACTGTGTCAGTTTATGCCGTAGCATGGCCCCTGTCATATAACATCCACCCGGGATGGCAGCGCTTCCACTCACCTGCCATTGTGTTATATATGTACCCTGAAAGCTTGCCCTGAAAAATTGTATGTTAGGGCAAATAAAAAAAGCATCACATACAGTACTTAATTGTTTCTATCGTAAGTACACTAATATGGCTACAAACACCTTGGGTCGGGTGGGAAGCTGTTAAAGTTGTGCTGACTTCAAAAAATTTTTTTTCAATGCTGCAATACTGCAAACATTATAAATATATTCTTATAAACAAATAGATACATCTTTACATTGAGATGGTTATATCACAATCACATACAGTGAAGGCCAACTAACAATATGAACATAAAGAAATTCCAACACGCAAAACAGAAAATTCAAATCTTTACTGTGATTAAGTTTAAAGAGAGTTATTGAGAGTATTGCATATCTGTTTTTGATTTTCAGATAGCCCAACATTCCAAATATTTCTCATCTGACGCACCATTCAGGATATCTGCAGGTGGACATTATTATATTGTATGTAATCTTTTGGTAAAGTTTGGCATAACAACTCCAACAAATGCTGGAGGGGGTGGGGGGTAGTACTTCAAAAGACTTTTCCAGGTTGTGTGTAGACATACTGTTTTTTTTTTACGAAAGGCAAATCCACTTTGCACTACAAGTGCAAAGTGCACTTGAAATTGCACTGAAATTGTACTTGGAAGTGCAGTCGCTGTAAATCTAAAGGGGGAGATCGGAAATGAGGGGAAGCTTTGCTGATTTTATCATCCAATCATGTGCAAGCTAAAATGCTGTTTTCCTTGCATGTCCCCCTCGGATCTACAGCGACTGCACTTCCAAGTGCACTTTCAGTGTAATTTCACTTGTAGTGCAAAGTGGATTTGCCTTTAGTAAATAACCCCCACTGTGTAGCATTTAAATCCAATATTAACCTTTGATAGCTTTAGCTGAGTACTGGGAATTATCCCAGTGGCTAAAAAACAACTAGGAGGTGATTTATACCTCAATAATGTGTTTTATTTAATGTGTACTGTTCAAGTGCCAGACATTGCCACAAATGGTGTGCTAATGTAGCCTTACAGTTCCTACATTTAGGAGATTGTTTTTTGCTGGTGGTTCCCCAATGAGTAATCTTAGTCAATAGAAAGAGAGAAAGATTTGCCCTATGCATTATGTTTAATTATGTCTCCCTTCACATCTTGTTAGTGATAACCTTAGTTAAAATCTGATAGCCTAGTGGCATTTATTCACAATGTACTCCACAGGGAAGTCTATTTCTCGATTTGTTACATTGGGAGATTGCAGTGCTTTGGCTCTGTGGATAATGAGCAGTCTGTGGAGAATCATTGGGATTTACATAGTTACATAGTTACATAGTTACATAGTTACATAATTCAGGGGGAAAACGTGGGTGCGCGTTATACGCCGATGTCATTGTTTTTTACCAGAAGGGGGGGCGGGGATTGGGCGTGGGTGTCGCGCCGGCCGTCCCCACCCACCTCTCCTGTTCGATACAAGTCCCTTCTCTCCTCTCCTTGCTCCTCCTCCCCCCTCCGAGTGTAGCTTCAGATTGGAGGAGGAGAGTGGTCACATGACTGTGCATTTTGAGAGTTTGAGCGGGGGATCCTGACTAGCTTCTCGCTCGCTTCTCTCGCTTCTCCGGCGCTGTTTTGAACACCCGGAGACCCGATCCGACGTGGGGAGAACCAAGACGTGCGGGAGTGCAGACGGCTGGGTGAGTGGAACGGCTCATGTTGGGACAGAAGAAGCAGGTAGGAGGGCAGAGTATCCCCACCCATACAGCACTCGCCTGCAGTCCCAGGCTGGAAGCAGTGCAATTGATGGGACAGGTGACAAAGCATATAAATCAGCCAGTGGATAAGCTGGGATCTGTGTATGTGCTGGGATCTGTGTATGTGCTGGGATCTGTGTATGTCCCAGGCTGGAAACAGTGCAATTGATGGGACAGGTGACAGAGCATATAAATCAGCCAGTGGATAAGCTGGGATCTGTGTATGTGCTGGGATCTGTGTATGTGCTGGGATCTGTGTATGTGCTGGGATCTGTGTATGTGCTGGGATTTGTGTATGTGCTGGGATCTACGTGTAATGTGCTGGGATCTACTGTATGTGTAATGTGCTGTGATCTATGTGTAATGTGCAGGGGGGCTTTGGAATATAAAAGGGGCTGTTGAAAGTTTTTTTCCTGAAATGTACCTCTTAAAATTAGGGTGCGCGTTATACGCCGGTGCGCGTTATACGCCGATAAATACGGTATGTTATTGCAAAAGTCATGTGTATAGTGACGCAATGTGTTGGGAGGAGCCAGTGACATCACCCACAGTGCTTTGATTGTGCTGGATGGGGAGTGAGGAGAATCAAGCTGTATGCAACTGAACCTTCTATATGCGAAACAATTGTGGGCTGTATGTGTCACCCAAACCCTTAAGCCCTGTACACACAATCGGTCCATCCAATCAGAACGGTCTGATGGACTGTTTTCATCGGTTAAAAATACGACTGTGTCAGAACACGGTGACGTAAAACACAACGACGTGCAGAAAAAAATGAAGTTCAATTCTTCCAAGCATGCGTCCACTTGATTCTGAGCATGCATGGATTTTTAACCGATGGTTAAATAAGTTTGGTTTTTTTTAACCGATGGAAAAATAACCGATGACGCCCACACACGATTGGTTTGGACCATCAGACCGTTCTCATCGGTTTAACCGATGGTGTGTACTCGGCCTTATTTGTCTTTTAAATCTAATGATGATGTCCTATTTCTTTTGAGAATTGCGGCATGTGAAAAATTATAGCTTGAATTATGCTGTGCACCTGGAGATCATCACAGACTCTCATGTTACTATTTGGATATCATTGTTTGAAAGCGAATCAAGTGAATCAATCAACATAGGTGTCTGTGTTTCCTATACAGGCAATTATTCATTAACTTTGGGAATTCACTTTATGGTGGTGGAAAACTTTTTGTTATTTCATTTCATATATCAGGATGATTTTGTGATATGTATTTATTTATTAGTCGGATTGTTGGAGCACTATACTATGCAATATTAGGAGGTTGATTTTAGCGCATTATACATTTTTATATTTAGCAATAGGGATGAGCCGAACACCCCCGGGTTCGGTTCGCACTAGAACGTTCGAACAGACCGCGGGTTTGCGCGAACATTTCTAACCCCATTGAAGTCTATTGAACCCGAACGTTCGAATTCAAAAACGGTCGTTTTAAAGACCAAAATTCAATTAAATGTTGGAAAACGTCGTTCTGAACCCGGGTCTTGCCCCAGGGAACATGTATCAATGGAATTTTTTTTTTTTTAAACGGCCATTTTTTGCGGAGCAGCCATTTTAATAATGCTTAAAGTGAAAAAAAAAAAATCCTTTAATTATCACACCTGCTGGGTGTCTATAGTAGTGGCACGTGTTTAGAAATGTCCCTGCACAACATGAGAGGACTATAAAAAAAAAGCAATTAATGCTACTTGCGCACGTTCTGTGTGGCAACAATATGTTGAATATTTTAGCGGTGGTGGGGGGCCATTATTATTTTGTGAAAGAAAAATTTTAGAAAAAAGGGCACCCCTCAAACATACTGTAATTGGAGCGCAACAAGGAGCCACGTGCAAAGTATTGCATCAAAAATTGTTATTGGGCGCCCCTGTTAAACAGGGGCTGAAAAATTGTGCCTTGGGCACAACACAACACTGCAACCCCTCCCAATAACTCCAATTGGAGCGCAACAAGGAGCCACGTGCAAAGTATTGCATCAAAAATTGTTATTAGGCGCCCCTGTTAGACAGGGGCTGAAAAATTGGGCCTTGGGCACAACACAACACTTGCAACCCCTCCCAATAACTCCAATTGGAGCGCAACAAGGAGCCACGTGCAAAGTATTGCATCAAAAATTGTTATTAGGCGTCCCTGTTAAACAGGGGCAGAAAAATTGGGCCTTGGGCACAACACTGCAACCCCTCACAATAACTCCAATTGGAGCGCAACAAGGAGCCACGTGCAAAGTATTGCATCAAAAATTATTAGGCGCCCCTGTTAAACAGGGGCTGAAAAATTGTGCCTTAGGCACTGGTGGCGGAGCCCAGAAACACAACATTTCTTACTAGCTATCAGCAAGAAAAGTGAGGAGGAGAAGGATATTCCATCAGCAGCATAAGAGGACAGTCACTCAGCATCAGCAGTCTAAAAGGGATCCGACTTTTCAACAAAAATATATTATTCATTAATATCAGCATCAGGTGCTTGGTAGCTGGTGTTGAACCAAGCCTGATTCATTTTGATGAAGGTCAGTCGATCAACAGAGCCGGTGGAGAGGCGCACCCTGTGATCAGTGACAAAGCCTCCAGCAGCACTGAATGTCCGTTCTGAAAGAACACTGGATGCAGGGCTAGTCAGTAGCTCAATTGCGTACTGGGCAAGCTCTGGCCAGTGATCCATCCTCAAGACCCAGTAAGCCAGAGGATTTTCAGTGGGGAAGGTGTCCAAGTCGGATCTTGCCCCTAGGTATTTCCGGACCATGTAAACCAGACGCTGGCGATGGTTGCTGGAACCGGTCAGACCTTGGGGCTGCGGACTAAAAAACTGCCTGAATGCATCGGTCAGACGACCACCTTCTCCACCGCCCCTTCTGTGACTCACCGAAGCCTCAGCAAGACGTTGACCAGAGCCAGGTTTTGGTAATCCCCCCGGTTCTGGGAACGCATTGCACAGACCCTTCTGCAAGGCCTCCCGCAGAAGTTTCATCTTCTGCTCCCTCTGCGATGGCAACATAAGGTCTGCAACCTTACTCTTGTAACGTGGATCAAGGAGAGTCACCAGCCAGTAATGATCCCTCTCCTTAATAGCACGTACACAAGGATCCTTACGCAGGCTTTGCAGAATTGGGGAGGCCATGCAGCGTAGGTTTGCTGAGGTATTCGGGCCACAGTCCTCTGGGTCACTGAGGACAACAGGATCCGCAGGCACCTCATCCCAGCCACGTAAAACTTCACGTGCTCCTTGGGACTGTAAATGATCCCTTGAAGACTGCTGCTGCTGAGTGCTAGGCTCCACCTCCATGCTGCTGATACAATCCTCCTCCTCCTCATCCTCTTCCTGTGTGCTAGGTGGGCAAGCAGGACCACTGTCTGGGTAAAGGGGGCCTTGAGAGGTAAGGAAGTCCTCCTCTTCCTCCCTCTGTTCTGCCTCAAGGGCCCTGTCCATTATTCCACGTAGCGTGTGCTCCAACATGTGAATAAGAGGGACAGTCTCACTGATGCATGCACTGTCACTGCTCACCATCCTTGTGGCCTCCTCAAATGGTGACAGGACAGTGCATGCATCCCTGATCAAGGCCCACTGGTGTGGGGAAAAAAAACCTAGCTCCCCTGACCCTGTTCTGCTGCCATATTGGCACATGTACTCATTGATGGCCCGTTGCTGGGTGCGCAGCCGCTGCAGCATGGCCAACGTTGAGTTCCATCTGGTGGGCATGTCACAAATTAGGCGGTTCTTGGGCAGGTTGTATTTCCTTTGGAGGTCAGTCAGCCGAGCAGTGGCATTATATGACCTCCGGAAATGCACACAGACTTTCCTGGCCTGCTTCAGGACATCCTGCAATCCCGGGTACCTGCCCAAGAACCGCTGCACCACCAAATTGAGGACATGCGCAAAACAGGGCACGTGGGTGAGTTTTCCCTGTCGCAGGGCAGAGAGGAGGTTGGTGCCATTATCGCTGACCACCATTCCAGGCTTCAGCTGGCGTGGCGTCAACCACCTCTCACCCTGACCCTGCTGAGCTGACAAAACCTCTTCCCCAGTGTGGCTCCTGTCTCCCAAGCACACCAGCTCTAGCACCGCATGGCATCTCTTGGCCTGCATTCCTGCGTAGCCCCTCGTACGCCTACGGAGCACGGCTGGTTCGGAGAAAACCTCACCACAGGAAGAGGCCACAGAGGAAGAAGAAGAGGAGGGGGTGGAGGAGAGAGGTGTGTCACAAGCAGTAGTAGTGTTTTGGAGGCGTGGTGGTGGAACAACCTCCAAAACTACTGGACCTTGCCCTGCGTCCTTCCCAGCTGCCAGCTGAGTAACCCAATGCGCCGTAAAAGACAGGTAACGTCCCTGTCCATGCCTGCTGGACCATGAGTCAGCGGTAAGATGCACCTTACCACTGACTGCCCTGTCCAGCGAGGCATGGACATTGCCTTCCACATGCCGGTAGAGAGCCGGAATAGCCTTCCGTGAGAAAAAGTGGCGTTTTGGTACTTGCCACTGAGGTACTGCACATTGCACAAACTCACGGAAGGGGGCAGAATCTACCAACTGAAAAGGTAGCAGTTGAAGTGCTAGCAATTTCGCTAAGCTAGCATTCAACTGCTGGGCATGTGGATGGCTGGGATTGTACTTCTTTCGGCGCTGCAGCAGCTGGGGCAGGGAAATTTGCCTGGTACTATTAGTAGATTGACCGCTACTACTAGCTTGTGACCCACCTATTCCTACACCTTCACTGCAGGCTTCAGAGAGGACTGGGGGTCTACTGGGGTTGGAGGTCCCAGAAGGGCAAGGGGGGGTACGCTTTTGTCTTTGGTGTGGGTCTTTCTGGTGTGCTTGCCAACGAGCTGCATGGCAGGTTGACATATGTCTGGACAAGCATGTGGTACCCAGGCGGTTGATGTTTTGGCCACGCGAGATACGCTTGCGACATAAGTTGCAAATAGCAAAGGTACGATCTTGTGGACATGTTTCAAAAAAGGCCCACACCAAAGAACTTTTGCTGTACCGGTCAGACACAGCAGCGCCATGCACAAGCGCCTTAGATGTGCGCTGTAATGCAGTGGGTGTGACCTTAAGCTGACCCCTGGAGGGCATCCTGCCTCTTTGGAGATGTGCCTGTGCCTCGTCCTCCTCCTCTCTCCTATCAGGCACCCAGGTAGAGTCAGTGAACTCATCATCCCCTCCCTCCTCATCACTGTCAACAACCTGGCAGTATGCTCCAGCTGGGGGAACATCATCACTGACAAATTGCTGTCCCTCTCGGCCACCCCCTCTCCCTGGGCTCACATCAATGCCTTCCTCTATCAGTGTTCCGTCATCGGAGTCTTCAAAACGCTGCGCATCTTCCTGCAGCATGTACAGTGCCTGCCGCCGAGAATGTGTTTTTAACATGACAGCATCGCGCTGAATCTCGGCGACAGGCTGCCGATATCTCGCACTCGCTGGAATAGTAAAAGCACATTCCAGCGAGTGCGTCATAGAAGCGACGGGGATCCGACGCGGATTCCCGCCAATTCTACACGTGGGCGGAGTTTGTTATGAATCCTGAAGGAGAAATCCCTGCCGGATTTTTAAAAAAAAATCCAGCATGGGTTCCCCCCTCAGGAGCATAACGGGCCCTTAGGTCTGTTATGGGTTGTAAGGAGACCCCCTACGCCGAAAAAACGGCGTGGGGGTCCCCCCACAATCCATAACAGACCCGTATCCAAAGCACGCCGGCCGGTCAGGAAGGGAGTGGGGGCGAGCGAGCGCCCCCCCTCTTGAGCCGTACCGGGCAGCGTGCCCTCAACATGGGGGGGTTAGGTGCTCTGGGGCAGGGGGCGCACTGCGGGCCCCCCACCCCAGAGCACCCTGTCCCCATGTTGATGAGGACAGGGCCCCTTCCCGACAACCCTGGCCGTTGGTTGTCGGGGTATGCGGGCGGGAGGCTTATCGGAATCTGGAAGCCCCCTTTAATAAGGGGGCCCCCAGATACCGGCCCCCCACCCTAAGTGGGCCGGCCGGCGTGCTTTGGATACGGGTCTGTTATGGATTGTGGGGGGACCCCCACGCCGTTTTTTCGGCGTAGGGGGTCTCCTTACAACCCATAACAGACCTAAGGGCCCGTTATGCTCCTGAGGGGGGAACCCATGCCGGATTTTTTTTTTTAAATCCGGCGGGGATTTCTCCTTCAGGATTCATAACAAACTCCGCCCACGTGTAGAATTGGCGGGAATCCGCGTCGGATCCTCGTCGCTTCTATGACGGCTTTGTCTCCATCGCGGCAAGCCAGCTTGGCGCTGGCTCCCGCGATGGGGCTCGCAAGTGCTCAATCTCGCCGAGAAAGGGAGCGAGATTGACACAATATCCCAGTCACCTACTGTACCCAACACTGTGTTGAAACAGTTCCGGGGACTCCCCAGGAGGACATGGTGGTACTAGGGAAGTATTGTGTGAAGCCATTGTGCAGAGGGAAGAGGACGCCTTGGCAGCTGCTTTGCCAGATAAACTTTGATCAGTCTGTGTGAGAGAGGATGAGGAGGATGAGGATGGGTTGGTCATCCACTCTACTAATTTCTCTGCATGTTGAGGCTCAACACGGCCAGCTCCCGAAAAGAAGGACGAGCGCATTTGGTGTCAACGGCCACGGCCACATGCTGAAGAGGATGCACCACATCCACTACCAGCGTTACCTCTACATGCAGAGCCTGCTTGCCCTCGTGACTCTCTGCCTCTCTTTGTTGTCCTTCCAGACATGTTTATGCGTTCAGGTGGTATGTAACAGCACAAGCGCAGTGACACCAACTGCGTTCAGGTGGTATGTAACAGCACAAGCGGAGTCACACCAAATGCGCTCAGGTGGTATGTAACAGCACACGTGCGGTGACCCCAAATGCGCTCAGGTGGTATGTAACAGCACACGTACAGTGACACTAACTGCGCTCAGGTGGTGTAGAACAGCACAGTACAGTGACACTAACTGCGCTCAGGTGGTATGTAACAGCACACGTACGGTGACACTGAATGCGCTCAGGTGGTATGTAACAGCACATGTGCGGTGACCCCAAATGCACTCAGGTGGTATGTAACAGCACACGTACAGTGACACTAACTGCGCTCAGGTGGTATACAACAGCACAGTACAGTGACACTAACAGCGCTCAGGTGGTATGTAAGAGCACGGTGACACCATGCGCTCAGGTGGTACAGCACACGTGCGGTGACACCAAATGCGCTCAGGTGGTATGTAACAGCACACGTGCGGTGACCCCAAATAACAGCGCTCAGGTGGTATGTAACAGCACAAGTACGTGCGGTGACACTAACAGCGCTCAGGTGGTATGTAACAGCACACGTGCGGTGACCCCACCCCAAATGCGCTCAGTTGATATGTAACAGCACAACGTGCGGGTGACACCCCAAATGCGCTCAGGTGGTATATGTAACAGCAGCACGTGCGGTGACACCAAATGCGCTAACGGTGATGTAACAGCACACGTACCGGTGACACCAAATGTGCTCAGGTGATATGTAACAGCACACGTGCGGTGAGACCAAATGCGCTCAGGTTATATGTAACAGCACACGTGCAGTGACACCAAATGCGCTAAGGTGGTATGTAACAGCACACGTACGGTGACCCCAAATGCGCTCAGGTTATATGTAACAGCACATGTGCGGTGACACCAAATGCGCTAAGGTGGTATGTAACAGCACATGTGCGGTGACCCCAAATGCACTCAGGTGGTATGTAACAGCACACGTACAGTGACACTAACTGCGCTCAGGTGGTATACAACAGCACAGTACAGTGACACTAACAGCGCTCAGGTGGTATGTAAGAGCACACGTACGGTGACACCAAATGCGCTCAGGTGGTATGTAACAGCACACGTGCGGTGACCCCAAATGCGCTCAGGTGGTATGTAACAGCACAAGTACAGTGACACTAACAGCGCTCAGGTGGTATGTAACAGCACACGTGCGGTGACCCCAAATGCGCTCAGGTGATATGTAACAGCACAAGTGCGGTGACCCCAAATGCGCTCAGGTTATATGTAACAGCACACGTGCGGTGACACCAAATGCGCTAAGGTGGTATGTAACAGCACACGTACGGTGACACCAAATGTGCTCAGGTGATATGTAACAGCACACGTGCGGTGAGACCAAATGCGCTCAGGTTATATGTAACAGCACACGTGCAGTGACACCAAATGCGCTAAGGTGGTATGTAACAGCACACGTACGGTGACCCCAAATGCGCTCAGGTTATATGTAACAGCACATGTGCGGTGACACCAAATGCGCTAAGGTGGTATGTAACAGCACACGTACGGTGACACCAAATGTGCTCAGGTGATATGTAACAGCACACGTGCGGTGAGACCAAATGCGCTTAGGTTATATGTAACAGCACACGTGCGGTGAGACCAAATGCGCTAAGGTGGTATGTAACAGCACACGTGCGGTGACCCCAAATGCGCTAAGGTGGTATGTAACAGCACACGTGCGGTGACCCCAAATGCGCTCAGGTGGTATGTAACAGCACAAGTACAGTGACACTAACTGCGCTCAGGTGGTATGTAACAGCACATGTGCGGTGACCCCAAATGCGCTCAGGTGATATGTAACAGCACTCGTGCGGTGACACCAAATGCGCTAAGGTGGTATGTAACAGCACACGTACGGTGACACCAAATGCGCTCAGGTGATATGTAACAGCACACGTGTGGTGAGACCAAATGCGCTAAGGTGGTATGTAACAGCACACGTGCGGTGACCCCAAATGCGCTAAGGTGGTATGTAACAGCACACGTGCGGTGACCCCAAATGCGCTCAGGTGGTATGTAACAGCACACGTGCGGTGACCCCAAATGCGCTAAGGTGGTATGTAACAGCACACGTGCGGTGACCCCAAATGCGCTAAGGTGGTATTAAACAGCACACGCACAGTCAGAGCGACTGTGTTTCTGTGCAATTCAATAGCCCACTTGCATTAACAGCAACTGCCTTTCTGTGCAAATAAATAGCACACGTGCTGTAACAGTTAATGCGTCTATGTGCAATTAACTAACACGTGTACACTAACACGTTAGAGCATCAAGCACAATCTCCTGCCTGACAGATACTAATAGCAGAACTAGCTAAGCTATACAGTTTATAAATATATTGACAACTCCTAGGGATGTCAATATATTCTCTACAAACTGTACATTTAACTATACTAACTAGTAGACTCCCTGATCTATCTATCTATCTATCTATCTATCTATCTATCTATCTATCTATCTATCTATCTATCTATCTATCTATCTATCTATCTATCTATCTATCTATCTATCTATGTGAAAAGACACTGTGGGGTAGATTCATGTATCCAAGATATGAGTGTGGGGACCTTTTGCTGTATATAAGGGTAAGTGTAGCATGATGACAGCACCCCAGATGATGTTCTTTTTGTAACGAAACATGTCGGGATGGACTACTGTTGTTCCTGCTACCCTTTTTCTATAAGCTCTATTGACCATTGCAAAATTTGAGTTTTCCTCTTTATAATAAATATTGATTTCTCTTTTTCATGCTTATCGGTTGGAGTACTGATTTGCCCTCTGAGTAATCTGTAGAGAGTTGCAGCTTGCTGGGAAGTATTTTTGAATCATCTGTCTGAGGTTTGCCTTCATTGATACCGAATCGCATGACGTGTATGGTGTACCCGCTTCAGTATATCAACTTTAACAAAACTTGATTGGCCTAGGGGGTATATGCCTGTCTAGGTCCAATCGGTCCGGTAAGCCCTATGTCATAAGCGGTGGTGGATTTTTCACTTCTTTATGCACTGGATTTTGTGTATCTGTTTTACTCAAAGAAACCAACTCACCGATTCATTCAAAACATTTATGGACTTTTGAATACCATTAATTCACATGTGGTGTTGCATGATTTAATCTTTATTGTATTATCATTATTTGTGTCATTATTAGCGCTACACTTTTCCACACATTTTCTATTAGCAATTTTTTGATCTCTCTTGCTGTGTTAGCGGCTTTTTGTATTTTAAGATAGCGCAGTATTTTTTCTTTTTCGATTTTGTAACCACTTAAGGACCGCCTACTGCACATATACGTCGGCAGAATGGCACGGCTGGGCACATCAACGTATATATACGTTGGTTTTAGTACCCAGCCGTGGGTCACGGTCGCGCGCCCGCAGCACGCTCCCGTGACCCGGTCCGAAGCTCCAGGACCGGGACTGCGGGACTCGTGGACCCAATCGCCGCTGCAGTGCGGCGATCCGTCCCTGGAGCTGAAGAACGGGGAGAGCCGTGTGTAAACACGGCTTCCCCGTGCTTATCTGTGGCCGCAGCATCGATCGCGTCATCCCTGTTATAGGGGGACGCGATCGATGACGTCACACCTACAGCCACACCCCCCTACAGTTGTAAACACACACACAGGGAACACCCAAAGTCACAGCGCCCCCTTGTGGTTAACTCCCAAACTGCAACTGTCATTTCCACAGTAAACAATGCAATTTAAATGCATTTTTTGCTGTGAAAATGACAATTGTCCCAAAAATGTGTCAAAATTGTCCGAAGTGTCCGCCATAATGTCGCAGTCACAAAAAAAATCGCTGATCGCCGCTATTAGTAGTAAAAAAAAAAAGAAAGAAATGCAATAAAACTATCCCTTATTTTGTAAACGCTATACATTTTGCGAAAACCAACCGATAAATGCTTATTGCGATTTTTTTACCAAAAATATGTAGAAGAATACGTATCGGCCTAAACTGAGGAAAAAAAAAATTATATATATTTTGGGGGGATATTTATTATAGCAAAAAGTAAAAAATATTGCATTTTTTTTAAAATTGTCACTCTATTTTTGTTTATAGCGCAAAAAATAAAAACCGCAGAGGTGATCAAATACCACCAAAAGAAAGCTCTATTTGTGGGGAAAAAAGGACGCCAATTTTGTTTGGGAGCCACGTCGCACGACCGCGCAATTGTCAGTTAAAACGACGCAGTGCCGAATCGCAAAAAGTGGCAAGGTCCTTTACCTGCATTTTGGTCCGGGTCTTAAGTGGTTAATAGGGAAATCTCTCCCATGGAGCCATTGTGTTCTCGCAGCGACAGCTCTCCCCGCCAGGAGAACACAGTGTATACTGCTAATGGTTATAAGTATTATTATTTTTTATGAGAAGTCATTCTTCTGCCACATACAGTCTGTGTATTCTTTGTCTTGGGGAAACACAGGGTTGCCTCGATCCACGTCTATTGGGGTCCCTCGTTGGCTGTCTATGGTCCTCCCCGCAAGAACTCATCACATTCATGCGAGAGAGCTCGCATGGTGATGAGTCCTTGTGGGCGCACTCCTGTGATACAGTGAGTGGCCATAGTATCACTGGGCCCCACCCCTTGGCGCGCCGCGTCACTGGATGTAATTGGTGCTCTCAATCCATCCGCTCTAGCCAATCAGCGGCCAGGCTGAGCGGCAAAGAGGATCTCGGAAACCGAACACGGGACTTTCAAGGGGTCAGGTAAGTAAAACGGGGGCTCGGGGGGGGGAGTTTTTTCGCCTTAATGCATACATTTCCTTTACAACTCCTTTAAGTCATAGTTGAAGTATTTGGAAGATTCTAGCCAAGCTGTAGAGCCTACTATTAGGTATATTTAAAACCACCTTAACTTCTTGAGAGAAGCAGTGTTTGCACTGTCATCCATTCTATGTTTTTTTTTTTTTTGCTAAATACATTTAAAGAAGCACATTGTAGAGTGATTTACATGCTTATGTTTCAAAATCAGAGGTTAAAAAGAATGTAAAAAAGGTTTGCAAAGCTATCCATTTGAACTAGATGCTTCCTTCCAAAATTGGATATGGGTAGTTTGGAACAGGTTTGCAATTCTTTTATTTGTGTAGGAATAGTGAGGGGTAGTTTTGTTTGTAGATGGCATGGCATAGGCCAAGATATGTGGATATCTTTGGCCAAGTTATGTTATATGTTCAGTCGTGTTTATTTTAAAAGTGATAATTTAAGGCCATGTGATTGTAAATTCATTGATTTGGATATGAATAAACATGTTTCATCCACAAACAAAGTAGTATGGATTTTTGATCTGATAATGTCAACCCCTGATAATCGTGTGCATGATTCCTAGTATCTGGGTAGTGATTCAGGGCCAGATTCTCTAAGAAAATCGCCGGCGTAGCATAAGCCATTTACACTACGCCGCCGCATCGCACTAGAGCAAGTGCCGTATTCTCTAACCATTTGCTCCGTAGTTTGCGTTGGCGTAGCGAAAATGGCCCAGCGTAAGCCCGCGTAATTCAAATGGGGCGGCTTGTATTTAAATTAAGCGCGCCCCCGCGTCGAACGAACTGTGCATGCGCCGGCCGGGGAAAAAGCCCAGTGCGCATCCTCCAGCTCACGTCGGAAAGCGTCGTTAAAACCGACGTCAAAACGACGTGATCGTCACTACGCAATGCCCCTATTCGCGAACGAGTTAGTAAAACGACGTAAGCGACGTAAAAAGCCGACGCTGGCCCGACGCCATACTTAACATGGCATCCGACGGCACCCAACGGCATCCGACGGTACTTCGTAAGGTTACTCCTCATAGAAGCAGGGGTAACCTTACGTGGACGAAAACGACGTACGCGACGACGGGGCGGAGTAAAAGCCATCGGGAATCGGCGTACTAGCCTCATTTGCATATGCAAATGAGAAAACAACGTAAAGGCCACCTAGTGGCCGGAGTTGTCATTACAACTACGATCCGCAAGTGTAATGGTATTACATTTGTCGGATGTTGAAGCGTATCTATGCCAAAGTGATGCTAAGCATCACACGCATAGATACGAGACAAAAAAAACGGCTGAGAATCTGGCCCTCAGTCTCCAAAATGAACAGCAAAGGGGATCAGGGGCAACCTTGGAGAAGAGTGAAAGGACAAGATACAAAGCCTGATTTATGTACTTTGGTTAATGTCAAGGGGCGCTTAACGGTTGGCACTTTCTATGAGAAGCCATTATTTGGGAAATTGATTTTTTCCACTGCACCGCAATACATTTTCACTTAGAGGCTACAAAAGCTCCATTTTTTTCCACATAGTGAATGTGGCTCATGCCTGCAGTTCTACCATATGGAAACACCTTAACTCACCTACACTAAAGTAGTGGTTTGAAAGAATAAACAAAATTATGCTTATGAAAGACTCCCCCAAAGTCAACCACACAACATTTCATAATACCTGGTTTTACAGGACTGAATACAAAACTACAAATTACTATAAACAACGTATGCATCTACAATGATCCTTTGAACCCTTTACCACTTTCCTACTCTTCTCATCCTCCACCCCTGTTATACACATCTCAGTTTATTTTCTTATCTCCTATCCTTGGACCGGTCTGCTGGAAGGGGCACCTGTGATCTCCACTGCCATTCTTTACTGTTCATATTCGGTTAAACTCCAATGTTACTCTCACCCACCCATACTTATTCTGAATATAAAGCCTGCCCTGCTGCTACCATTACTCACCTTTACAATAATTGTTATTGCTTTATTATCTACCCCTAGAAACAAATGTGATCATGGTATTTTGTATGTTTCAAATTAATATGTATACATATTTTTACTGTAACCTTGCTGTTGTCAAAAAAACAAATAAATAATTTATTAAAAATAAAAATCTATATACAGTACAGTTTATTGCTCTTAGTCTGTGCACAGTTGCACTTTAAGGGACTTCTGTCTGCCTATATATATTGGGCCAGATTCACAGAGCCATTACGCCTGTCTAAAGCCCCGTACACACGGTCAGACTTTTGCCCAACCAACATCAAAATCCGACACTTTTCTCATTTGTCCGACCGTGTGTACGTTCCATCGGACCAACTTTTTTGGCTTTCATCGGACAAAAAGTTGGGTCTGCGAACGGACCAACTTTCAGGCAACAAAAGTCCGATGGTGCAAAGTCCGATCGTGTGTACAGCAAACCATCGGACTTTTGGACAAATTACAAATGCGCATGCTCAGAACCAATGTTAAAATCAACCAACAATAGCAGAAGTTAACCAAAGGGTGGCAGTAAAGTGCAGAACAACCACGTGATGATGTGAAAGTTTTAGAAAAGTTTGCAGAAAAGTCCGAGCGTGTGTATGCTATGGGTGTGATCGGACAAATCAATTAGGACAAAAATCCAAGGGAAATTTTGTTGGATGTCCTACCGTGTGTATGGGCCTTAACTGGTGTTAGACTGGAGTAATTTAAAATTACGTGCGTTTTCTAGCTAGTCGAAAACCTCAAACCATGAATAGACGGCTGCGGGCTTCAATTCGACTGGATTACGTGTTAGTACGCCTTCAGATCTACGCTGCAATAAAATTGCGGCCACTGGGTGGACTTCCCGTCATTTTCCGCGTCGGGGTATGCAAATGAGCTTTTGCCGGCGATCCCCGAAATTACGATCTTCTATCGCAATCTCTTATGGCACCTTTAGTCATCTTTTATTTGCGTAACACTATACCAGCTTTTTGCTGCTCTAATATTAGACAGCCCATGTTAAGTATGGCTGTCGTTCCTGCGTCGAATTTCTACGTTTTCCGACGTCCTTTATTATTTTTTACGTAAGTCGTCCGGGAATAGGAATGTTCGTAAACGCCGCTACTCAAACAACGAATGACGTAACGACGTGATTTTGCGCAATGCACGGCGGGAAATTTCTGAACGGAGCATGCGCAGTTCGATCGCCGCGGGGACGCGCTTAATTTAAATGCTTCACGCCCCCCAATCGCGTATTTCGGTTACGCGGCGAGAAATAGACTACGCCGCCGTAGCGTACGGGCAAAAATCTACCAGGATTCGGTGTAGAGCCTGGTAAAATACAGCAGCGTAGAGTATTTCGATTACGCAGCGCAATATTAAGTGTATGTGAATCTGGCCCATTGTGTTTACTTATTTTCAGCTAACAATAACTCTTTTCCATACGTGTACCAGGCTACTTTTCAGTTCAACAGAAGCATATAGGGATCTGAAAGAAAGGGGGGCTAGTTTTACCTCATACATGATATATCTTAAAGGGTTTATCTCCCTTTATATAAAATATAAGATTACATTTCTGCTTAAAACTTGTAAAAGAATAATGATTGCCCAGACATAATTACATGTTGTTAAAGTGGATATTAGGGTGCTGTTTACAACCATTATGACTGTAACACTTGCTGCAAGATATTTCAGAACCCGTATACAAACATTTGCACATTTTTAGGAAAAGCTTCAAAATACATAAGCCTGATTCAGTTAGTGGAAAAATATATAAGTATGTAAATGGAGGAATTAAATACATACAAAGGCTTAATGTATCTGGCCTTGATCACTACATTGTAGTTAACCTCAAAGCTCAATATCCAAATGAGATAGCATCATCACCCCAACTATCACTCTTAAAACATCAATACCAGATCAATGTGCCCTGCAGTTAATATTTCAGAAAGAAGCAAAGGAAACAAAGGTCTACACATTCTTTAATGAAATAATTTATCACTTACTTAAATTCAAATGTGGAAAAAGTGTTTCTTATTTCTCAGAAAGCCACTCATCGCTGACACTAATGAGCACATTTTACAATTCTTGCGGTACTCCTTGCTTTGTAAAACTTTAATCTATTGTCCACTTTAATTTATAATTTAGTGTGTTGGAAGTAACCACTGATTGTTTTTCTTTTGTATACTAACACATTATATTGCAACTAAAATATTTTTTAAGATGTACGGAATACTGCATACAGACAAATGTTATGGCCTTGAAGATGCTGGGGCAGATTCACAGAGAATTAGATTATCGTAGCGTTTCCGAAATACACTACGCCACCGTATTTTACCTGGCTCTAAGTGGAATCCAGGTAGATTTTGTCCAGTAAACGACGGCGGAGTAGTGTATTTCTCCCGGCGCAATCCATCTACGCGAGTAGGGGGCGTGAAGCATTTAAAATAGGTGTGTTCCCGCGGCGATCGAACTGCGCATGCTCCGTTCCCAAATTTCCCGCCGTGCATTGCGCGAAATCACGTTGTTACGTCGTAGTAGCGTCGTTTACGTACATTCCTATTCCCGAACGAGTTACGTTAAAAAAAAAAAATTAAATTTGACGCGGGAACGACGGCCATACTTAACATGGGTTACGCACTGTTAGACCAGCAAAAAGCTGCTCTAACATTACGTAGCCAAAAAATGACGTAGGCGATTGCGAAGGACACTCGTACCTTCGTGGATCGCCGTAAAAACTCATTTGCATACCCCGACGGTGAAAACGACGCGGACTCCACCCAGCGGCCGCAAAAATATCGCAACGTAGATCCGAAGGCTTGCGAAGACGTAAGCCTCTCGGATCGAAGCCCGAAGCCGCCGTATCATGGTTTGAGGATTCAAACTAGTGATACGGCGCGCGAAATTTGAAATTACTCCTGTCTAACACCAGTTAGACAGGCGTAATCGCTCTCTGAATCTGGGCCGCTGTTTCTAATTTCGATAACTAGTTCCTAATGCTCAATTTGTTTAATCAGTTTGAAACAAGGTACTTGACTGTTTATTAAGGTGATTTGAATAGTACTAAACTAAACTAAAGAGTTGCCACTTATCAAGAATATTATTAAGAGCTTTGTTAGACACACTACTACAGTATATATATATATATATATATATATATATATATATATATATATATATTCAACAAGCCAGCAGTACCTGTACATAGTTGGCTAACTGACATAAAATAATTATTTGCTTTTTCCCACCTGCACACTTTAACTAAATATAACATCTTACTTTATTAAACCTGTGAGAAAGTAATATAATACGCTAGAATGGAATGCTGTGAAATGTTAAGTATTGACTCATCTGAATTTATCTGTAGCAAGTCTCTTCCATCCTAGCTAGATGCAACAACACTGAAGTCCACAGATTGGAAGGACCTGTTTTTTTTTTTTTTTTTAATCTGTAATACAGACTATTTGGCATGTGAATTCACAATTAAAGAAAAAGGTGTTTATTCAGGCAAAAGGCATATCACTTTGAAGTGAAATTGCACAGTGAAAGTTAATTTTCTCTAGAGCCTGGTAAAATTATACTTTGCAAAGGATACCCAATTAAGTACAAAGATAAAACATAAATACATAATAAATAAATAATAATAAATAAAATAATTTTTTGCTCGCACATGATTAGATAATAAGTCAGCGAATCTTTACCTCATTTACTATTAGGCCTCATGCACACTGGATATTAAAATAACGTTATAAAAACGCCAGTAGCTTTGCAGTGAGTTTTTCAACATTTTTGCAATAGCTTTTTTTGTGTTTTTCCACATATTTTTTAGCATTCTTTATTTTTTTTTATTTCAATGGATCAAAAACGTCAACACATGCTGGTGAGCCGTGCTTTTGAGCACTTATTGGCTTTCATCAGCATTGACGGTAAAGTGTTGTTACAGCTGAAAAACTCCTCTCAGAACCCACTATTTTTTTTTTTTTAATAGCCAAAAAACACCCCAGCTAAAAACATTTAATAACATCCCATGTGTGCATGGTCATATAGGATAACATGATTGAGAGTTCATTGGCTGTAGAAAAAAAATGTCTGAAGCCAAAAACAGCAGCTGTAAAAAATTTCTAAAATTTACAAAATTGTCCAGTGTGCATGAGGCCAGTCAAAGCCTGAAATCAAGCTTGTGACTGGATGACCCAGTAGATTTGTTTTGGATTCTTTCCACATTGTTTTAATGATCCAATGATATCAAGAGTAAAGTGACATTTTCTTCCTACTGGCCCTGAGGCTCTCCTGGCTCCTCTATGAGTCCAGGACTGATGCACAGCTATTCAGAAAAAAGACTAAAATTGTATTCTAAGTCTATCTAAAATTTTTGTAGATTTTGGTAGACTGACCCTTTATCCGTATATGATACCATTGATAACAGTATACAACAGTATACAATGCTTACATTTTATTCATAAAATTGTCTTCCCTTGCAAAGTGGGCAGTCTATTTACCTTTTTCATCCTTTATTGCATCTAACGGATGCTTTATTTCCTGCAGCCTGTTTGCAGCCAGGTTCTATCTAAATGCATGTACAATGGCTGCAAGGAATTTTTCAGGCTGGGTTTCCTAATGGTAACAGCAGTAGACCATTCCTGTGTGGTGTGTGCTGAAACAACAACTTTTAGTCTCAACAGGAAGTCTGGGTGATAGGGTAGAGCACAGTTTGCAAGCTATGTTGTCACCCTATAACAGGAAGTTCCTAAATAATGACCCTCTTAGTACGTTTACTAGATTGTAATTTAATAATTAATTGAAAGTTGCAAATGTTAAAACATAGAAAGTGACTTCTGAAATTGTATTTACATGCTAAAACGTATATGAGATTTTAGTGATAGTCTTTACATTCACTTTAATTTAAATAGGTAAGATGATGGGTTATGACTATTTAAATGCATTCAATCTTTATGGTTTTTTTTTTTTTTTCACTTTAAATTTGTTATTGAATTTTTAGGTAAATAAGGGCAATTATACCAAAGATAGGGTTCTACAGAACTGTTCATGTACAAATGAGAGAGTGATTTATATATGTCTGATTAGAGAAGTAATCAAGAGAAAACATTAATGTAATTCTTTAATATCACAAGAGTCAAAAGTACTATCTCATAAGAGCCAGAGGAGGGGCCAAGCAAAGTTGAACAAGAGAAATATTTGAAAAAAGTGACATATCCACTTAACGTATAGCAAATACCAATCAACCCATGGTTTCCAAAGCTTTTCCAACTGTACATATGAGAGTGATCTAATATCCAGGCCTTTTTCATACAGGTAGTTTATGTTAATTTGGGCCAGAACCTCTGAGGGATCCAGCGTAAAATTACTTTTCCAGTGCCTGCCAATGACTAATTTAGCTACTACCAAGATATGAGCACCCACTAACCTAAATATATGAGGTAATTTCTCTATGCCTATGTGTAGAATTGCCAGCGTAGGATTTGGTTGTACCAATATGCCCATAATTTCTGCGATAATTTGGAATATTTTGTTTAAGTAACTAGTGAGGCTACTACACGCACAGAAAACTTAACGCATAGTACCCAGATAACCACACTCAATCCAGCAAAGAGGAGATTGCAAAGGAAAGTATTTTGCCAGCTGGAACAGAGTTTTGTACCACCTAGCAACTATCTTCTGGGATAATTCCCAATGATTAATACAATGTAAGGCTATGTAGTTATAGCGAAAAGCTAGGGTCCATTACTACGGCAAAATATTTGTTCCTAAATCCAATTCCCACACTATCACAAGGTGAGGATTAACATAGCGATGTTTTTGTTACAAAATCGTATACAGTAAAGAGATGCTCTTGTGCGATACCAATGCATTGGAATAGTAATTCCAAGTTAACATAGATTGTTGGGGGAGGATGTATGATCAAGAACAATCTTTAAATCTGAAACAACACTAATACAAAAGCAAGCTTTTTTTAATGAGCAGCTCTTGACAGTGGTGGAGGCTGGATGTTTGTAAGCAGAATGGGTAAGTATGAGAGACCTCTTTTGCCAATCATTCCGCCTACCCCCATTTAACAACATACATCTATTGATTTTATCACTTACATTGCAGATACAAAATTCATGCATCCGCCCCTAAAGAAGCGAGCAGGGTCTCGCGAAACTAGTAGGGCTTTATCGATGCTTGGTTTATGCCTGTACATGCTGGATATTATTGATGTCTGTACTATGTCTACATACTTCTGTTTATATGTATGTACATTTTATTTGTTTATCGTTTATCCACTGGCCCTGCAACTTTCAAGTTTTACTGTTGCTCATTGATGTATAACAATTGTAATAAATCTTTATATATTTACTTTCATTTGTGCTGTGTACATTGACTATAATGCCGGGTAACTCACAATCATTGTTGTTACCACTTTGTTACATAACACTTTGAAAATAATAAATAGATTTTGTCTCATTGTTGGTTGTGAACATTGGCTAAACCTCTCTCACCTCATTCAAAGTCCCAGGGCTGCCCCCTTTTGTCTTTTTGTGTACTAATAGGGATGGAGGTGTTAGCGGGGTCACACCAGACCTTTATTTTCCTTTTTCTCTTTGTAAGCAGAATGATATCTAGCAACTCAAGCCAGGTGGTGACAACACCAATGAAGTATAGTTCGACATATTTAATGTAATAAAAAAAAATTACATGCAACAAATAATATAATTTACAAAAAAAAAGTCTACTGACCCAGAGTAGCATATATAACTGAATGTTATACTGTTGTGTTAAACCCAGACAAAAGCCTAAGCATACATGCAAAGATATAAGACAACATTTGTGATGTAGAATCAGTGAACACTATGAAGATGTGCTATAATGTGATAGGTGGTTTGCAGTCCTAGAGGCTGCTCAACAGCAACTGTGGGGTCCTAATGGAACCCCAGAGGAGTTTACTGAAGTTTTGGAAGGAGGGGAATACCACACTAACTTGTATAGTCCTACTGTAGGTACCTGGTTTGGAAAAGTATTTTCCAGTCCAGGTGCCTTCATGATCTGTTTTTTAGCCCTAAAGAAGTGTGGGGGGGGGGGGGGATGATGAGCCCAGAATATGTGTTGGCTGCTACAAAAAAAATACTTTCAAAGGACTATACAAGTTGTTGTGCCATTCCCATTCTTTTAAAACTTTAGTAAGATATCAGATAGGAAAACTAAAATTGAACATGTTATGAATACAAATTAAGAATTATATGCTGTTATTAATTATTAGGGCCAGTCTACCAAAATCCAAATATTCTGTATTGTATAGAACCACTGAACACAATACTTAAGCTCTACTTCTGGGGAAGCTATCCAAGGCTGAAAACCAGTGCACATGGCTGGCATGTGCAGTCCCTCAATACTTTTAAAGCGGGGGTTCACCCCAAAACATTTATATACCGTTAGATCCAGCATACTGCTAACATCGACAGTATGCTGGATTTTTTTTTAGCAGCTGTACTTACTGTTTTACAGCTGTTTTCACCCTGCTTCCGGGTTCTCGATCCCCCCGGGGGTAGGGGTTCCTAAGACAAGGCTTACATGATTGATGTGTGGTAAGGTGCTTCACGCCTTCCGAAAATACACGGCGTGGGACTTGGCTTTTTACGGTGCCTGCGCAGTCGGCTCTACACGGCAGGCGCAGGCGCCGTATAGCACCGTAAATTGCAGAGTCCCACTTCGTCTATTTTCGGAAGGTGTGACGCGCCTTCCCGCACGTCAATCATGTACGTCTTGTCTTAGGAATGCCTACTCCCCGCGGGGAATCAGGTTGGAGCCGGATGAGAACAACAATAACACGGTAAGTACAGAAAAAAAACAGCATACTGCAGATGTCAGCAGTATGCTGGATCTGATGGCATATAGTTGTTTTTCAGGGTGAACCTCCGCTTTAATGTTGATAGATATAAGCCGGCAATTCAGTGGACTCAAACGTTGAAAATCTTTATTGGCTACACAAGTACATCCAGAAAAACAATGCTAATGTGATTCAACCACTGTGGCCTTACTCATGAGTAAGGCCACAGCAGCCAAAACGTATTAGAATTGTTTTACTGGATGTCAGCCAATAAAGATTCAGTTGTGTATAGACTCATAATAAAATGCACATATTAGGCTTTTTTTCTGAATAGCTCTGCATCAACCATGGATTCATGGAAAATGAATGAAACTTTATCATCTGGATTATTGAATCACTGAAACCATCTGAAAAAAAAATCCAAAACAAAAACTCACTGAGACAATGCAGTCACAAGCTTGATTTCAGTCTGTAATAGTTACATAGTGACTTTGTGGTATCAATTGTATCTCCCTTAATACATTCATTTTTTATAGTCCTATTAATAGTTTCTATTGAAACATTTTTTTTAATGTGTTAATAAATAGAAAGTAAAAAAATAGAAAGTAATCTAAACAATATTAACAACAACTATGAGAAAAAAAATTGTTGTTACTACTAGTGTTACTCCTCCTCCTAATACTACTACATTCATTTTATGGAACTATAACAAAACTATTGTCATTCATTTGCATTGTAGTAAAACAAAACAAACATATTTTGTTGTTTTGTCATAGCAGAATAAACTGTCTTGGCTTACCTTCTCTTGAATGTCAGAACAATTCTAGCTAATGAGAAAATTAATCAGCAGCAACTCACTGCATGCTGCTGATTGCTGGCATATTTCATTGGAAGTCACTGACTTTAATGAATGAATAAACGGGCTTGTTAGCAGGGATCAGTGCCACAGCAGTTTGTGCTTACCTGCTTACTGTTTGCGTATGGCAATTTTGCAAGGAAAATCAGAATAAAACATCTTATGTTTCAATATGTCAGTGACCCTTAATGAAAAAAGTTTTAATACTGTTTACCATTACACTCCCCAATCAGATAGAGTGATAGGACAGGATTTTTTTTCCAGTGAAAAATACTTTAAGCTTAGTGCATCTTCAAAAGTGTAATAACAAGTAGGATGGTGCTACTGTTCCTGGTAGAGGCGGCAATGACTAAAGCCAATGACAAAAGCCCAAGAAGCTGCCAGAGACAACAATCAGGAAAATAAATAAGAACACAGGTGGGCCAGCTTGGTACCCAGTGAGGAGTCAAAGAAAGGGTACATGGTTGAAGCTATTTGGACTAACCCTGTTCTCACAACATGCCAAACTCCTCTCTGTATCTGAACAAGTAAATGTAAAACTGGAAATGCTAATAGAGAGGACGCTGGAAAGAATTCTAAGACAAAAACTAGCACACCAGGGAAATTGTAAATGTTTTACCCAGGCAGATACAAAACTGAAAATTTGGGAGAAAGGGCAGTAGGTAGAGTGTAGAGATGCAGGATCCAGAGAATGTAAAAGAATAAAACAAGGCCTGTCGGAGGGTAGACATGATTGGTATGAAAGAGAGACAGAAGGAAAACAGAGCCAGTGCAAAGGATGTGGGAATGCTGATAACCGGGGCTGCAGATCGGGCTGTGAGGTCATACCTTTTCCCAGCACTTGGAGATACATATACCATAGTTTTTACTTGAAAAATCTGAGTGGAACTTATTTTATGCTTGGTGTAAATAAAATATTTTAAACGTTAAAGCACTATTGTAGGCTTTGTAACTCACATGTGGGTGATGTGAGTGGAGGCCAATGGTGAACAAAAAGGATGCAGTATACCCTGTGATGTGAGATGCCTAAGCAAAATGGATGAGCTATATGGTGAAAATCTAAGGAGGCCAATCAGAGGAGTAATTTTGAATTAAGGCACTATTAATAAGCCAATATGGTGAGGGCACAACTGGTGGCGGTGACACAAGGATATTTGTAGATGCACAGAGGTGGATGAATGTGAAGATATTATCTCCATGTATAGTGATATCACAAATCAACAAAAGGACTGTATTTTTTTTTTTTTTTTGCACCATCTATTGGAATTTATAAGGACAAAGAGTGGAATATGGAGCACATTGCACTTTACTGTTAAATATATACATATATATATATATATATATATATATATATATATATATATATATATATATATATATATATATTTAGATTATTGAATTCTATTGAGGATTGCACTTTATGTTACGTATATATTTTTATGCACTTTTTGATGTTTGTTATAACGCTGTACTTATTTTAAATATTCTGTATTATCACATATTTGGAAGTGTGGGGAGTGCCGGCGGCTTCCAGATATTATATAGCAGCTCACAGGGTTTTATCCACTAAAAAAAGGTCTAATATAAGGTCTACTTTATATTTCTGCTATTCAGCATACTTTTTTTTTATACAAAAACATAGTGTAATTATTATATATGCTATGGAGTAAACTTGTGGCCATATTTTATATAAAATATCCTTATCATGAGCATTTTACTGTCGAATTGGCTGCCAGCCGAGTCAACCTGGCATGAAAAGTTATTTTCATACAGCATGCAGTAAGGTTATTTTTATCTTTATTTTTTTGGCCATCCCATATTGTAATTGTAATGTGGCAGCATTATTTGTGCTTTGTATAAGAAGATTCATTTGCTATTATTATGTTGAAAGACAATAGTAAATAAAAAGCTAGCACCGTAGAGAGATTGTGAAAAGGTCATTAATTAAAGTCTGCTCAGTGAATTACATTTGCAATGTTTATAACTTTAGTAAGTGCGGGGCAACTGTGGTCACTTATAAAATCTGGACAAAGGAAGATAAATTGCAGCTATCAAGAGGGAATAAAGATTTTTACATGCCATGAAAGTGAAATATTCTCCCTGTTGACTCAATTCAACTTGGTTTATTCCTCTAGCATACTTGTATTGATAAGAGTATAATTCCAACCTGTCTTCAGTAAGGTCTACATAATGTACATCTTAAATATATAAAAAGTGTTGACACATGAGAGTGAGACAGAAATGTTAGCAGTCTTTAAATTAACACTTAAATCTGATTGAATCCCAGCTTGATTTATTCCATGAATTAAATATTAACAGTTAATATGTCTACTGAGATTATCCTGTATAAATTTGACATGTTTGCTGTTGCTACCTAAGTGTATGAAGTATATTTATATTCTTACAAATTTTACATTTCAGAATTGTATTAAAGAGCAACTATTGTCTATATATCTGGCTAAGAAAACCAAAATAGCTGCTCCAGGTGCATGATTCTCTGGTTATTCCCCACACACACTAGTCATTTGCCAGCACAGCTCACATGCTATGTATCATAAGGAAATGATTCCAGATGGCTGCACTTCCAAAAATCCTTTTATTGAAGCTTCATATGACCAGTAGTTGACAGATGGCGCAGGGGACAAAGAGGTAGATGCGTTTCGCACAAATGTTAGCTCTTAGTCATTACCTCTATCTAGGTAAGGTGTACAGATGGAAAAACTGGCAGGGGAGACACCATGATCATGAAGGTGGTTCTCCCAGGGCAAGGCTCGGCCATTGCACTCCGGCTGTGCTGGTCGTGGTGTCTTCCCTTGCCGCTTCTCGGCCTTTCGGCTAAGATCAAGTGTAGTATCTGTCCTTATCAGTTGTCAGAGGAGCGCTGAAGCACCTCCTACATGGGGAGGGTGGATGCAATCCAATGTTGTCATTGCACCTGGAAGGATGGTTTCAGCAGGGACCACGCTGAGCTGCCCGACAGATACTGGGGGCCGGCCTATGGTTGCGTCTGAGCCATCTGGAAGGGTGCTTCTGGTGAGGATGGGTGGCTGCGCTTGTTCGAGGTCTTTTTGCTGAGTTATAGTCTGGCCTTCTGGCTGGCTGGTGTAAGTGCTATCTCTGTCAGCGATCCGGTTGGAGGAGCTGGTATTGCCCTTTTGATGAGGGGGGGGTAGAACCATGCAAATCCGCCGGGTTGATGGGGGGTCTGGAAGGGCTGGTATTGGCGGAGGCTGATAACTGGAGTGGCAGTTCTCCCTAAGAAAACCTTGAAGGGCTCTCTAGCTGGTAGAGGTGGAGGGCTGCACTGGCTGGTCGGGGGGTCAGATATGGAACAGAAAATCCTATGGTGCATGTGCCCCTGGAGTGGCAGTCCAGGGGTATCTGAAAATCATTGTGAGTGAGGGTCACTTTGATTTAAAGATACCACGGTCACTGCACCAGCAACACGCTTTTTGTAGCACCTGCCTCCTGGGCCGGGCCTTTTGGCTAGGACCGGAGGAATTTTTTATTCCTGGCCGGAGGGCCACTTTCACTCTCCTCTCCACTATCCCTTTCCCCCACTTTATTTTATTTATGCCTATGTTTGTCACGTTTTGTCCTTTTTTTGTTTGTGCACGTTTTGTTCACTGTGTGACAAGTAGGGTACCGGTCCTCAGGCCAGCCCTGAATGTCTTGGGAGTGGGTGGACATGGCCTTTTGGCTTAGTTCGCCTGCTTTCATGGGGTCTCCCTTCGGGTGGAGCCCCATCTAGTACTGGGACGGTTCTGTTTCGGCAATCCCTCCGAGGAAGTTGGGTCCGTGATGGCTTCGGTTGCTCAGGCCACAGTACCTCAGTCCCCATCTGGAGCCTAACGCCTGGGGGATCAGGGTTTGGGTCCCTCTTCACAGTAGGACCACTTAACATTGCACCCGTCTGCACGTTTGTGTGACCACTCTTTATGAGTGTGCACATTTTTTCTGCACCGGATATAGTTTTTGTGTTCACACGCCATAGGCTTTTCAAAAAACAAACAAAAAACATTCACATGCATCATTTAAGCTTCCAGAATCTATGAATTATGCCTGTATTATACTACTACCCAAGCCAGATAAGGATCATCTCTTATCAGAGTCCTATTGCCCAATTTAATTGTTAAATTCTGATGTTCCGATTCTGGCAAGGGTCTTAGCATTAGAGTAAATAAAGTCATACACAAGTTGATACATTTGGATCAATCAGGCTTCATACCAGGAAGATCAACAACAACAAATTTGAGAAGATTATTTCTCAATTTACAGATACCATCAGACAATGTGGGAAAAAGAGCTATTTTCTCCCTAGATGCAGGCAACGCATTCAACTGCATCAAGTGGACATATTTATGGGAGGTTTTAGAGACATTTGGGTTGGGTGAAGGATTCGATTAATGTATTCAGCTCCACAAGCATGGATAAATGGCTCATTATCAGAATCTTTCTCTCTGTCCAGAGGTACTAGTCAGGGGTGCCCACTATCACTGATGCTGTCCTGATTGGCTGTAGAACCACTGGCAATAGCAATTAGACAAACAACCACTGTCAGGGGATCTGAGAGAGGAAGAAGAGCGGACAAAATTTCCTTGTACGCAGATGATGCTTTACTATTCCTGGGAGATACAGATCAATCCCTGACATCTGCAATAAAACTTATTAAGACCTTTGGCAGTTTCTCTGTTTTTGTTATAAATTGTGGTATGGCGTGTAAATTTAATTTCAATGTTTTGAACCCCACAGTTACTTTATGTATAACTCACCACTTGAATGGTTTAAAAAAAAAATGATTCCTTGTTTCGAACTTTGTAATGTAAAGGGCAAATGCTAGATTTAAGCTAACCAGTAACCACATTACAACTCCCTAAAGATAAGGGCGGTTTAGCCGTTCCAAATACTAAAATGTACTTTTTAGCAGCACGTCTCCACAGAATGCAGGCTGGAGAATGATCGACTGGACGGATTCTATCCAATCAATACTTCTGAGTAGATCTTCACAATTTCATTTGATAGCTCAATTAGAATCAGGTAATTTTTCTTATGCATCACAGGACTCTACCCTAGGACTCATACATAAAGTATGGCAGGAAATGGGACATATTATGCAATATAGTATATAATATTTCAGTCTATTCTCCCCTATGGGAAAAAAAACTATGAGGAAGTGGGCAGACTAAAAGGGTTTGGAATATGGAGAGAAAAGGGGATACAATTTTTATTTTATTTTTTAACAGAAACGTTTTTATTAATGCAAAAAGAAAGAGAAAAAAAAAAAACAGTACAGAAAGTAAATCAGCAAAACTGTGGTACAGCAAGATTCAAAACAATACAGAGTACAGTACAAAATGATTACTGAGAGAAGTACAGAGTAAAATACTAGATGAAGACCCTAACGGGTCTAGGTCGGGTAACAGGATAAGGTGAAGATTACCTACTGATATTTCAGGGCAGTGAGCAGCGTCCTGCTGTAGGGGGTAGTGTGTAGGTCCCCTCCCGCCAGACGGCACCAGAGAACACCCAGCCAGTCATGTAGAACATTCCAGAGTCCAAGATTATCTTCAGTTATGTCACTGTGTAGAGGTTGCTCTAGCCGTCACCCATGACCCCCAGACCCTGTCAAACTTCTGAGGGCATTTACGGCCCATGTACGTCAGTTTGTAAAGGGGTAGTACTGAGTCAACCAAGGCTAGCCACTGAACCACCGTGGGGGGGGGTCACCAACTTCCATTGGCGTAAAAGTGTTTTCCTGGCGTAAAAACAGAGATAAAACAATTGCAGTCCAGCATGTGTAGACTGTGTCACACCCTCCGTGATACCCAGAAGGAGGACTTTAGGGTCTAGTGGCACCCGAAGTCCCGTAGCGGCGTTGATTTTCGCCACCACCCCATCCCAATAGTCCTGAATGACCAGGCAGTCCCAGATGACATGGTAAAACGTTCCCTTCTCCCTCTGGCATTTCGGGCACTGGTCCGACTGAGTACGAAATATCCGAGCAAGCCGTTGGGGGGTGTAGTAGGCCCTATGTAGAAACTTCAATTGGATAAATCTGTCTCTAGCAGAGATTACTGTCAGTATGTAGTGGGCCAGTGCGGACTCCCAGTCATCTTCCGAGAGGTCCGGGATGTCTGCCTTCCAAACTCGGTGAAGGGGGGAATCCCCTCCCGATCCATCACACGTGAGCCGAAGGTAAGTGGAGGATACTATTCTATCAATCCCACGGGAGATAAGGAACCTCTCTATCCCATGTGGTTCAACCGAAGTTACCCTGGGAAACTGTGCCTGTGCCGCATGTTTCAGCTGCAGATACATGAACAGCATCCACAAGGGGAGCCTAAATGTCTCACGTAGTTCTGGGAAAGAGAGCAGCGTCCCAGCAGGCATAATATGTTGAATTTTCACTATTCCGTATCTGGCCCAGACACTGGGGTCCGGGATAGATCTGAAATGTGGAAGTCTTGGGTTGCCCCATAGCGGGGCATGAGGTGAGATGGAGTCAGGGGCCGCGGTAGCCGCAGTGACCCTCTCCCAGACCTGAATCGTGGTACGCATTGGAAGGGTAACCTGTGGAGTAGCCCTGGGTCCCCTATAGACTAAATTAGAAAGAGTTGAGTAGGAGCCAACAGCAGCAGCCTCAAGGTTCACCGCAGGATTGGACCTAGTCTGCTGGAACCACCACCGTACCGTGACTAAAACCGCCGCCCAGTAATATTTTTTAAAGGAGGGTAAGGCCAGTCCCCCCGAGGATAGAGGAAGCTGGAGCTTGCGCTGTGATATTCTGGGAGCCCCCCCACCCCAAATAAAGGAGGAGACTACACTATCTAGCTTAGAAAAGAAGGAAGCAGGGATGGGGACCGGAGTATTTCGGAATATGTAGAGCAATTTAGGGAAGGAATACCATCTTCAATAGATTCACCCGTCCCACCGGAGTCAGGGGGAGAGTCTTCCAGGTCTGGCATTTTACAGTCAGGGCTTGTAGGACCGGGTACAAATTGTCGGTCAGGTAGTGATTCAGATCGTTGCTAATATCAATCCCGAGATACCGGAACTTAGTGACTCTACTCAGCGGCGTCAAGTCCACTGCAGGGGGGGAAAGGTCAGATAGTCGGAACAAACTAGATTTACCCCAGTTGATACGAACCCCAGAGAACCTACCAAAGCAGTCAATGATCTTGAGGGCCGCCACCAGGGAGTGAGAGTCATCACCAAGATACAAAAGAGTGTCGTCAGCGTATAGCAACACCCTTTCAGTCAATGGTCCGACCTCCAGGCCCTTAACCTCGTACGTTGAGCGAAGCATGATAGCCATGGGCTCGATGGCCAAGGCGAAGAGCCCTGGGGACAGTGGGCAGCCCTGTCGCGTCCCCCTGCATAAACTAAATGGGGGCGAGATGTTACCACCAGTGCGCACCCTGGCTATAGGCGACTCGTACAGCAGTCTAATCCAGTTAATAAACTTAGGACCAAACCCAAATTTAGTCAACACTCGCCACAGGAAGTCCCACTCTACTGAGTCAAAGGCCTTCTCTGCGTCGAGTGAGGCCACCGCCCCATTAGTGTTCTGTTCACGGAATAGTGCTATGTTGGTGTGGAGCCTACGGATGTTTATGTCCGTACCTTTGCCTGGCATGAACCCCGTCTGGTCACCATGTACCAGTGAAAGGATCACTGTGTATAACCGATTGGCCAGGATCTTAGTCAGAATTTTGGCATCGACATTGAGCAAAGATATAGGCCGATAGGACGAACACAGCTCCGGGTCCTTCCCAGGTTTAGGTATCACCACAATCACCGCCTCCCTCATGGAGGTCGGGAGGCTCTGTCGTTCCAACGCTGCGGCGAGTGTGGTGTAGAAGTGGGGGCCTATCGCCTCAAGGTTGGTTTTGTAGAACTCCGTGGGGAGTCCATCGGGACCAGGGGTCTTGCCCGCCTGCAGAGATTTAATAGCCCCCTGGACCTCCTTCAATGTGATGGGAGCATCAAGCGTTTGGCTAGCCGCGGATGTTAGGGAGGGAAAGTCCAGAGAATGCATGAATGTGTCTAAATCATCCAGGGTATATGATGCCCTGGACGTGTAAAGTTCCCGGTAATAACGCTCAAACCTGGCATTGATCAAGACAGGGTCCGAAAGTAAGGTACCTGTCTCATCTCTTATATTTGCTATACATGAGCTTCCCGACCGCTCAGTTGCCAACCAGGCTAGCATCCTACCCGCTCGCTCCCCCTGCTCAAATATTCGCTGTGTCTGAGCGAGAAGGAAGCGGCGGCATGAGGCAGCACGGATGAGTGCCAACTCTCTGTAGGCGGTAAGCATGTCTGAGTGCGAGCCCTGGTCAGGTGAGTCTGCGTATCTATTCTCTAATCTCGTAGCCCGTCTTTCGGCCTCTGACAACTCCAACCTCGACTCCTTCCTTACCTTGGAGATATTATATTGATACCTGCCTCTGGCATAGGCTTTAAAAGCGTCCCAAACCACCTCGGGGGAAGCCGAATGATCGTTATGGGTCCAGTAGTCCCCAAGCTCCGAGAGCATCAGCGGTTCTAGTCTGTCATCTGTGATCCAATACCTGGAAAGTCTCCACAGACCCAACGCAGCGGTCGAGTCCGTGGAGAGGTTCAACATAACCGGAGCATGTTCAGATATTCCCCGCGGCAAATGAGACACCGCCACCACCCTAGATAGGAGAGGATCGGTAACATAGATTAAGTCTATACGGGACATTGTCGCATGAGTCGCAGAGTGATATGTAAAGTGTTTGTCATACGGGTATTTCCACCTCCACACATCGTTCAGACCGTAAACCTCCGCCCATCGAGACAGTGCCAAATCAGTCGACTGGTCAGGGCCCAGTCTGTCAACATTGGGTCTGGGGGCCATATTAAAGTCGCCCGCCCAGATTACATAAGTTGAGGGGTTAAAACCAGTGCAGGGCTAGAAACAAATAAAATACAATAAAAAATATATCAATAAAATAAATAGTCCAAAGTTAATGGCAGGATGAGGCCACAGAAAGTAGAAGGCTCACATAGATGTAAGACTTCTTGGATAGTGAATGGGGTGCTCAAGACAATCACTGTGTATCCAAACAAGTGTGTCTCCTCCACCAAAAGTACAAACCGCTCACCTGAACGTATGGACCTCTGAGCAAACAGAAGGTCAATCGCTCTGTTCCTTAACTAGGGTATTAGTAAGGTATTGTCTTGACCGGATTTATATTATAAAAACGCAGGATGAAAGGACATACATTTAAAAAATGCTAATTGTGGTTGGAACCCTGCTTTTAGACTTCTCCTCCCTTTCCCCACCACGTCATGATTTTGGTCCCTGCCTTGCTGCTTAGCCTTTTTCTAAACGAGTCTGTGCCCTGCTCCTGCCTCCCTCTGTTCTGTTCCCAGCCATGATCCCCCTTCCTTGCAATCCTTATACCCTTGTCCCTAGTTTGGTCTGTATATATATATATATATATATATATATATATATATATATATATATATATATATATATATATATATATATATAGTTAGCTGTTCAGGTTCAACAGTTCTTGTTAGTGTGGTTTTTGGTTCTGTTTGGGGTAGTTCATGTTTACTTTGTGCCGTGTTTGCTGTGTTTACTGTGTTCATTGTTTGCTATTTCTCACTGTAAATAAATTTCACTTTAATATATACATCAGATGAGCTTATTTACATGTGAGTATTCCCCTGACACCCCCACTACAGCCCCTGGCACCCACACTACAGCCCCTGGCGCCCACACCACAGCCTAGAAGTGAAAAAAATGTATTGCTTCACTTTAAGTACATTTTCGTTTTACATACATGCTCTGGTCCCATTGTGTACTTAAAAGTGCGGTATGCCTGTATATTGTACAGCTGCACCTTTGATCATTAAAAAGCAGTCAATAATCTCCAGTCCAGTGACTATGCATAGACTAAGATAATGTAATCAGTCTGCTGCAGGCAGGAGAAAGCATTTCCCCAATCTTATCCCAAGTGATAGGACTGTATACATTTGTAGTAAATTACAAGGTAAGAGACTGTAGCAAAGAGCTGATTTGTTTGAGACATTTGTGAACAAAAAATGTAAGAACAGCACAGGGACTAGGATTTATGGAATAGGGAAGGAAGACATTAAAAACAATGGGCCAGATTCACAGAGCGATTACGCCGGCGTTACAGGAGATGCGCGGCGTAAGTCTAAATTTGCGCATGCGTTTCGATGCGCCGCATCCCCAAAACGAGATACGCAAGAAATCTACTTTTTTTGACCGGCGTAATTTCGATAGACCGGCGTATCTGCGCTAGACACACCATTGTTTTGCAATCAAATATGCAAATGAGGGAGTTACGGGGATCCACAAAAGAACGTTGGTGCAGCGCAGGCTATGCGATGTGCGCAACAGCTGCACGTCCTGTCTAAAATTAGACCATATAAAAGGTGGTATAAAATTAGACAATCCGTCTACATGTCAGCTAAAGCAACACTGTTAGTGAGGAGCTGAGCAGTCACACTTGCTGCCCAACAAACTGAATGCCAACATGCCAGTGGCATCCATGCTCATAGCTATACTACTGACTTTAGATGAGCAAAGAAGGAGGAGGGCACGGAGGAGGGCATGGAGGAGGGCACGGGAAAGGAATTTTTTATTTTTCCCAAATATGTTTCTTTGCTTTTATAAACATTTTTACAAAAAATATACATACATATATACATCAATACATAACATACATACACATTACAAACACGGTCTCACTATATTTCAATAGCCCTTTAAAACCTTGATGGATATAATAATCTAATCTGATACAAGCCCCTCACTCTTCACTTGATATATCACACACACATAGAAATATTTGGCATGAGTGATTCTGAGGTGTCTCACATCTTCAGATTCACCCCTCATGCCATCCTGAAATTAACCACAAACCTGCAGGAGGACATCACCAGCCCAACACATGACACCACCCATGACACCCATGACAGCTACATATACAATCCTAACCCCATCGCCACATATTTCGAACAGAACATGTATGGGGACAGCTGGCTGGTTGGTGAGTGACATGGGTGGCAGGCATGACTGTCCCCCCCATGATGCTGAAATCACAAGGGGCACATGCACTACTAACATCCTCCTGTCTTATCCCTTCAGGGTGACTCTGCATATGCACTGGGACCCCATCTCATGACTCCAATACGGAACCCCCCATGGTACCCTGTTGTATTCCCCAAACTTTGTATGCCAGATCATCGGTGCATGTTGCATGCTGCACAACTTCGCAGTGAGAAAGGGCCTGGAGATTGACATAAGTGATGACCTGACCCCTGAACCAGACAATGCCCCCCTAACCGAGGCTATCCCGTCTTCTGAGGAAAGAGCAGCCAGGAGCCAGCTCACATTAGGCATCTTTGCACGTTAAACACATGGCACAATGAGAATGCATGCATGCACACCACTGTGGTCCCTAGCACAGACACATCACATCCTCATCACATTGGATTGGCACAAGCCCACCATGCAGAACTTGTGAGCAGCAACGCCACGCCAAGGCTCCAATTATGTCACTGTACATTCATACACCATTCACACGGACCTGGGGATCACTTCTCCACCACAAATGAGGGTGACAATCCTTTTCCGGCAGGAATGTCACCCCCACATTCCAAAATCATACACAAACAGAACCAAAAAAAAAATTGACCAGCAAAAATAAAAAATGCCCAGCAAAAATATAATTAAAAAAAAAATAACAACAAAGAAAACACATAAAAGACAAAAATCACTCTGCAAAACGGTCCCCAAATATCTCAAAGACACGTCACAAACAAACAAATGCTAATAAACAACAGAACAAAAGCACCTTGCTGTATAGGAAGGGATACAAAGGGATGTACTTTTGCAAAGGAAGGGCGTTTGTCTCTGTCTATTTAAGCTGTCTGCGTAGTTCACTAAGTTGCCCGGGTCCACTTCCAATTTCACTGATTCGTTCCCGAGTTGTGAGCATGCGCACAGTGGTGCTGACCATGGTCTGCTTCATGTGCGCATGCGCGAGCCGGCCGGCCCTTCATTTGCATGGGGTCACGGCTCATTTCAATGAAACACGCCCACGTCCTTCCCAATTTGAATTACTCCGCCTTACGCCTCGGAATTAACGTTACTTCGGCGCTAATTTCTGCGCAAATACTACGAGGATACGGTGATTGCGCCTCTACATTGCGCCGGTCTAACGTAAAGGAGGTGCGCTACCCTGGTCAAAAAATGCGCCAATGTACGTGAATCTGGTCTAATATTTTGTAATAAAGTCTTTTAATAAAGGTAGCCTTTAAATCACCTTTTAATAAGATATATTACCCAAACTTCTTTACTGCACTTGTTGAAACCACAGAACTTTATATGGGAAATTTTGAGATATTCACAAAGCTCCACATGCTCACGTGCTGATGCAGTGTTTTTTAGTTATTTGTCTACTAGACATTGTACATTGGCACCGGTCATATATCGATCAGCCATAACATTATGATCAACCAGCATAACCCATTGAGACAAGGGGCCAGATTCTCAGAGGCGCTACGACGGGGTATCTCAGATACCCCGTCGTATCGCCGTTTTTTTCCCCGGGTATCTATGCGAGTGATTCGTAGAATCACTTTGGCATAGATACGGGTGAAGATCCGACAAGTGTAATACAATTACACTTGCGGATCGTAGATGTAATGACAACTCCGGCCACTAGGTGTCCTTTACAATTTTTTCTCATTTGCCTATGCAAATGAGGCTACTACTCAGATTCCCGAACGCTTTTACGCCGCCCCGTCGTCGCTTACGTCGTTTTCGTCCGCGTAAGGTTACCCCTGCAAAGATGTGGAGTAACCTTACGCAGTATCGTCGGATGCCGTCGGGTGCCGTCGGATGCCATGTTAAGTATGGCGTCAGGTCAGCTTTTTCCATTGGTTACGTCGTTTTACTAAGTCATTCGCGAATAGGGCATTGCGTAAGTGACGATCACGTAGTTTTGACGTCGGTTTCACCGACGCTTTCCGACGTGAGCTTGAGCATGTGCACTGGGCTTTTTGCCCGGCCGGAGCATGCGCAGTTCCATCAACGCGGGGGCGCGCTTAATTTAAATACAAGCCGCCCCCTTTGAATTACGCGGCCTTACGCTGGGCCATTTACTCTACGCATCCGCAAACTAAGGAGCAAGTGCTCGGAGAATACGGCACTTGCTCTGTTAAGTTGCGGCAGCGTAGTGTAAATGGCTTACGCTACGCCAGGGCAAATCTATGAGAATCTGGCCCAAGGACTCTATTTTACCTCTGAAGGTATGCTGTAGTATCTGCCAAGACATCAGTAGAAGATCCTTTAAGTCCTGTAAATTGTGAGGTAGGACCTCCATGGATCAGACTTTTTTTTCCAGCACCTCCCAGAGATGCTCAATCCAATTAAGATCTGGAGCATTTGGAGTCCAATTCAACACCTTGAACTCATTGTTGTGTTTATCAAGTCTATCTTGAAATCACCAGACCAGGCCACCTTCATCCATTTCTTTTGTATTCACCACCTTTTGGAGATTTGGAGTTTTCACAGATGAGTGCCTTTGGTACCTTGATAACTGGTGGAATTATTTCATGTATCTGGGCAAAGCATAATTGAAAATTACTACCTAAACATTCTAAAGGAGTAAAAATGTTCATAGTAAAACTCTCCAATCAGCAAAAGCATCTGTTTATCTGATTGGAGAGCTCTATCTCTGACTCAACAGCCTGCAAATAGGACATCTAGAGAGAGCCAACTGCTCCCACACAGATAGAAAAGGTTATACAATACAGTAACCTGACAGGGACAGGCTCTTTGCACAGGTTGTGGCTGCTTTCACAAACCTTTACCATTTTAAGGACCAAGCCTATTTTTTAGACTCTTTATTTTAAAATCTTTTTTTTTCCTTTTGCTATAAAATTACTTAGAACCCCCAAACATTATATATACATTGATTTATATATATGGTTTAACAACCTAGATAATAAAATAGCCCTTGTTGCAATTCTTTCTGTCACACCGTATTTGAGCAACAGTCTTACAAGCGCACTTTTTTTTAAAAAGAAAGAACCTTTTCGAATAAAACAACAGTAAAATTAGCAATTTTTTTATATTGTGAAAGATAATGTTACGCAGAGTAAATTAATACCCAACGTGTCACACGCTTCAAAATTGCACCCACTTGTGGAATGGCGACAAACTTTTACCATTAAAATGTTTCCATAGGTGACATTTAAACATTTCTACAGGTTACCAGTTTTCAGTTACAGAGAAGGTCTAAGGCTCGAATTATTGCTCTCACGATTGTGTTGATACCTCACATGTGTGGTTTGAAGACTGTTTTCATATGCGGGTGCTACTCGCGTATACGTTCGCTTCTGCGCGCAAGCTCGTCAGGATGGGGCATTTTAAAAAAAAATGTAGATATTATTATTTATTTAACTTTGTATTTTTTTTTTTTTTTTTACACTGTCTTTTTGAAAAAAATAATTGGGTCACTTGTATTCCTATTACAAGGAATGTAAACAAAAAATCTCAGAACTCATATTTAAACTGAAATGCAATAAAAAAAAAAAAAAAAGAAATTCTGCTTTAAAAGCATTGGGCAGAAGTGACACTTGACATCGCTTTTGCCCTCCAATGCTATGGAGCCCAATGGGGGCCATCTTCCCCTCATTCGGCATCGAGGCAGTGAGGGGATGGATGCAATTGTAAACGGTGGAGCTGCTGCCATAACTGCCATAACTACGGTATTTAGCGTCAAAGTACAAACGTCCGGTTACAGCGATTTGCGTGAAGTGGTTAAAAAACGTTTGTTTTGATGCATTTGGAATGTATTTAACTGCGTTAATCTAAAATTTCAGTTGGACTTAATAGAATACACATCACAGCTTTATGAAGAAGAAAAAATGGTAACTAATTAAAGCCCATTCAAGACATAACTTTTCCTCCCTCAAGTACTTAGTACGAACTTCTAGTTTGTACTATAGACAAACATTGTGAAGTAGTTATTCATAAACTGAAACAGTTCGCTGCATTTGTTAAACATCGGACCCTATAGTGTTAAATATTCTGTTTCTTTAGGTTCATTCCATGGGTATTTATTTCCTATTGTGCTTTTTTGTGTTTTGTTTTGCCTATATTTAGTATACCTGGAATTGCAAATTCACTATGTGAAATCAATTCAAGGTTTTGTCAGTATAGCACAGCATGTACCATCAACACAATATGCTACTTTTTTTGCGAGCAACTTACAATCCCAGCAATTGTATTGTTTTCTTTGAACCCAATATCCGGGCTTCTCCACAGCAAGAATTTGTAACATGTAAACAATGAAAAACATCCATCCATCTGTTTTTTCAGTAAAATAAATACTGACTATTTTGAAACAAAACAGTAGTGAAGTGACTTGTTAAGTACCAGTATGTCATTTGTTCCATGATATGAACACATACAGTACATGTGGTGCACCTGGAACAACTTTCAGAACCTTTTATTTCTTGCAGACTAACTTTAGTTTGAGGTAAACTATTCAGAATTTTAGCTTTGACCATGTAAGGCTTAACATCAAGTTCACTTTTATGCTATCCCCTTAAGATAGCTAACCGTGCTGATTGGAGGAAAGGCACACACCCCCTCTCATCATAGACAGAGACTCTCAGCGCTGTTTTGTAATAGGAGCTTCTCTCTGCTACTCTATTTTAGCAACCTCCTTTGACAAAAGATTCAGGCTGCTTTTGTCTAAAAAGTAAAAAAAATATGGCAGGAGTTCTCAGGCTGATAACAGAGGAATCATTCAGAACAGCGCTATAAGACTTAACTCATTGAAAAGAGATAACAAAATACTGCAGATATATGTGCAAATCTCAAATTTCATGAATCGGGTTTACATACACTTTAAGCTGCAATTATTTACTGTGTCTTTGCTGACCTGTCATTATGTTGGGATATCAGAAACCCTTGACTTGAATTTTACACCAGACAGAAAATCCTTTCTTCCCTCCCACACAATAGCGTTGGATACCCCAATCTTCCAATCATCAGGTATCACCACTTGAGTCACTTGAGTCACAGGCTCCCCCATACCTAAGTAGGGGAAGATGCTGAATGATTGGATCCCTTCTGCCCGAAACCTGTGACGCTACACTATTACCTGGAACCAAGGAACACACCACTGACGCACTTGGTATATTTTAATCGTTTTTTTGTTTTTATAAAGACTAAAGCCCTGCAAACACAAGTGGTTGGCAGACAAGAAATACAACCTTGCACAGAAGTAGCAATAATCAAACACAGGCTGAAACAAGCTCTGAGATGCACAAATGAAATGATAATGGGTCAAGGAATAGGGCCCTGGATTCCAGTACAGTTGCATGCATTATAAGGTTGGACATATCTGCCTTCTTAGAAACAAAGCAATTCCTGTCTGAATCCCCGGCTGCTGTAAGTAAACACATAGAATCCCGGTCCCATGAGACGTCATTGACCAAATAATATTCCAACAACCCTATATTGATCTATAATGACAACACAAATTATGGTGCTAAAATACAATGCACCAAATTATTAGTTCCAAAGTCATAATTTGTAAATTGAGCACTGTATAAAAATTCTCACATTTGCTCTAACAGCAGTGAGTGGGCCCACCTAGAGCAATCAAAAAGAAAAGTATCAGACTATTGCATAAAATGTGGCCAGATTCTGCAATTCATTTCCATTTAATCCTACTCTTTTTTTAAACCAGGAAATGTTTGTTAAAGCCAAACATAGTAGGACAGCATCGTGGCTTTAAGTTTTAAGTCCTGTGTCTTAAAAATGATTGCATACAAGGGAGCACTATCCTTTTTAATTCTAGTCACACATGGTCTATGGTTTTCAAATAAAAACACATATGCAAATCTCTAAGGACATCCTAGTGAATTTTCCTGTAGGTGTAATTAGCATGGCGCTGGGCTTGAGTACAGTAGGTGGTTTACTGTATGTAAATACTGGGAAGGGAAAGGTGCTATTAAAAAAGATCTGTATTTACTTTGCAAAGAATGTCTGATCAATTTTGAAGCCACTTTAGAAAGTAAACATGCTCTACTCCTTAAATAAATCAGCTGCTATGGGATTGATTTAATAAAGGCAAATAGGCTGTTCACTAAGCAAGGGAAGTTGCACTGTGCAAGATAATTTTCCCCAGAGCTTAGTTAATCTGGTAAAATTTCACTTTGTAAAGAATACCCGATCACATGCAAAGAAAATTAAAAAAACAGCTTTTTTTGCTTGCGCATGATTCACCTCAACTTCAACTTCACCTCATTCATTACGCTTTGGGGAAATTGCAACTCCTCTTCAAAAAAAAAAATGGTCTGTTTGCCTATTAATAAATCAACCCCTATGTATTTGACTCTCAGCATTTAAATAGAGCTATACAGCCGGATTCACGTACATCGGCGCATATTTATGCCGCCGTAGCGTATCTTCTTTACCCTACGCCGGCGCAACGTTGAGAGGCAAGTATGGAATTCAGTGCAAAAACAGTGTAGCGCTGGACAGCATATACCAAATAAGTATCTAAAGTACCAGGTGTAAATAGTGATAATCTATAAATAATAACAATCAATATGTGAATACACAAAAGCTATAAGTGCACAGGTTATTATAACACTGTGCCAATCAATATGGCACTGAGCATAAAGTACTTATAAATATCAACAGATAAATAAACAGTGTAAAAATAAAGTGACCAATTCAGCATATGAAGTGCAAAACAAATAGAGTCCACAGAAAAAAAGCTGGGAGTAATTAGCCCCTTCCAATGCAGGTGATGAAAAGATGCAAACAATGAAAGTCCAATTAGGAGATCCAGAGGTGAGAAAGGAGGGAGATTTCAGACATCAGTGGCCCAACACCAGTAGAAATAAAGGCTTACCGGAAAGCCTGTGACTATCCCTTTCAGGAGTAGTCTAAACAGGCATAGCAGGAAATGCTGATCCTTTGGGGTGTCAGGAACGAATCCGCGTCTCTCCACAGATTAGATGGTAGAATCCACAGCTTCTCATGGGGTTAACCACTGCTTCCAAATGAAACTTGCATAGATGTATGTGAGCATGTGTTTATCAAACACCATGTGGGGAAAAAGAAAGGGACAATCCCATAGTGTAGGCGTAAAAAATGAGAGGGTTTATTTAAAAATAATTTTTTTTAAAACAGCTTAAAATACTCTCATTCATAAAGAGTAATGCAAAAGTCCTTGCAAGGATAAAAAGCTCCGTATGAATAACAGACCGCCTATGGCCGTTAGCGCATTCGCAATGTGAGTGTGTCTGCCCGACGATCGTTTCGTCGTAATGACATCATCAGGTGTGCCCTCAGTTCAGCTTTTATCTGTGGACTCTATTTGTTTTGCACTTCATATGCTGAATTGGTCACTTTATTTTTACACTGTTTATTTATCTGTTGATATTTATAAGTACTTTATGCTCAGTGCCATATTGATTGGCACAGTGTTATAATAACCTATGCACTTATAGCTTTTGTGTATTCACATATTGATTGTTATTATTTATAGATTATGCCCAGAGCACAAATATGCCCAGACATGCGCCCGTCGAGCGCAAAAGTACACCAGCAGCTTTTCTAGCATTGGTGTAGGTACTTTTGCGATCTCTGTGATGTCTGCTCCAGTGACTGAGAGGGAGAGGAGGAAAAATAATTTTTCTTAAGAGGAGAGGGCGATCGTGATCTCAGCCATCTCGAGATACGACGTGTACCTACATGGTACACATAGTCGAATGACCAGCAAGGCCAGGAAAGATGAGATCCTCCAGGAGGTCACCATGGAGGTCAATGCCCTTGGCCATGAGAGGAGGTCCACCAAGGACATTGCAAAAAAAAATGAATGACCTGCGGCGTCATGTCCGGGAGAAGCTGGGCAAGATGAAGAGGCATGTCAGGGGCACGGGAGGCGGACCAGCCAGTGATATCAGGCTCACTGCCAAGGTATCAGGAGGAGGTGATTGCCCGATGTCTGCAGAGGGAGCAGGTGGAGGGCCTTGAGGGCTATGACTCCATTGACCAGGCCTTGAGGACAGGTAAGTGTGGTTTATCCTCCATTCGGTGTGTAGCATGTGAGAGGGTGCAAGGGGACATGTGACAAGTGTGTGGGTCCACCAACATGTGAATGCTTTGTGTCATCCACAGATATGCTGGAGGGAGCGGGATTGTCGTCAGCTGCTGGACAACCCATGCCATCCCCGGAGGAGAGTGCCCACACCTCTCCTCTAGAGGAAGTGGAGGAGGAGCATGGAGACCTTTACAAGTGTGTCTACCTTGAGGAGGAAACCATGTTATTTGGACCATCCCAAACCTCCATCCCCATCAGGGGAAGCCCCTCAGGGTCCACCCCCATCAGGGGAAGCCCCTCCCAGTCTACGCCCTCCAGGGGAAGCCCCTCCCAGTCTACCCCCTCCAGGGCTACCCCGTCAGGATGGCCCCAAGCCTCTTCTGCCCCCAGGAAGGCACTACGCAAGACCAGGGGTGTACCCAGATCCCTCCAGGAAGAGCTGCAGAGGGAGCAGGCCCACCAGATGTATCACATGTGTGCGATTGCAGGTGACTTGCGCCGTGTGACAGACAGCCTGGCCTCATCAGCCCAGACCCAGGCTGAATCCATCTCTAACAGCCTGCAGGATGTCAGTGGTAACAGTGTTTCTATGATGACCTGCATTGGGGAGCTGCAGGCTACAACATCAGGCCTCATGACGGAGGTGAGGAGCCTGGCAGTGGCTGTACAGGCCAACACAGCTGCCATAAAGGCGGAGGGGTGAAAGACAAGGCGCCACCAGCGGCACACCACCACCTGCCAGCTGCGGATGCAGGCACAGACGAATGCGGTCCTCACCCGCATTGCCCTTGCATTAGAGGGCAGGCAGCCAGTATTGGGCAGGAGTGACAGAGGAGGGGATGATCCTCCTCCTGATGCACCACCCCCCACCCGAGGCTCCCCCCAGACAACTGAGGAGCCGGAGCCGTGGCACCATGCCTGGCCCACGACAGGGCAAATGAGTGCCAATGGCATGTTTCTTTTTTTTTTTTGTAGTTACTGCACACGGTCAGTAGTGCAGGCTACAGTGTGACTGGTGTGTGAATGTGGGTGACATTCCTGCCAGTAAGGTAGGTCACCCTGGGTCGTCGGGGAGAGGTTATCCCCACGACCGTGTGAATGTGGTATGAATGGACAGCAATATCATTGATGCCTTGGCGTGGCATTGCTGCTCCCAAGTCCTGCATGGTGGACTTGGTCTAATCCAATGTGAGGTGGATGTGGTGTGTGTGTGAGCTAGGGACCACAGATGGCAAGCCACCTTTTTTTATTTATTTTAAAAAAAAAGTAAAAAAAAAATGCTATTGTTTAATTTCCTTTTTTAGTCTTTTTAGTTCATTTTTTATATATATTTTTTTCATTAGTTTGTCTTTCTCAATTCGCAGCAGGACACCCCAGACCCATGCCTGAAGTTGTGTAAGGGGCCCCATAATTCCTGATGGCGGCCCTGCCTGGCATGTTGGCATGTGTTGTCCTGCAAGTGTGGTTGCTCAGCTCGTCCGAAACGGTGCTGCTTCAGCTGCTGTCCAGCAGACCTGTGCGCATCTGGTGCTGAGTAACACCTGCTTTATGGGGCATAACTTTGCGCCAGACATACAACTTACGTGTGGCGCGCGTAGCCTGCGTCGGGCGCAAGTATGTTTGTGAATCGCCGTATCTCCCTCATTTGCATATTTGAATCGAAAATCAATGGGAGCGCCAGATGCATCCAGCGTAAATATGTGCCCACGATACGCCGGCGTAGACAAGTTACGTTGGTTGCATGAAGCCTATTTTCAGGTGTATCTTGCTCTGTGGGTACGGTGCATAGCTACAACTGCGCATATTTACACTTATGCAGCGTATCTCGAGATACATCGGCATAAGTTATTGGGCCATACTGTATGGTTTTGTAGGCAGGTGTAGTTAGCTATTTTGCCACTAGGTGACTCTGTAGCAGAATAGTGTCTGGTTAAAGCAAATAGGGTCATTAAGTGCTAAGTCCCTTTTTAAGTCGAGTCCTCCTGCATTGATGTCATGAGTCAGTCAGTGCCCTGTTATAAGTCAAGTTGGAAGAAGCCCTAGCTGCACTCCGAGCATGTAAGCTAAAAATCTCACACCAGCAGGGATGTATTAAACTTGTGTAAGCCCTGGATAGGGCAGGAGGCTGGTAGGAGTAGACCTGCACTCAGGAAGAACCCGCTATAATCTTTTGATCCCTTATGGAGGTTTGGGATCCCTTATGGAGGTTTGGGCTTTGGGCCAGATTGCAAAAGGCCTTTTAAATAAGGCCCTGTGTGAGACTGCTACCCCGGAGGGTTCTGGGATTGACTACAAAGAGCACAGTCCTGTGAGTACTAAATACTCCAGGTTGAAGAGAAACTGTAAGGGAGATGGTTGCTGAGGTGCTGCATATTCTTTTAGGTGTGATTACTGTGGACCTTCCACTAAATGTGATTGACTATGTCAAGTGACTCCAGAATGATTGTCTATGTGATGTGTCTGCTGTTCTGCCATTTTCTGGATTTATCACTAAAGTACAGCAAACTATTTTATGTGTGGACACATGGACATTCCTTCCTTTGGGGCGTAAAGATCAATGATTGGGAATGGAGTGGGGCACAAGATGGCAGAGGGTTCGGCCTAAGCAGGAGGGATAGTATTCTAGCAGGACATGAGCAGAGGTGATTATTTGTGCTCTTGATGCCAAATACAGCCAAAACCACTAAACCCCTCTTACACATTGATTTGCTAAAGGAAAATTGGCTGTTTGCTCTGCAAGGTAAGTTGCCTTTTGTAAGGGAATCATCCCCGGAGTTTAGTGAATTAAGTGAGGTTTCAATTTGCAAAGGATACCAACTCACATGTAATGAAAGGAAAAAACAAGCCTGTTTTTCCACATACACACGACTGAATAATGGAAGTAAGCAGAATTTTACCTAATTTTCTAAGCTCTGGGGAAAATTATTTTGCGAAGAGCAAATTCCTTTGCAAAGTTAACAGCCTATTTCCTCTTTTGTAAATCACAGCAACCCCATAATATCTCACCTCCTTTAGCAACATCATAAGAATTATTTTTGCTGGTGATGGTTAACAGGCATTGAAAGTTCTCATACTCCAACTAACTTGGACAGCATAGTGGTCTGTGCTTCTGCCTGGCAGCACTAGGGCCATTTGTTCTAAACCCAACCATGGCACTGACTACATGGAGTTTGTATGTTCTCCCTATACCTGCTTGGGTTTCCTCTGGATACTCTGGTCCTTTCTGACTCCAAAGACATGGTGGTAGGTAAATTGGCCCTATTATGTGTATGTATGAATATGAGTTAGGGATAATTCCTAAAGGCGGGAAAATTGGGAGGCACATTTTAATCAAGCAGGCTCAGTTCATTAGGTTTTGATATGATGCTTACTATTTGTCCTATAAAAGATATATGAAGGATATATAAAACAACTTTAATTTCTTATAATTGATTCAAAACGTATCACAGCAATGAAATGTTGCAACTATTTTCATACAGTTAATGCTTTGGCATGTTGTTTAGGGAAAATATGCTTTTCTCTTGATGCTGCTCTGAACTTTCGCATTTTCCCTTTCCTTTGTATTCATAGCTGCCTCCCTCTCTTGCCTCAGGGTACAGTGTCTGCTCAGCTTAAAAGGCAGGTTGTTCTTGTCTTGTCCTATTTCTCCCCAGAGAAAATTAGCAAAGGCAAGCTATATTAACAGTTTATCAGTAAACCATCATCTGGCTTTTAAACAAATCCTTCCAAAATCATTTCTAAGAGACAATCATCCCAGATATACTTTCCTGTCTGTAGGCATAAATGGTAATCTTCACTGAGAGTTGACGTGAATGCACTATGCCATGGGATTCCCCAAAGCAATCATTTAAGAACTTTGAGAAAAAAGGAAATGTGTTTATTTTCACAAAATCTTTTATGACGAGAGCCAGTTTTTTTCTAAAGCAGAAGCATTGGCAGAAATCTCAGTTGCTAAACTGTTATATCATTTTATAACTGAAATTTCTAGACTGAATAAACCATGTAAGTACCAGGAGTCAGATCCTTGTGTTTTTTTTTAAAAGGGAATGTATAATGCCTTGTATATATTTTGATTCTTTCCGTATTGTGTTCAGGTCCAAAATAAAACATTTTAAAGACAGTTCATATTTTGTCAATAATATTGAATATTTCATATTTACTGCTTCCAGCCAAAAGGTGGAGGTCAGCTTCTGTTCACATAACAGGCTAAACTTATATGCTTTACTAAAAAATACTATTGCTGTTTGGGGCATAAAGGAATTACTTTTTTGGCTATGCCCACTGCCCTGAAATGGGATGTGTGATGGAATGAGATATGTAAACACTTTGGCCCGGATTCTCGTAGAGCGGCGTATATTTATGCGGGCGTAGCGCATCATTTTTACGCTATGCCGACACAACGTAGAGAAGCAAGCCGGCTATTCACGAAGAATATGAGCTCCACGTTGCCCTGGCATAGCGTATAGTTGTCGGCGTAAGCCGACGTAAGTCAAAGTAGGTGGAAGTGGGCTGGAAGTGGGCGTGATATATTTAAATGAAGCTTGACCCAATGCAAATGATGGCGCCAGCTTCAAAAAACAAACTGTGTATGCGTGCTTTCTTGGATGCATCCCAGTGTGCATGCTCACAGTTACATCAAAATAGCTGCCTAAGATACGTCGAACACTGCCTACGACGTGAACGTAACCTACGCACAGCCCTATTCACGTAGTACTACGTAAACAGAGTACACAGCGTAAAATTTGACAGCGGCGTTCCCTGGCCCATACCTTTGCATTACCTGCGCCTGCTATATGAGGGGAAACTTTATGCTGGAAGTAAGCCTTACACAAATCGCGTATATGAAGCAGCCCGGGCATATCTACGTTTGTGAATCGGCTTATCTTACTCATTTGCATATTTAAAATGGGAACGCCGAATGCGTTAAGCGTAACTATGCACCCACGATACGGCGGCGTAGGCAAGTTACGTCGGGCGGCTGAAGCCTTGCTTTTCGACGTAACTAGCTTTGTGAATCGGCGCAGAGATGCAACGGCGCACATTTGAAATTACGACGGCCTATCTTTTGATACGCCAACGTAAATCATTCCTGAATCCGGGCCCTTCTCTTTTAAGATATGTGCAGAATAGGAGTGAGGAGGGTATGACAATGGTGACATGTGCAGAAGAGGAATATGTGTGGAGGGTATAGCGGTGGGTGTTATGTGCAGGAAAGTAGTGTATAGAATATTGCAGCAGACAATATGTGCAAAATAGGAATGTTGTGCAAATGACAGGGGGCAGTGAGTGAAGGAGAGAAGTGTAAAGAGTTTAAAGGTAGGTCATATGTGGAGAATAGGAGTACAAAGAGTGTGGTGGGCATGACGGGGAGAAGTACAGGGGATATGTATATGAAAATTTAAGAATATGACAGAGGGCCATATATGCAGTAGAAGAGTGGTGAAGGTTATGATAGACGGTGGTATGTGCAGGAAATGTGTAGAGGGTACAATTATGGGGTTATATAGTAAATGGATGTGACCTAACACACACTAATAGAACACATGGCGGCCTCCATCCCTAATTTGGTATATAAAGGAGAGGAGTTTGTGGGACTTTAAATGAGGGAGCGCCATGTCACACATAGTAATTTATTCTTGTTTATTTTTATTTTCAGTATACCATGTTTAAAACACTCCTGATGAATGGCTGTAATGCCAGGAAATGCGTAGAGTGCCACTAGATGCCAACAATCACCTGTTCATATCTCATACGTTTTCTAATTGATCTATTTTATTATGTATATCTGCCATGTCTGTTTTTTATTTGTGTATTGCATGCTATGTAGCAGCATATTTAGAGTAAGTCTTGTGACTACCTATCTATTTGATACGAAATATTTGACATGTATATAAAATTGTAACCAATAAATCATGTACTGTAAATCAAATTTTATGTAATTTTTCCCTTTGACATGGCGCTCCCTCATTTAAAGTCCCACAAACTCCTCTCCTTTATATACCAAATTAGGGATGGAGGCCGCCATGTGTTCTATTAGTGTGTGTCAGGTCACATCCATTTACTATATAAACAAATATTTGGGTGGAAGACACCCGCCAAGTGACCTGTCACACCTAACATACTTGTATTAACTTCAGCTTATTGCCCCTAGACTAGCATTCAGTAAGACTGTTAGTAGACTCTCCTTTCATTTTGATATCCTTTCATTTTATTTTTTATTTATTGTTCATTGTATCCCTATATCAGCATATTTCCATGCATTACATTCGATCCGCTATTGCTACCAGATTAATTCCCAATTTTTATTTGTGTTTATTGCCTTTATACTAATATTTAATAATACTGCTATCATATCCCTTTCTGATTTCCATAATATATCCCTATATCACCAATTCTCTGTGTATTACATTCGAACCATTATAGTTACCAGACCAACTCCCAACTTTCGTTCACTGCCCTTATATTATTGTCCAGTGATACTGTTCATTAGATTCCTTTTTATTTCCAATAAATCCCCATACTTTTAATCTCCCCATGTATTACCTTTGACTTATTACTGTCACAAGATCAATTCCCGGCCCCTTGTCCAGTGCTGTCTGGGTTTTTTTTTTGGGGGGGGGGGGCTTGTTTGGTTTCTCACGCTCCGGGGTTGCGATGTGCGGCAGCCCAGCTCTCCCCCCCACTTGCTAGATGGGGGGTTGGACTCCTGCGCATCGGCGTCATGCACTGACGCTGTATATACAGTGTCAGTAACATCAATTTGATGTCTTTTCCATCTTTGACCACACACGAGATGGGCGGGGAAGCCACTACTGATGGTTTCACCATACGCAGCTGGGAATTCCCTCCCCGCCTCCCTTGTGCAGTATGGCCAATCAGGCATGATGCTGATGGGGCCCCGCCTGGGATTGGAGGTATATAGCAGCCTTGGAGTAGCAGGTGGTTCATTTGCTTGATTCAACTACAAGGAACCACACACCTGATCCTGCACACATGTCATCCTTTGCTGGGTGCTCAGCCATCCTTTCTTGGTATGTTTCTTTTCCTTTTCTGGCTCTGTTGCTTGCACACTTCTCTATGCAATCCCCTTATGGGAACACATTGCTATACTGCTTCTCTATTTAACTATTTCTCAATTTCTTCATACACTCTTTTTAGGCACATTATGCACCTATTGGGCACACATAGTAATTTGGATCAGGCCGTGACCACCGCCTCCTGCTCCGGGCGCTGTTCTCCGTCCTTGGAGGGTTTCCCCATCTCAACCCCGGGGGGATGTCATGCATCTGCCCCTCTTCTCCTTGGCAGACACTGGACCGGGTCTCGAGGTTGTAGAGTAAGTCTCCCAACTTTTTCCATCCTGGACACAGTCCCTGTCCTTTTCTATTTATTAGGCATTATCATTTATTCTTGTTTATTTTTATTTTCAGTATACCATTTTTAAAACACTCCTGATGAATGGCTGTAATGCCAGGAAACGCGTAGAGTGCCACTAGATGCCAACAATCACCTGTTCATATCTCATACGTTTTCTAATTGATCTATTTTATTATGTATATCTGCCATGTCTGTTTTTTATTTGTGTATTGCATGCTATGTGGCAGCATATTTAGAGTAAGTCTTGTGACTACCTATCTATTTGATACGAAATATTTGACATGTATATAAGATTGTAACCAATAAATCATGTACTGTAAATCAAATTTTATGTAATTTTTCCCTTTGACATGGCGCTCCCTCATTTAAAGTCCCACAAACTCCTCTCCTTTATATACAATTATGGGATGTTTGCTGTGAAAGGTGAAGTGTCCAACAGCACACTCTAGATCATAAACAACAATGGCATGGGGTCAACCGATTGTTTGATCTCTGGGCCAAACAGCAAGAATGGAATACATTTGCCTATGCTGATCTTCACCTGCACAAAAAAAGTTAAAAAGGTCAGTAAACTGTTGGCAAAGTTATGGAAAACCCCACATCAGGAAACACATATTTCCGCTTTAAAAGACAAACGTGGGAATCTGATCGAACAATCTGCAGCTATTAAATTCCTTGGTTCACTCAATCTGTCCACTGTAGAATCTAGGGACCTACAGACCATGAACCCTCCCATTACCTCAGCCAAACTTGCTACAGCCATAAAATCTCTTGTGAATGGTAATGCTCCAGGTTCCAACACACACATTTTAGAAATTGTTGGAATCGTATATTACCCCAAATTTACAGGAGGTTTTCAATAGAATCTGGAGATTCTTATCTTCCATCAGGTCATCAGGCCCATATTAAATTGATACCCCAAAAAAGGTAAAGACCCCACTAAGCCATGCTCCTAATACTCAATCTCCATTTTAAATGTGGACTCACTGATACATCCCACCCAGGCAGGTTTCGTAAAGGGTCGTTCAGCATTATCTAAATTCAGAACAGTTTTCACTGTTTTAGAATTTGATAAAATTACATGCCGAAAAGGCTTATGATGATGTGTTCTTCCAAAGGCTCTTCCTGGTCTTCGGCCGGTTGGGTGGGAAGGGGGTGTTCCACCACTTTGACAGCAGCCTATATTCTTCTCCATCAACTAGAATGGTGGCCTCTCTTTACTCTTCAACTTTGCTATCGAACCCCTACCCCGTTTCCTCATTCACAATGATCCCCTATATGGACTCTCCATACAGTAAATCAGGAAGGGCTCTAAATAGCATTATTTGCAGAAGATATCCTCCTTTTTCCATCCAAGTTTGGATGTGTTCACTGTACAGCAGATTTTTACCTCCTTGCACAAGTGCTCAGGGTTACGCATTCATTTTAACAAGAGTTAGGTTCTCTCTCTCATCAGAAATAAATCTCTATCATGGCTGCAGTCATCACCATTTTCGATCACTAGTAATTCTATCACATATCTAGAAGCAAAAATAGATAAATAACCTTCTTTCCTACATCATCTCAATCGCCCACTGCTATTTAAGAAGATTACAAAGGAATTAAAAGCATGGATATAGCCCCCCTTTGCTCTTTGGGAGATATCATCTTTTCAAAATTGCCCGATTTATCCCCTCCAAATCATACTATTTTAACTCTGACATAAGGACATCTAAATGCTCAGTAAAGCTCTCAGTGCTTTTTTATAGCGCAGGAAAAAAAACAGAATTGCTTTATCAAAATTGCATCTCCCACAGGGTGAAGGGGGTGCTGACTTACCTAATATCAATCTTTCTTGTCTTTTTTAGCTAGGATTAGATCGGATAACTTAGGCTTTAAAATACATAAACTTTTTCCTGAAATCAGGCATGGTTCACCCTTTTGATTTGATAGCCATCTTACATAGCTCCTTCAAGTCATTACTCTCTCACCTTCAACACAACACATTGATACAGGACACTGTAATTGTATTGTGAGTCTAGGAAGATTCTAGGACTTTTACCGTATGTCTCAAACACCTGTCTGTATTCATTAATTCAATGTTTCCGTAAAGCTCCAAATACAAAGCCTTCCACCTCTGAACAAGCAAAAGGCCCGACTCACAATGCTTTTCTGTATAAGACAGACTTGAGATATTTAGAATCATTCTCATCCCTGGCCTCAAAATATGCCTGAGGCCGCGTACACACGATCGAGGAACTCGACCGGCGAAACACATCGTTTTCCCCGTCGAGTTCCTTGTTCGGCTGTCGAGGAACTCGTCGAGCTAAATTTTCCCATTCCCGTAGAGGAAAAAGAAGACATGCTCTCTTTTTGGCTCGACGAGTTTATCGACAGTTTTCTCGGCAGAATACGTCTCCCATCAAGTTTCTTAATAGATTCTGCCGAGAAAACCGGTCGTTTGTACGCGGCCTTACTGATTCATCATGTCTTCTTAATTTCTTAAATTTCAGACTTTATTATCAAGACCTGTTCTGTCAATAAAAAATACAAATCCATTTTAAGCGCTGATCAATGAAACCTGGAACAAAGATTTTCCTGTATCAGACATGCTATTTAAAGGACGTAACAATGGATTGACAAAGCACGATTTTGTGTGAAACGCGTATGCCTCTGTTCCCTTTCCAATTTTTACATGTTTTTACATGTTTTGGATACAATAAAGCCTTTTTGCATCATGTGGGAGTGCTGCCATTTGTATAAATTTGCATCATTAGTAGTCTGCTTGCAGTAGCCAGGCATGCTCCCCACAGCTGAAGGTTATGGTCAGTATACATCACCTGGGAGCAGCAGGATTTTTAAAAAATGTACAAGCTGGTTGTAAATGAAAACTGGAAAGGAGATGCAATTCAAGTTAGTACACAGAGACTTTGTCCTGTATAACATATCCAATACCTCCCCTTTTGACTATCTTTGTCTGCTTTGTAAAGCTGCCAAGCTGACTTTATCGCACAGCTTTTGGTCCTACCTTTTAAACTCTGGGATCCATATGTGGTACCATCCATGCTTCCATAATGTTGTAAAACTGATACTTGATTATGTATTTTTGTGTTATTCTGCACCACCTAAAGCCAAAGCTGCTATTCATCGTGATGTGTTACAGTGGTAAACACATTGGGCCAGATTCAGAGAGCCATTACGCCTGTCTATCACAACAACAAACAATTGAATCAAGCGCTGTTCAGAAGAGGTGCAATTAATAGGTAGATAGAAAATCATATAAGTGGATATACACTTATATACGAGAAAAGGAAAAGAAAAATGACACCAAATATGAGGGCAGGGGAAAGTGGAATAGTGGAAGCACTTGATAAAAAAATGTTAAAAAAATATATATAAAAAGTATATAAAGTAGTTCGGTCCAAATGGATCACGTTTATATAATACTAGGAAAGACTGAGTACACTTTTGCTGAGGGGGCTGCCGGCTTGTCGAGAAGAGGCAATTCTGAAAATATACAAGAGAAAGAAAAAGCGGCGCCCTCTAAGCGTAGCATGAAATTTATTAAAATAAATCAACAATACAATTCTTATGAGATGGGTACTCACAAGACTGCAGGGGGTCAAAGCATATCAATATTCAAGATCATCCGTGAAAGACATCCTCAGTTCGTGGGGTCCGCTGGAGCGATGGAATGGTGACAGCTCTCTTTGCTGGAACCTGCGCGGCATGCAGTTCCTACAGCCCATGAAGGTTTCAGCCGCTATGTGGGTCCCTAGATGACAATTCGGTGCTGGTTCACCGGGAGGGAAAGCGGGTGAGCCGTGTTGTTTCTTTGTCCGGTCTGTGGAACGCAGCCTTGGAGCGCAAAACAGCGCAACGTCACTTCCGGGATGTGTCACGGGGCGGTGCACGCGTTCGAGGCATGCGTGCCTCTTCGTCAGGCTCTATGGGGGCCATATTGGATAAGGGACATAAATACAGCTGGAGCAGAGCTGATTGGCTGGGCCTCACAAATTACACACGGAGATCGGGAAAAACATTGCATAGAAAAGGAAAATTATCAACTTATTGAATACAAGTACTAGAGAACAAAGTAAAATCTGGGACTAAATAAAATATACAATTGAAAATTAAAAACAAAAACAGAGATGGGGGAGTAAAAAAGGGGATGCATATATATATAAAAAGGGGAGTAAGTGGAAAGAAAATAATAATAACTGCTTGAAAGTGCATAAAGGACTTGCTTAAAATCAATTAAAAGGTGGATGGGGTAGACTTAGATATATAATCATATAGTCATATTGTCACATAATCACATATGCTATAGACCAAGGTTGGTACCCTATTATGGACGTACTATGTATATTAAAATATATATAGAGACTTGGAGAATAGACTTAAAAAAGGGGGATAGTTAAAGAGCACACACGGGACATACCTATATATGGAAAAAGTTCCATTATATTGTTTTATTGTATTATTGGGCTAGGATATTAGAGTAAGATGTTGATCTCTAAGCCCTCATTTAACCCCCGGGGCGATAGGCAATCTAAGGTGAAAATCCAATAGTTTTCCCTTTCACACAATTTTTTATATCTTTCTGCTTGAGGGAGAGACTTGGGGATGGCTTCTATAACCCAAACCCGAAGCTCAGAGGAAGATTCCTGGTGAAACTCTTTAAAATGTCTGGCGACACTGTACTTATCAAGACCTTTCTCTACAAAGTTACGGTGCTCGCCAAATCTTTTCCGTAGGGTCCGAATCGTACGGCCCACATAGAAGAGACCGCAAGGGCAGGTGAGGCAGTATACTACATATTCGGAGGAGCATGTGAAAAAGTCTGGTAGAATATACTCCTTGCCCTTACACGTGAAACTCTTTTGGCGGTGCGTTACGTGAGGACAGGTAAGGCAACGCGCTTTCCTACACTGGTACATCCCTATAATGTGGAAGAATGTTAAGGAGGGGGAGGCATCGGTGATTTTGGTTTTGTTATTAGTTTTACTCTGCGCTATGCTAGCCTTCAGATTTTTGGCTCTTCTATAGCTTATTGTCGGGCGTTCTGACAGAGAGGATTTTAGATGTGGGTCTTCTTTTAATATAGGCCAGTGTTTATCCAGAATCCTCTCCATCTGTCTAAAGTGACTATGGAATTGTGTCACAAAGCGCACTGGTTGGGAATTTTCTTTTTCATCCTGTATCTTAGGTTTTTTGGGGACTAAATCACTAGTAGAATAGTGTTGAAAAGCACTTTCTATTAGTTCTTCAGGATAGCCTTTTTCAGAAAACTTGTCCCTAAGTTTGAGACCGTGGGTAATGTAGTCATGCTGTCTAGTACAATTATGCTTCAATCTGCAGAATTGGCTTTTCGGGATGTGACAATATGACTATATGATTATATATCTAAGTCTACCCCATCCACCTTTTAATTGATTTTAAGCAAGTCCTTTATGCACTTTCAAGCAGTTATTATTATTTTCTTTCCACTTACTCCCCTTTTTATATATATATGCATCCCCTTTTTTACTCCCCCATCTCTGTTTTTGTTTTTAATTTTCAATTGTATATTTTATTTAGTCCCAGATTTTACTTTGTTCTCTAGTACTTGTATTCAATAAGTTGATAATTTTCCTTTTCTATGCAATGTTTTTCCCGATCTCCGTGTGTAATTTGTGAGGCCCAGCCAATCAGCTCTGCTCCAGCTGTATTTATGTCCCTTATCCAATATGGCCCCCATAGAGCCTGACGAAGAGGCACGCATGCCTCGAACGCGTGCACCGCCCCGTGACACATCCCGGAAGTGACGTTGCGCTGTTTTGCGCTCCAAGGCTGCGTTCCACAGACCGGACAAAGAAACAACACGGCTCACCCGCTTTCCCTCCCGGTGAACCAGCACCGAATTGTCATCTAGGGACCCACATAGCGGCTGAAACCTTCATGGGCTGTAGGAACTGCATGCCGCGCAGGTTCCAGCAAAGAGAGCTGTCACCATTCCATCGCTCCAGCGGACCCCACGAACTGAGGATGTCTTTCACGGATGATCTTGAATATTGATATGCTTTGACCCCCTGCAGTCTTGTGAGTACCCATCTCATAAGAATTGTATTGTTGATTTATTTTAATAAATTTCATGCTACGCTTAGAGGGCGCCGCTTTTTCTTTCTCTATTACGCCTGTCTAACTGGTGTTAGACTGGAGTCATTTCAAATTATGCACGTTTTTTAGCTAGTCGAAAACCTCAAACCATGAATAGACGGCTGCGGGCTTCAATTTGACTGGATTACGTGTTCGTACGCCTTCGGATCTACGCTGCAATAAAATTGCGGCCACTGGGTGGACTTCCCGTCGTTTTCCGCGTCGGGGTATGCAAATGAGCTTTTGCCGGCGATCCCCGAAATTTCACTCTTTAATCGCAATCTCTTACGGCACCTTTAGTCATCTTTTATTTGCGTAACACTATACCAGCTTTTAGCTGCTCTAATATTAGACAGCCCATGTTAAGTATGGCCGTCGTTCCCGTGTCGAATTTCTACGTTTTCCGACGTCTTTTATTATTTTTTACGTAAGTCGTCCGGGAATAGGAATGTTCGTAAACAACGCTACTCAAACAACGAATGACGTAACGACGTGATTTCACGCAATGCACGGCGGGAAATTTCTGAACGGAGCATGCGCAGTTCAATCGCCGCGAGGACGCGCTTAATTTAAATGCTTCACGCCCCCTAATCGCGTATTTCGATTACGCGGCGAGAAATAGACTACGCCGCCGTAGCGTACGGGCAAACATCTACCAGGATTCGGTGTAGAGCATGGTAAAATACGGCAGCGTAGAGTATTTCGATTACGCAGCTCAATATTAAGTGTATGTGAATCTGGCCCATTACCTCTATACATAGGTCAAGCACTCTATTACCCTCTGAATTAATGCCACTACTTGAGATTCTACTTATTGTTAGATTTTGACACTAATCTTTGTAACTTTGTATGCTTATCCCTTTCATGCCTAAGCCTATTTCTGACATTTGTTGCTTACACTGTATTTGCGCAGCGGTCTTTCAAACGCAATTTTTTAGGAAAAATCACACTTTCATTAATTAAAAAAAACTAAACAGTAAAGTTAGCCCCTATTTTTTTGTATAATGTGAAAGATGATGTTACGAGAGTAAATAGATACCTAACATATCATGCTTTCAAATAGCGTACACTCGTGGAATGGTGACAAACTATGGTACCTAAAAATCTCCATAGACAGCCCTTAAAAAATAATAATAATGGTTATGAGTTTATAGATACAGAGAAGGTGCAGTGCTAGAATTATTGCTCTCACTCTGATGATTGCGGCGATACCTCACATGTGTGATTTGAACACTGTTTACATTTGCAGGTGTGACTTACGTGTGCGTTTTTTTGCTGTGTGAGCTTGCAGGTATATTTTTTTACATTGTCACTTTAATTTTTTTTTTTTTAAAGGCACCACTGGCAGCCGAGTAAACCAAGAAGTGACCTTGTTATTTACGAAAGGCAAATCCACTTTGCACTACAAGTGCAAACTACAAGTGCACTTGAAAGTGCTATGACAGTGCACTTGGAAATGCAGTCGCTGCAGATCCGAGGGGGACATGCACATGATTGGATAATAAAATCAGCAAAGCTTCCCCTCATTTCAGATCTTCCCCTCAAATTTACGGCGACTGCAATTCCAAGTGTACTTTCAGTGCAATTTCAAGTGCACTTTGCACTTGTAGTTTGCACTTCTAGTGCAAAGTGGATTAGCCTTTCGTAAATAACCCCCTTTGTGTGGACCTAATGTTATATCTGTTATATCAATTAGAATTTAGGGTATGTTTCACAAGCATTCATTCTTTTACACAGTTTTAGGGTTCTCTGCATAGTGTTATCAGTTCACTTGTTGCCTCAAGTATACTGTATTTATTGGCGTATAACACTCACTTTTTTACCCTGAAAATAGAGGGTAAACTGTGCCTGCGTGTTATACACAGGGGGCTGTGGAAAGTTTTTTTCCTGAAACTTCCCTCTTAAAGTTAGGGTGCATGTTATACGCCGATAAATACGGTATATTCCAGCAGAAGGTAGATCCGGAAGTAAGATCCAAATGTGTGCTATCATTTTCTGATAAATAGGGCACAACATTTTGTAACAACAAACATGTACATATTGAAAACTAACGTTTGCATTATGTATTTGTTTATGTTTTCATTCACTGGATAGTACAGTAGTATCAGCTGACTGGCAACATCACATTTCACAATCAATCGTACTAGATAAGGTTTAACAATTATTAATAAGCACCTGTAATGAAGATTTATTATCAGTAAAATAGAATTTCATATGCCAAATTTTGCTTTACCACAAGGAGTAAAATACTTGTGGTAGTACAGGCTCATCCTAATTAACATTCAGCAACGACACTTTATTAGACAAAGTTATTGTTAAAGACATGAAAGAGTTTCACTGAAAAAAAAAAAATCAATGATTTTAAAGGTTGTGAAATTTAAGGCTAGTTATATACTGCCAGGTCTACAATACATTATAAAATATTAAAACTTGAGAAGCTTTGAAGAAGAAAAGTAGCGTGAAATAATACAATACCTCAGAGTATCACCAAAGTAGGTACGTATTTCATAAAGAAATTGATGCAAGAACAAGAGGTCATCGGAGAAAAGGGGAGGGTTTCGGTTAATGTCAGGACGTGACTTCTGTAGGAAAATTGTGGTTATTTCTTTCAAAATCTGCACAGCTGAGGTGGAGTAGGTTACTTCTTTAGGGAAATATAAATCTGATTTTAGTACACAGATGGCTGATTCTGGATTTATTAAGAGAAACAAAATCTGAAATATCAAAATACATGATGAAATGTACATACTACACAGGTCAATTCATTCATCAGATACCTGCACAAAATGCATAGCGTGTAGCAGATTGTACTGGGACTGAAGTTGAAATAAAACTGGATAAGTCAATCACTGCTATGTAATGTTCTTCTCATGCAATTGTTTCAAGAGCCTGCAGTGGAAGCATATTAGAGCGAGTCATCTCTTTCTAAATTGCTAAGAATGAGCAGAATTAGATTGGGTGATCCAGAATAATGTCAGCTTTTTTAGAGATAGGTTGTTTTGGAAATACTTTGCTTGCTGATTCACATATTATAGAACAGCTTGTCTTAGAACATTAGGTGACAGACAACTTGAGAAGTTTATACAGTGGCATATTCTGACTTGAAGGAGTTGTAAAGGAAACATTTTTTTATTTATTTTTTGCTGAAATGACTATTTACAGGGTATAGAGACATAATAGTTAACTGATTCCTTTTAAAAAATGATTAAAAATAGATAAAACTCAATCATATAATGTGCCTGCAGTTTCAGTTTCATTTTTCATCTAGTTTCATGCTTCTGTGAAGGACAGAGACACAGAGCCAATACAGGGCAGTGTTTGTTTTTAAAATGAAACTGATTGGTGCTGAGGGGTTTTAGACACACAGTAATCACATCTTCTTGATTAGAGACCACAGAGAGAAGCTCCCAGTACTTTTTTCATAAGGAAACAGACAACCAGGAAGTGTGCAGAACAGAGAAGGATTACAGCAAAAACGAACAATGAGGACATGAAACCAGGAAGCTATTTAGCTTAAAAGAAAATTCCTTTAGTGACCCTTTAATCCTGCCCTTTCGAAGTTTTATTTTTTTTTCATGATAAAATGTAAGCCTTTCTGGAATATACTAAAGTATCACTGTGTCACTTCCAACAGTCTCAGGAAGTGTGCAGTAAGGACCATACATGTAAAGGTGTGATCTTTCCTTCTCTTCATTGGAATAATCCCTCTAAACTGCCTTTCAAACCAAGACTACAACGATGATCTAAAACTGCTAACAAACCAAGGGTGCTAAGCTATTTACAACCTCTCATAACCAATAGCTTAAATGTATTATTATTATTATTATTATTTTTATGATGATGTTCAGGATTTATATAGCTCCAACAGTTTACCATGGAGAAAGGATGGGATGAGGTTAGTGATACATAGGGGGTTATTTATATATAGGAAAGGGCTTCTGCGCTAAAATCAAAGTCGCTCTAAACACACAGAAAAAAAGCAATGCAGCAAAAACAAAAGTGCAAACACAACACCTGAAAATGAAAAACTGAAAAGGAAAAGTAATTGAGCAAAATGCATAAGACCAAACAAATGTTGGATATTGGTTTGCAGAGTGATGCAAGTGACATATAAAATCAATAGTGCCAAAATAGTAGAAAGTGCAAACAAAGTCCACAATCTTGTAACAAGTGTTCCAGGATGCCCGCTAGTTCTGTGAAAGATGTGCACTTCACCACACACACATGCTGGTCTCCCAGAACTCTCACCTCCAAGCGGCTAAACAGAGACCTCAATGAAGAGATCCACTGCTGGTAATCCCCCTGGTGTTCCTGGTGTCCACATTATGGATGAGGATGACCTAAGTCTCAGAGGTAGGGCATAAAACAGGAAAGGAGGACCTCCAATAGTGCATTATCGTTGATAAAAAGGAGTTTAATAAATAAAAATGCACTTACAGAAAAAGAAGTAAAACGAGCATACACAACAGCGGCACCGCGCTGGTATCACGGCAATCCCGGTGTACGTCTCCCTGCACCCTGCGGTGGCGTAGCGTAAATGGACCGGCGTATCCCCGCATAATTTAAATAGGGCAGGTAGGGGGCGTGTTGTATGTAAACTAATCGTGACCCGACGTAAAACGATGCACCGAACAAACTGCTCATGCGCCGGCTATGAACGTATCCCAGTGCGCATGCTCCAAATCACGTTGCAAATAGTCAATATAAACCACATGAACATGACTTACGCCCAGCCCCATTCTGAATCGACTTACGCAAACGACATAAACGACGTACAATATGACGCTGTCCCGATGTCCATACTTAACATTGGCTGCGCCTCACTATAGCAGGGGTAACTTTATGCCGGGCGTAACTCTAACGTAAACAACGCAAATAGATACACCGCCGCAACTACATTCATGAATCGGCGTATCTAGCTCATTTGCATATTTGACGCGTAAATCGACGGAAACGCCACCTAGCGGCCAGCGTACATATGCAACTTAGATACGATGGTGTAAGTGACTTACACCGGTCGGATCTAACACAAATCTATGCGTAACTGATTCTAAGAATCAGGCGCATAGATATACGCCCCACTCACTCAGAGTTACGACGCGTATCTCCTTGCTGATGTAAATGTAAATTCCACAGAGAATCTGTCAATAAGCTCCTTTATTTAGCCTCACACTTCAACTGTGCTCCAGTTGACAGGCGTTTTTTCATTATTGAGGAGCTGTCTCAGGTGCTGATTAATCTGATCAGTAAGCCTGCTGCAGCAAAGCCTGGTGAAATGAAAGATGAACTCCTGTGAGACATAAAAGCCACCAAATTTGGCTTGATATCAACCTGTTGCAATCATCTATAAAGCATCACTTAAGCCCCGTACACACGGCCGAGGTTCTCGGCAGAAACCAGCGAGAACCTCGCTGGGAGCCGCATTCTGCCGAGAACCTCGGCCGTGTGTACGCTCTCGGCGAGCCCCGTCCGTCGGACCGTTTCAGCGGACATGTCCCTCCATGTGTACGCAGCCTTAGACTGGGAGTGGGAAGACTCAGAGACAACTGGATGTGCAGCATGAAAAATGCTTGACAAACTGATAGAAAGTTAGTTGTTGCTTTTCAATAGTAAGCAGACTAGCAAGGAGAAAGTACATCACTATACTACTTCTATGGTCTATAATCGCAGGGCCATCTTTAACGTGGAGCAAAAGGTGCATCTGCCCGGGACCCTGTCATTTTTGGTGGGGATCCTGGGCTGTCCACCCCCTTGAACCCCATGCTGCCTGCCAGAGTTTGACCACCTCCGGTGCTGGTCGCATGCTGGCTGCTCGTCTACTGTCACTTGTAAATACAGGAGCACTCGGGTGTACACAGATCTCCATATGAGCAGAGGAGGGAGGGGGCGGGGAATCTGCACAGGGGAAGCTGCTTTAGATACCTGCAGGCTGCACAGTAGGATTTGTGAAAGGAAAACTGTACTGGAATCGGAGGTGGGAGGAGAGCCTTGTACCTGGAGGGGGGGGAGTGGAACTCTATACTGGAATTGGGGGGGAGAAGAGCCTTGCACTCTGCACCTGTGTACTCTGATCTTAGTGCACCACTGTACTCTGCACCTCATGCACCCCTTCACTATGCACCTAGCACACCCCTGCACTCTCAACCTAGCACACCCCTGCACTCTGCACCTAGCACACCCCTAAACCCTGTTTGGTCAAACCCACAATTTGATACAGACGCAATGATGTACAGTAATCTCTAGCAACCAATCAGTGAGCAATAATGATTTGCAGTAATCTCTATAAACCAATCAGTGAGCAGTAAGTGGTATCATCCAGCTGGTTCTGCTGCATGGTAGAACAGCAGAGTTTTAAGAACTTGATAGATAGAAATACAAGTCTTTTGCATGTAAAGCAGTTCTCTTATACATATTTCAACTGCATTCCCCACCCCCTTTCTTATTTATTTATATATTTTTTGTTTGTGTTATTTCTTTGGTTCTATTATTATGACTCCCTTATGTAAAAATGATATATAGGTCATAAGGCCTGGTTCACACCTAGGAATTTTTTAGTGCATTTTCAGTTTTTCTGAAACACACTACAGTCCATTTTTTTTTTACAAATAAAGATGTCAAAAGTGTGGTGTGCATTTGTGCTCAGCATTTACCTTTTTGATTGTAACATGACAAAATGTGGAAAATTTCAAGGTGTATGAATACTTTTTCAAGGCACTGTAGTTCACATCTGTGCATTTTATGGAAAGAGTCAGGGACTTTTTTCTGGTTTTTGGTTCCAATGACTTTAATGGATCACAAATATATACAGTAAAATTACAGTGTATTTAACCACTTGAGGAGTCGGACCCCTTCACATCGATATACGTCGGCAGAAGAGCGCGGCTGGGCACAAGTACATACAGGTATGTCGCCTTTAAGAGCCCAGCCATGGGTCGCGCACACGACCTAGTCCTGAGCTCTGTGACCACGCCCACAGGACCTGATCACCAACGAACAGGTCACAGGAGCTGAAGAATAGGGAGAGGTGAGTGTAAACAAACGTTCCCCGTTCTTCTCCGTGGCTTGTCACTGATCGTCTGTTCCCTGTCATAGGGAAAGGCGATCAGCGACATCACACAACTAGCCACGCTCCCCTACAGTAAAAAAAAACAGGACACACTTAACCCCTAAGCGCCCCCTAGTGGATAACCCCTTCACTGCCATTGTCATTTTCACATTAATCAGTGCATTTTTATAGCACTTTTTGCTGTAAAAATGATAATGGTCCCAAAAATGTGTCAAAAATGTCCGATGTGTCCGCCATAATGTCGCAGTCACGAAAAAAATTGCTGATCTACGCCATTACTAATAAAATAAAAAAAATAATAAAAATGTCATAAAACTATCCCCTATTTTGTAAATGCTATAACTTTTGTGCAAACCAATCAATAAACACTTATTGCTATTTTTTTTACCAAAAATATATAGAAGAATATCTGTCGGCCTAAATTGAGGAAAAACCCCCCCTCCAAAAAATAAATAAAACTGATACGGTTCCTTTTAAGCATGTTTTTTTTTTTGTTTAATATATTTTTATTGATAGAAATAGACAGTACAATAAGAGTAAATCAACTCTTTAAAGAAGCATCAATACAGAGTAATAAATTGGGAAATATAACACATGATTCATCATAGAGAGCACAAGCATTTCAATTGTCTATTAATAAAGAGAAACAAAGGAAGCGAGAGGGCAGAAAAAAAAAATGGAGAAGAGGGTATTAAAGGGATAGAGGATGGAAAAGCAGGGAGGGGAAAGGAAGGGGGAAAGCAGGGAGACATGGCATTCTTATCAAGCATATCGCTAAACTATTTAGTAAGATATCAAGAATAAGGAGGAACCATATCAAAGAGTGGGAGAAAGGGTCACAATTTGATGAAAAACAGCCTTATGTGGTTTCAGGCCTGTGAGGAGGCGAGGAAATAATATCTAAATAGCACTGTGTAGAGATAAATGAAGACCAGGGCGCCCAGATTAAGGAGTGTTGTTCGCTGGTGTCTCTTGCAACGTGAGTGAGTCCTTCCATGAGACTAACCTCAGAAATCTTTTGCAGCCATGTTTTAATGGAAGGAGTTTCAGGTTGACCCCAGAGACGAGGGATAATAGCTTTGGCTGCATTAAGAAGGTGTGGGATGATTGAGCGTTTGTATTTGCCAATGGGTCTAGAGGTGGTGTGAAAAAGAACCGTCCATGGTTCAAGGGGGATTTGTACCTCAGTGATCTGGGATATCAAGTTCAAGACTTCTGTCCAGAAAGGGCGAATGAGGAGGCAAGACCACCAAATGTGGGCATGGGTGGCAATTTGACCGCAGTTCCTCCAACAGAGTGGAGAATTAATAGGAAACATACGGTGAAGCTTGGCAGGAGTGTGGTGCCATCTAGTAAGGAGCTTGAAGTTAGATTCAGTCATGGAAGAAGCCAGAGAAGAGACATGCGTAAGCTAGAGCATCTTATCCTTTTGTTTATCAGTAATAGTAGTTCCCAAATCCTTCTCCCACCGGGATAGGTATTCAGGATATAGAGGGGATTGTAAGTCTAAGAGAGCCTTGTAAAATTGGGAGATAGAGCGTGTAGGAGGGTCCCTAGGCAGGAGAATCTGTTCTATGCCGTTGAGATCTGGGATACCTCTTAAGGGACGTGGTAATGTATGGAAAAAACTACTCAATTGCTTGTATCTCCATTTATCTAAGAATGAGGGTGAATTATGACCCAGAATCTCAGACAGGGGCCTGAGACAATTGGAGGAAACAACATGATACAATAGGAGAGGGCCACCCGGTGACCATTTCTGAAAGCCTCAGTCAAGGAGACCCGGGGCGAAGTATCTGTGAGACATCAAGGGAGTTAATGGGGAATTATAGGGCCACGTAAATTTCTTATGCAGATCATCCCAAATTTGTTGAGAAGATAAGGTGAGAGGTGAGGTGGTAGGGGATAAATCTCTAAAAGAGCGTGGGATCCAAGGGGTCACAGAGAGATCAGAGCCAGATAAAGAATGTTCCAATTGGACCCATAATTTGGAGGCGGAGGCATATTTCCAGTCCGCAATCTGTGCTAATACAACTGCTTGGTAGTACGTTTTAAAATTAGGTAAAGCCAGTCCCCCTGAACATTTGGTTCTGAAAAGAGTCTCTCTAGAAACCCTGGGACGCCCATCCCTCCATATAAAGCGAGAGACCATGGTTTGCAAAAGGGTAAAAAAAACTATTGGGATCTTCAAGGGAATCATTTGTAACAAAAAAAGAATACGGGGGAGTACGTTCATCTTTATTATGCTGACCTTACCCAGCCAAGAGTGAGAGAGGGAGGACCACTTACAGAGATCATCCTTAATAGCATTTAGAAGAGGGATATAGTTATGCCTAAAGAGGGAATGGAGGTGTGGAGTCAAATAAATGCCAAGATATTTCATGCGCGATGGAACCCAGCGAAAGGAAAATAGGGGTCTCAGCTGATCAGTTGAGGAACTGTTCGCTATTACTTTGGCGAAGAGTTTAGTGTCAACATTTAAAAGGGAGATGGGTCTATAACTGCTACATAGGGTGGGGTCCTTGTCAGGTTTAGGGATAACCGTGATGTGAGCAGATAATGATTCAGGGCGAAGGGGAGAGTCACGGGAAACAGAATTTGCATAGGCTACAAGGTGGGGGAATAAGACATCTCTAAAGGTTTTATAATATAGGAGGATGAAGCCATCAGGGCCAGGGGCCTTACCGGAATAGGAGGACTTGAGTGCTAAGTTAAATTCCTCCACGGAGAAATCTGCTTCAAGAGCGCTAAGGGCAGACTTTGAAAGCCTAGGGAGATTGGCTTGCCTAAGAAAGGCGAGGTTTCTTTTAAGTTTTTCGGCAAGAGACAGAGAAGCCAAACCACCCTCCACATTATATAAGTCAGCATAAAATTCTTTAAAGGCTCGCGATATCTGAGGAGTGGTGTGTACTAAGTCTCCTGATGGCATTTTCACTTTGGGTATAAATGATAGAGTTTTTCTGGCTGTAAGGGACCTAGCCAATAGTTTCCCTGGCTTATTACCCCATTCATATACTTTCTGGGAGATGTAGTGAAACTTTCGCCGAGTTTCGAGGGCAAGGAGAGTTTTGGGGCAAGGGCTTTTAGATGGGAGACATGGAGAGAAAGTTTATGTTTATGTCGATAAGATTTCCTCTTATTAGAGCCTTATGCGCCTCCCACAAAAGAGATGGAGAGGCGTCTGAGACAGAGTTTTCCTCAAAATATTGGGAAAGCATTTTGGTTAAGGCAGATACCTCTGTCGAATTAGTGATGAGGGAATCATTGAGTTTCCAGTTATTGGGGCGGTGAGGTAAATCTGGTATAGTCAGGCATATGGAAACAGGAACATGATCAGAGAGAGAGGCAGTACCTATACAGGCTGCACGGAGAAAGGGAAGGTGGAAATGATCTAAGAAGATATTATCTATTCTGGAATAAGAGTTATGGGTTGCAGAAAAATGGGAATAATCTCTATGGCCGCGTACACACGATCAAATTTGTCCGCTGAAAACGGTCTGATGGACCGTTTCAGCAGACAAATCCGATCGTGTGTACGGGCTAGCGGACAGGTTTGTCCATCGGACAAATTTCAAAGCATGCTTTGAAATTTGTCCGCTACAAACCTATCCGTCGGATATGTCCGCTGGTTAGTACGGCAAACCAGCGGACATATCTTCCCGCACATGCGTCGTATCCTGTGAATGGATCCGACGCATGCGCGCGGAAGTGTTTACTTCCTGGTGCGGTGACGTAGCGGTGACGTGGCGGCGTCAACGTCACCGCCGCGTCACCACGCTGTCTGCCGGCGGGGATTTTGATCCGATGGTGTGTACAAGCCATCGGACCGAAATCCGATGAGACATGTCCGCTCTAAACTGTCCGTCGGACAAGTTTGAGCGGACATATCTCATTGTGTGTACGAGGCCTTTCTGTAGGGTGCATGAGACGCCAAGCATCCATAAGTTGGAGATCAAGGAGTTTTTTCTTTACTTGCGCTAGCCGCTTGAATGGAATACCTGACCGGCCCAAGGAAGTATCCATCGTAGGATCTAGAGGCATATTTATGTCTCCCGCAAGAACAATCAGTCCTTCAGCAAATTGTGAGGCCGCGTACACACGGCAGAGAACCTCGACGGGCAGAACACATCGTTCCGCCCGTCGAGGTTCCCTGCCGGCCGTCGAAATCGGCGACCCGCCCGTCGGGAATGGCAACCAGCCATTCTTCCAGGCGGGCCGTCGAGCAAATAGAGAGCGTGCTCTCTATTTCTGCTCGACGGGCTTCCCGACGGGAAGCTCGCCGAGAGCGTACACACGGCCGAGGTCCTCGCTGGAATGCAGCTTCCAGCGAGGTTCTCGCTGGTTTCCAGCGAGAACCTCGGTCGTGTGTACACGGCCTGAGAGTTTTGTAAGAGTTTGTGTAAAAAAAGAGGTTTGATTATGATTGGGGCAATAGATATTGGCCAGAGTACATTTAGTGTTACCTATGAATCCCTTGACAAAAAGATAACGACCGTGGTCATCCGTAAGCATTTCTGTAAAACAAAATGATGCATTCTTACTGAAACCAATGGCCACTCCTTTGGCTTTGTTAGTATCAGATAGGCTATAATACCATTGCGGGAAGTGTGGTGAGTAGAGTTTCACAGATGTAGCGTGGGTCAAGTAAGTTTCCTGAAGGAAAGCGATAGAACAGGCAGAACTTCGCAATTCCCGGAGGACTTGATGTCTTTTAGCGGCCACACTTAGGCCTCGTACATTATAAGAGGAGATTTTTAAAGTAGCCATGGTTCCAGGAAGAAGCAAGTGAGCAAGTCAAACGACCATGTGGACCAGCAAAATAGGGAGGGGGGGAAGGGAGAGAGGGGGCAAAGAGAAAAGAGATACGAGGGGAAATGAAAGAGAAAAGAAGAAAAGTACAAAAATACATAAAAAAGTATCAGAACATTTGGTAGAACGATTGAGAATAAGGTAACGATCACGCAGAAACCTGCGGTGGTCCCAGTGGGGATGAAGGGAGCGGGCGGTCAAAAAGGATTTGGAGAAAAAAAACACTAGGAGAAAAATAAAGACCACCATTTCCCAGCAACCCCAAAAGGAGAAGGGGGAGAAACAATGTCCCCGGTAAGTGTATCAACATGGAGCCGGAGGCCCCGCCAGCCACCGACCTGTAGATAAAAGGTAATTATATCAAAAAGAATTTAGCAACGCATAAAACATAAACATAACATTCTCCAAACACTAGATTAGCCTATCAGATGGCGTGATGCACATTCAGCAGGGCTCAAAATAGGGAGCAATACGGTTTAAACAAATCCCAATTTCAAAAATTAGCCATCAAGTGTTCAAGGCGGCAAAGGAACTTCAGAAATCAATGTAAAAATAACAGACTGGAAAACACGTCTTTGCCACCGTAAGGAGAAATGTTAAAAGGAAAAATGATTGGGTGCTCAGGAGTACCTCACCCATTCTTCTTGGACGAGCTCGGAGTAGAAACCTTCCGCTGCTTAGCAGGGGTCTTCTTCCATTGGGATGAACGAAGAGTGGAGAAAGTGGGGATGGTGTTCTGCCAGCCTGGGAGTTCCATGTGTGGTAAGTGGAGATCTTGTAGGAAGGTAGGAAGGTCCTCAGGGAAAAGCAGTGTGGACGATCGACCATTCTTGGTCGCAATTAGGCAAGCTGGGAAGCCCCACCGATAGGTAGTTCCATCACTTCTCAGACTCTCCAAAAGTGTTTTTTGGACCCTGCGGCGGTCGAGGGTTTCCTTAGCTATGTCCGGAAAGATGTGAAGAATGGCTCCATCAAAGTCAATGTTAGGGGTGTTCCGCAATTTGATCATGATAGCATTCTTATCTTCGAAGTAGTGGAGACGGCAAATCACATCCCTGGGTAGTTCAGAAGAGAGGTTACGGGGTCGAAGAGCACGGTGGACTCTGTCAAACCGCAGAGGATCCGTAGGCAACCTGCCTAAGATGGTGTTGAGGATGCCACGTAGCGAGGGTTCCAGATCACTATCCCCAGTTGCTTCCGGTAGGCCACGGATACGCAGGTTATTTCTGCGGTTACGGTTCTCGAGGTCCTCAAGTTTATATAATGAGGCCCTGTGAGCATATGACAATTGGGTGACAGTGTCCTGTAGCTCTTTGATAGCCACTTCGTGTGAGTCCTGACGCTGTTCCGTTTCCTCAACCCTGTCGAGGAGGTGAGCCATGTCCGCTCTGACCCCAGAAATGTCTTTTTTGATCGATTTCTCCATATCATGGAACATACCCGCCATTTCTTTTCTAAATTCAAGCAGAAAGGAGGACATTTCAGAACCAGTGGGGGAACCAGGATCATCCATTATCTCTGATCCACAGGATGAGGCTGGCGAACTTTCGTGGATAGAGGCAGTGTGAGAGGCTGGCGAGATGAGAGACCTTGATGCCCTGGTTTTGGCGCTCATAGACCTAGGGCTCGCCCTCTCAGCAGCAAGATAGCGTTTGATGGAGCCAACAGAAGTCTGATAAACAGTTGAAGATTTAGCGGACCGTTTGTTTATCGATGAACGGGAGGCAGAGCCTTTTGCTGGCATTGCTATTTGAAATCAGGTCGGTAGCTAGACAGGGCCCGGTTTAAGCATTATGCCTTAGTGCCATATGAAGAATAAAATAACTACACAGGCCATTGTCATACTTCAGAGAAAGTCAAGAATGGCGGAAGTTCAGTCACTTACAGGGAATAACAGCGTTAGAAACGTGAAAATTTCAGTGAGCAAGAGAGCGAGGTATACCAAGATGGCCACCGTGCCTTAGCAAAGCCTGTACAATTATCACTGGTTAATATTTGTAGTGTAGATATGGCAATAGAAATGGCAGCTTACGTCTCCAGAGAAGGGGTATGCAGCAAGGGACAGTTAATTCTGTGTAGGAGAAGGCCTGTAGTGATACCTTCAGGTGGAGCAAGATGGCCGCCGATGGGAGGCTAGGCCGGAGACAGGGACTGACCTGGATAGAGCTGCAGGGTTCAGGAGGCACAGCAATGGTGTCCAGAGGCAATCCGGAGGTGGAAGCCAGAAAGCCCAGGTGTTGGAGTAATAGGAAGGCCGAGGGAATGCCCTGGATCCTCCATCGGGTGAAGCAAGATGGCCGCCGCGTCCAGGACTAGGCCGAGGCCGCGGTCTTTCCTAGTTCAGTTGCCCGGACGGGGAGAACAGCAGCGCTCGCGGGCGGCGAAAAATAGGTTGGAGGGCACCGGAGATCAGGGGAGAGGTGTAGAGATGGTGCTGAGGTGCCGGTGCATCCGATGGTCAGCCTTGATCGTATCGCGGCAGCGATACTCGAGCCCGGTGCTTGCGGAGGCTTCGCAGGCCTCAAGATGGCGGCGGCTCGTCCAAAGGGGTGATCCCGCAGCGGGACGAATTCCGAGGCAGGCGGGCGTCCAGGGGTCACTATACAGGTATGTGCCTGTCCAGGACGAATTTGTGTTTCCTGTAGAGGGTGGAGCCAATCTCAAGTAACTGTCTGTTTAGAAGACATTGAATTGGACCTCAATTGCAGCAACAAGATGGTGAATTCAGAGTCCTTTGCAGGATGCAAATCACTCTAGACCTGGTGACAGACACAGGTTGTCATCCACTCAAAACCAGCATGGGGCCACATGGCCATCTACAGTTTGTGGATTTCCCGAGACAGGATAAAGGCTGATGAAAAGCACAGGTTGGTTATCAGCAGCAGGCCTGTGCTGTCACCCACCTGCAACATGGGGTTATTTCCAAATGCCTCCTTTTAAGCATGTTATACAGCACAGTGCTTGTGCTGTGTCATTTGGCCCCCTTTATACCCTAAAAATGTGGCTGATCCTGCCTGACTATATCCTCCCCTCTGCAAACAGACCATGATAATCATGGCTGCTGAGCCCTGACATTTTGTCAGCCACAGCCCTGCTCTCTGCAGCTCATCTGTGTCTGTGTCCTCCTCCCCCCTCCCCTCCCTGCTTATACAAGTCCCCCCCCCACTCCTCTCTATTTTCTATTGTCTCTAAAATCTTCTTATCCCCTCTGTACCTTAACAACATGTGTCCCTGTGCCTGTTTAATGTAAAAAATCAGCCAATCTGTACCTTGTATGAGCACGGCTCCAATGGCTCCTCTCTCCCCTCCTCCGCTGACATCAGTGGGATGGCTTGGCAGCGCCCACTGATGCTGTGAGCCTGGAGAGAGAAGGAGGAGAGGAATCAGGAGTGCCCAGGGCAGAGCTTATATCAGTACAGAGTGGCAGATTCTTTACAGGGCACAGGGACACATGTTATTAAGGTACAGAGGGGATGAGAAGATTTAATAGAAGTGAGTTAACAACCACTTTAAGGACCGGAAGGATTTGCCCCCTTAATGACAAGGCCATTTTTTTTGCGAGAAGGCACTGCTTTAACTGACAATTGTGCAACGTTGTACCCAAACAAAATGTATTTCTTTTTTGTCCCACAAATAGAACTTTCTTTCGGTGGTATTTGATCACCTCTGCGTTTTATATTTTCTGCGCTAGAAACAAAAAAAGAGCGACAATTTTGAAAAGAAAAACAATATTTTTAACATTTTGCTATAATCAATAGCCCCCCCCCCCCAAAAATAATAATAATAATAATAATAATAATAATAAAATGTCATCAAAATAGGGGATAGATTCATGACATTTTTTTTTTTTTTTTTATTACTTGTAAAGGCGGCGATCTGCAATTTTTATCAGGATGGTGACATTGCAGCAGACAGATCAGACACTTTTTTGGAACCAGTGACATTTATACAGCGATCAGAGCTTAAAAAATAGCCATTGATTACAGTATAAATGTCACTGGCAGGGAAGGGGTTAACACTAAGGGGCGATTAAGGTATTAAGTGTTCCCTAGGGAGGTGTTTCTAACTGTGGGGAGAGTGGACTAACTGGAGAGAAATCGCTGTTCCTGATCACTAGGAACAGCATATCTCTCTCTACTTCCCTGTCAGGACAGGGAACTGTTTGTTTACATACACAGATCCCCGTTCTGGCTCTCTGTGGAGCAATCTCGGGTGGCCAGACATCTCGGCCGCTGGCCATGCGCATCGGCTCCGGCGTCGCGGACATGCGTGCGCCCCCTGTCGCTCTTACAGCGACCGATGTAAACCTACGGTGATTTTTGCAGGCGTACAAACCTGTCGCAGTATAATGATGGCGGCTGGTCAGAAAGCGGTCAAAGCTAAACTTTAGGCAGATATGAAAGAAACAAAGTAGTGTAGCTCTGTAATCATTAGTACACCACCGGATGTTGTTTTTTGTGTTTGTTTTGTTTTAGTAACGTGTGTGTGGCAAACATTTGACCTGGTATTAGCCACTTGTAGTCTCTGATGCACTTCCATAAAGGCATTATCACAGACACAATTATTTTAAATCAGGGGTGCCCAACCTTTTGAAGAGCGAGGGCCACTTAAGCGACTTGGTAACCGGTTGTGGGGCACAATGAGTGGAGTGTGCGCATGGCAGGTCTGTGTCCACTCTGTATATGCAGTGGGAACACGGAAACAGCCCACTATATATATATATTTTTAGCGGATTTAATTGGAGGTAGGACACAAATCGGTTTACATGAATTGGGTCGGACTGACTGTGTGAAAGGGGCCAAAGACTTATGGTTTACCCGCACCGCTGGTGCAACACAGTGTACCTTTGGCTTTCCTGCACTTTGTAAAAGACTTCTATTATATTCTGCAGGTTTTGTACACTTTCAGAAAGCTCACCAAACTCGCAGGTAATAACATAAGTCTATGGCTCAGTGCAGGTAACCTGCAGGTGCACTGCTCTGCATCTTCGGATTAGTTTGAGAGCAGCCCAGTAACCACTGCAGAACAGATATGCCCACATATACACTGTGATTTTAGTAATAAAACTGACCTTTAATAACAGTATTCTATTCCATCCCAGAGCAGGAGGTCGCGGGCCACATCAGAGGGCTCCGTGGGCCACGTGTGACCCCCGGGCCACTGGTTGGGCACCCCTGTTTAAAATGATGGTGCCTGTCAGACTAAGGACATTTAGTAGCAAAATGTAATTACTTCAGGGGCAGTTCTGGATTAAAGCTAAATATTGAAACAAATCCTGATTTAATAAAACACTAAAAATATTGCTAAATTTCCCTACCCCCCTGCCGTGGATCCTGCGACCTGTGTCTTGCTCCCTCTCTCTGCTCATCGTCTCTTCTGAAAGTGCAAGATTTGTTAATTAGGATATAAGTCTGATAATCCCATTATTACGCAATCTGGAGTTGCCACCTGGATTGTTTTCCTCTAGACTACTTAGATCAGGGGTGTCCAAACCTTTTTAAAAGAGGGCCAGATTTGATGAAGTGAACGTGCGTGAGGGCCGACCATTTTGCCTGACATCCTTTGAACCATTAAAATTCGGTCTAAGTGTGTGAGCACTAATACACCGCCCAACAAGAATTATCTCTCGTTGCCATGAATGCACCCCCATCGTTGCCATGAATGCAGACCCACTGCTGCCATAAATATAACCTTATTATTGCCATACTATTGCCAGGAATTCAGCACCCCCATTGTCAGAAATGCAGCACCCCCATTGTCAGGAATGCAGACTCACCATTGCCATCAGTGCAGCCTGATTGAAGCCCATCTACAACCTCGGATGGGGCAGGGAGGGGGCAGTGCGAGCTCCAACAGATTATATACAGCAGAATCTGTTTTCTCGGCGGCCCCTTTAATACAAAGTCCTGCCTCCTATGATGGACAGAACAGTCGTCCAATGGCATCACAGGAGACAGGACTTCCTATTACAGAGGCTGCCCTGCAAACAGGAAATTCACCTGTATGTGACTTCGAAGCAGCCAGCATTTATATCTGTTGTGGCCTCCGGCATTTAGGGATTCTTCGGGGGCCACAAAAGGTATGCATGTCCAAATTATGAGACGGGCCTTTCGAAACCGGAACGCGGGCCGTTATTGGCCCACGGGACGGACTTAGGACATGCCTAACTGTTTAGAATACACAATTTTGCCTGTATATAGAGCACTGACAATAAGTGGCCTGCAATCATACACAAATCACTCATGGAAGAACTATCTCAGACCCAGCCAGTGGGTGACATAATTTCAACTTGACTTTTATTACTCTCTTGTTATAGAAACTCTTCACATAGACCCCTAACAGCATTTGAGACAATGAGCTCAGGCACTAAATGACCACAGAAAGTGGTATCTACCTTATATTTCCTGTTGTTAACTAATGCTACTCCTCATACCCCATACTAGTTAGTAGACATGTGCATTAGTTTTCGTTAGAATGCATTTTCGTCCGAAAATCAGTTTTTTTTTCATTATCGTTTTAACAAACGATAACGAAAGCTAAAGAAACTAAAACCGAAAGATCCGACATAAAAAATGCTTTATTTTCGTTTTCGTTGCGGTAAAAATTAGATATAGAGAGATTCGACATGACGCTGACTGAATACAGTGAATGAATAGCAATCTGTCTATCGAACCTGATATACACACACATACAGTACTTTTCGACATTATAGAGAAAAGATTCGACATTATAGAGAATAGAAGGCTTATGGCGTATATCGAAAGTGCTAAGCAGATTGGACGGAGAAGATCTACTGCACTCGTACATTTTAATGCTCCGCCCATAGGCTATAGAAACATTCTAATGTTGGTTGACTATGACTAGTAATAATAATATAATTATTTATTATTATTATTATTACTAGTCATACAACATTAGAATTCTTGTAGGTGGAATATTCGACTGGAAATGTACGATTTGGCGTAAAATTTCGAAGTTCCGTCGAATATTCTTTGACCATTCGACAGAAACCAAGTATTATTGGATTTTCGGACGAAAGCTATTCCCCAACGAAAAACAAAATAAATCAAAACGATTTTCGAGGAGTAACTAAATAAATTTATTTTCCAGACGAAAACAAAAAAACAAAACAAAATATTCCAGTCTGCACATGTCTACCAGTTAGCAGAATGTAAACAAGAAATGAACTGTAGATCAACAGAAGGCATTGCTAGGTTAGTTTTGATGACTCACGAGATGTCTATTGCAAGTCACACCCAGGAAAAACTTTAAACTACTTTCCGGTACCATTATCCTTCCAGACTCCATACTATTTTCCCACAAACACCTGACTCCTGCTGGAAGCGTCATAGCCATACCAGTTCAATGGTGCATACCTGGTGGTCGTGCCCTTGCATTATGTCATTTTGCAAGGTAACTGTTGATATCTATTACCATGTGATATCTACCAACGTATCTCTTGTACTACAAATTCCCCCATTTTCTGTGATCCCAGACTCTATAGCCTCCTTCAAGAAAGGCTTTTTCTCTCATAGCTGCAAGGTCAGCTATCTCCAGTCACTGGAAATTCTCTGTACCAAGCTCCAAAACTTAATGGGTAGGTGAAATGCAACTTTTGAAAATAATGGAGAAACTGACTGCAAATCGAATATAATAGATACTGTATGTCAAGTTCTCTGAGATATGGAGGCCTTGGATACATTTCTGTTCTTCAAGATTCACATAAATGCTTCCACAGAAAAAGAACAAAGCAATTCATAATTTCAAGGCAAAGCGAGTCAGGATGTTTCTTGTCCCCTCCTACTCTTAAACATTCATACTTCTCATTAACCCCTCTCTTCCTGTCCTCTTTCTCATATCTATTCTCCTCACTTCTATTTTTCTCTACCCTGTCAGCAGAGCATGAGGTTATTACATCACCATTGTAATATAGACTAATGCTTCCTATTGCCTGGATGAGTATACAAACAATTCAATTTATATACGTAACTAAGTAAATGGCACGTGTTCTGCTGATGTAATCCCAGTGAAAAAATATTTTAACAAAATATAATCTTTGAAAAAATCCTGATTTCGTTTTTTGTTTTAATGGGCTGTTTATGGGCTGCATATTGTTATATTTGGCTGGATGTCGCTAGTTCATTTTTCAGTACTACATGGGTTTCTGGGTTCTTTTTATCTACAGCAAACATCTCTCACTGGATAGTTTTAACTGCAGCTGAGGCTACTGGCCTATACACACAGGATAGCACCGAAAACCTCCAAAAATGCGCCTTGGTTACTGGTACCTTCTCTCCAGGTTCAAACGACCTTCCAGTCATCACAAACTCGGAATATGGATGTATGGAAAGAACCCACTCTGGAATCCATCCAAATTCTTTATTCAATAATCACCAAGTAGATAGTATACAGGGTCGGACTGACCATTGAGGCACTCGGGCACTGCCGAGGGCCCCATGCCACTAGGGGGCCCCATCAGGGTTGCCAGGCTCAGTAAAACCAGGGACAGTTTTTAAAAATCTTTTTTTTTTTACATCTGTCCCTTATATGTCCGAAACCGACATGCTTTTTATGTGAAAATCCCGATATTTTAGCTGCCCCGCCTCTGCACTGCCTCCTGTAGTGGTGGCCATCTGTAAGCCCGGGGGCCCCATAATCTTCTATTCCCCAGGGGCCCCATGAGTTGTCAGTCCACCCCTGATAGTATAGTTTCCCACATAGTCAGCACCAACATATATACAAAAAGAGACTAGAACCACTCCAACTCATTAGTCAATGCAAGTAATGTAGATGAGGATTACCAATGTATAGAGACTCTCTGAAGGTTTTTTTTTTTTGCATGGATTTAAAATGCATTTATACATTGACACAATAAACATGAAAAAAAACAATGATAATAATCATCATAGATTATCGTACATGAATTCTGTGATTTAAAAAAAAATCGGAATAAAAACCATTAAACTATTTGTGGGTCAAAACTAAGATTTTGTCTAAAGAACTGATTCATAGTAAGAGATAATCGAATAAGGAATTTGGACAGATTCCAGAGTGCGGGTTCTTTCCATATATCCATATTTAAAGTTTATTGGCCTGGACTGGTCTGTAATTTTTGTTTGGTAATCCCTTTCAAAAGGGACCCTTTTGTGAGACATGATGTTCTCCTTATCTTTTCCCTGGAATCTTCTGCTGGAGATGTTAGTGTCTCCTCTGTTTGTTGGCTTAGTTTATTAGTAGGTATGCATTTAGTGTTTGCTTGTATAGTATTGTTTACTGGTGATTCATTAGCTCAAGTTATATGACCGAGCCTCCGGTCTATGGTTTACAAAGGTATACAAAGTTATGGGCAGGGATTTGTTTCAGCTGGAACATGGCAGAACCCTGTTACGCCTCCTCCAGTCTGGTCTGCTGCTCTCCGCTCACCACTGTCACTTGTAAACACTGAAGCCCTGCATCTCTGTTTACAAGTGACAGATTACTACTACCAGTGGCTCGCATAGACCCCTCCCTGTCCTACACTTAGGGTTGGAACATGGAAATGCAGGGCCTGGGTGCAGTGTGGTTATGGGTGGGATGTGGTAAGCAGCAACCTCATCAGTTTTCCTGAAGCCTGGATGCCACGCCACCGCTGGATGATCTCCCTTCAAGTGAAAGAGGTAGAACCTACAATGTTCAGGGAGGTACTAGAACCGGCAGGGTGGTTTAGCAGATACAGCATCAAGAGTAAGACGCACCCTAAACTCTGTATTGTTTACACAGCACAGCATGAACTGCATTTTATACATGGCACAGTGTAGCACAGCCCTGAACCCTACACTATGTGTATAGCACAGCCCTGAACCCTGCACTCTATGCATAGCACATTACTAGACCCTGTATTTTAGATGTAGCACAGCCCTGAACCCTGCGCTGTGTGTGCAGTGCAGTCCTGAACCCGGAACTCTATGTATAGTACAGCCCTGAATTTTGGACTCTATCTTAAGCACTGCACTGAACCCTGCACTCTGTGTATAGTACAGCATTAAACTCTGCATTCTATACACAGTGCAGCCCCCAAGGAATTCCCTTAAATTGCAGAGATTTCTTCTCACTTCCTGTTTTGGCTATGAAACAGGAAGTGAAGGTAAATCTCCCCAATTGGACAAAGAGGGGAAAAATAAACCTTACAAGGGTATAATCCTCCCTTTGCTCTATCCAAAAAGAAAAAGATACGTTTTTGCTATAGTTCTACTTTAACTTGACCAACTAAATACATTTATTGATGAATGTATTCCACATATGCATGCAGTATCGAGGATGGATTTTTAAAATGCACCAGAACAAATATGCATGTCTGATTGCAGTCAGCTTAAACTTAATGATGTTCCACAGATGACCTGTAATGGACATCCCATAGTGAAGCAGAAAGCATTCTACACATAAATGCATCAAGAGCAGTGGTGGCCCACCCATAAGGGGCGCAGGGGCCCTGCGCCCCTATTCCATGCACCTGGCCCCTAATCTACATGCAGGGTGCTGGACGCATGATTTTTAATGTGTTTTTTTTTTGGAAGCACATGATTAGAGCCTCTAATTGCTTCAAAAACAAGGTGGGCTCGGGGGGCAGGGCACTGAGCCTCCATAGTTGTATGACAATAGCAAATTAATGACCTATTGTCTTCCTGATTCTCCTACAGGCCAATAAGAAAGCTGGAATTAAGACCCGATTTGCAGAGAGAAGAAGAAAACGTATTTGCTGCCAAGGAGGAAGCCGCAAAGAAGGAGTAGACACAGGGGAAGCCACCATCAAGACGCTGAGGAAGAGACGCAGACAAAGCTGCCCGCAACCTAGATGGGGTAAGTGCGGGGCTGGTGGGTGGACGTGAGAGCAACGGGGGGTGGGATTGACCGACAGGGGGGAATAAACCGATTGAACTGTGTGGGCGTGGCTTGTTAGCCCCCCCCCCTAAAAAATGGAGCACCAGCCGCGACTGACTGAGAGAGAAGTAATGTTCATAATAGAAAGAGTTGTATTTGCTTTGAATTTGAATGTGGCCATTAGTTGCCTTAAACAAAAGAGATGTTTTTTGTGAACATCAGATGCTGAATGTGAACATTGAATGTGAACATTGAATGCTGAATTAGTAAAATTTACTATTGCTTCACTATGGTCCATTCCATTAAACACACAATAAGTTCCATGTATAGTAAGCCATCCTAGTTCAACTATACTCAGGGGTGGACTGACAACTCATGGGGCCCCCGGGCAATAGAAGATTATGGGGCCCCCGGGCTTACAGATGGCCACCACGCTAGGAGGCAGGGCAGCTAAAATCCCAGGATTTTCACATCAAAAGCATGTCGGTTTCAGACATATCAGGGACAGATGTAAAAAAACACAGATTTTTACATACTGTCCCTGGTTTGATTGAACCTGGCAACCCTGATGGGGCCCCCTAGTGGCATGGGGCCCTCGGGCAGTGCCTGAGAGCTCCAATGGTCAGTCCGCCCCTGACTATACTGTATATTATTATGTTTTTATTACAATCAAATAGCAGTAACCTTCCATGTTATATCTGTTAAAAGAATATACGGGCTAAATTCACTATCTATTGTTAATGAGAGCTGAAAAAACAGTCACATGGTTTAAAAACATTGATTGTTATGGTAGATAACAACTTAGCAAATTGGTTCCTAATTCATTAATATGCTATTGTTGTAGAGACATTACCTAAAACTTTTATTCTAATGTTTTGACTTGGAATAAGCATTCAGTCACTTGCAAATAACCCGATCCCATTATCAGGAGGAGGAGGAAACACTATTTTTTTTTTTCTCTTTCGAGATAGATTTGCTATCCAACAAATTTCCCTGTGCCTAATAGAAAATGATCTTTATGCCACTGACATTTGACTGTGGCTGCGTAGGGCTTTGTAACCATAGTAACATCAAAGTTGTCTTACAGTTTCAAACAGAGTATCAGCTTGTCAAAGACTGTAATATTATCAGAGCTTCATAGAGTGAAAACTGTGTTGTCCTAAAAAGGGAACTAACATAAAACTATTTTCCGGGAAGTGACAGTGAAAATGATTTGATGCAAGAAATGCATGCAGTTCAGCATCATGTCGGAAGATTGACATTTAGATTGTACTCTATATTAAACGTTTCAATTATATCTATGTGTTATTAAGTTATCAGGCTGCATTATTACATATATATATTTTTTTTTCCATAGGCCTTCCTGACTCATGTGTTTATGTTGGTTTTTGTGTGTATGTTTTTACAATAATGTAATTTATATTCCATTTTGTTGTGACAGGTTCTCTTGATTTAGACATCAGGGTTCTATTGAACCCCTGATGCCTCACCTGTCCTACATTGAAGCTTACAGAGTGCAAATTTTAAGCCGAGTTCACACTTATGTGAATTGGATGCTGTGTTCCCCACATCCAATTCGCATGACAGGAGAGTGTGACCGCCTCGCAATGAAGCTAGTTCACACATCTCTGGGGCAGATTCGGAGAGCACAGCAGAAGGGTCCTGTGCACCTCTGGCTCCATTTCAGGTCTGAATTCAAGCAAAAATTAGGACCTGATTTGCCTCTGAAACGGAGAACATGGACGCAGCAGAACCCCTGTTGTGAGCCGCTCCGCTCATTGGTCCCCAACCTTTTTGGCACTGAGGACCGACGTTGTGGAATAAAATTGTGCCAAGTTCCGGGGGAGGGGTTTGGCTTTTCACGGGCAATTTGTTGGGGAAATGGCTGGTGTTAGCGCTTCAATCATCATAGCACCATGGCTGATATGGTGTCAGCATGATTTAAGCACATTATTTCTGTCATTATGTTGTAATATAAAATAAAATAGTTCAACTCACCATAATGCAGAATTTGCCACCAGATGCAGAGTGTCACGTGCCATGTCGCTTGCCATCAGATGTGGTTTGTCACTTGACTTGTCGCCTGCCACCAGATGTGGATTGTCACTTGCCACGTCACCTGTCACCAGATGTGGATTGTCACTCGCCCCATCGCTTGCCACCAGATGTGGATTGTGGCTTGCCAGTTTGCCTGCCACCAGATGCGGTGTGTCACTTGCCACCAGATGTGGATTGTGGCTTGCCAGTTTGCCTGCCACCAGATGCGGTGTGTCACTTGCCACCAGATGTGGATTGTGGCTTGCCAGTTTGCCTGCCACCAGATGTGGTGTGTCACTTGCCACCAGATGTGGATTGTGGCTTGCCAGTTTGCCTGCCACCAGATGCGGTGTGTCACTTGCCACCAGATGTGGTTTGTGCCTTGCCAGTTTGCCTGCCACCAGATGTGGTTTGCCATTTGCCAATAGATGTGGTTTGCCACCTGCCACCAGATTTGGTTTGTCACCTGGCAAAAGATTTGGATTGTCACCTGCCACCAGATGAAGTTTGTCATCTGCCACCAGATGAGGTTTGTCACCTGCCACCAGATGAGGTTTGTCACCTGCCTTGGTGGCAGCACAAGCCAGTGAGGGAGAATGGTGGTGATGTGGGGTGGGTGGTGAGAGATGAGCTCATCTTCCTGCTCCCCTGCCTCACCTCCATCAGTGTAGCGGCCCTGCTGTGTGGGCAGAATGGCATCATCTCTCTGCTTGCCCACCACTGCACATCAGACAGTGCAGCCTTCGCACTGTCTGATGTGGGGGTTGGGGAACCCTGCATTAGAACATAAAAAGGCTGAATTACTAAAACTGGAGAGCACAGGGCTCAAACATGAGAGTAACCTTATATGTTAATGCATTTGTACTTTATATGTAACCAGTGTCAATGTCTAAATATGAGTTCATTTTTGATTATTTTGAATCACATGTACAGTATCACTCTGGGGAAGGGGCAGCACCTAGGGCAAATCAAGCATCTTGCATGCATATGTTGACAAGGGACATGCTGACAGGAGGAGAGAGTAGAGATATAGCCTAGTCAGTCTGTTAACACTCCTCAACTGTCAAGTCACAGGCTAGGGTCAGGCCAGTGACCTAGCTTTGTTGTTTATTAGCTACTGCAGCAGATGTCCAGTCAAAAGGCTAGGTGTGCTCTCTGTCAGGACTGTGTATATTGTAAGGCTGGTTGTGTGGTCTACTAGGACTGTGTATATATTTGGTTTGGATGGGTAGAAATACAAATGCTTTTGCATAAAACAGTTCCTACATGTATATTTAGACATTTACCTTGAGTTCAGCTTTATTAGTTATATATTTTAAAGTGGAACTTCACTCTCTCAATCAACATTGACTATTTGTAATCCTTATGTTGTTAGCATTGGTAAATATATAGGACGGTATATTATATTTAATCGTTTTAATCTTTTTATTTTGCATTTGTTCAGTTACTTTCTGGTTTTCAGGTCTGTGCAAATGATGTCATACACCCCAGAAGTCTTTAGGAGTGGAGGAGGGGTTTTCTCAGCTAATAACACCCTCCTATCTGCATGTCTAAGCTAAGGGCATATGGATTCCAGAAAGTAAATGCTACATGAATCCTCTGCCCTTACTCAAGATGGCCATGGCGAGAAATGATCCAGATTGCTTTTCAAAGTGGGTTCTTAGCAAAATAAAGCACAGAGACATAGATGGATGGGGGAGTTTGCATTTAATATTATAAAATAATTAAATAGCATTTTTCAAATTTACAATGAAAATATGAATGTGTATATCGTCATTATATAATTTTCTATTTTGTTTTCATAAGTAATAATGTTTTAATATATGTGTATTTTTCAGTACATAAACATCAAATCATTCCTATTCCTGCAAGTCAACAGTAAAAATGTAACAAACCGTAAAAGCAAAAGCATTCTCAAAAACCTATAGATATTACAGTGCATTTTATTTTTCTAGCCTAAAGGTAAAAAAAAGCTTTCACTACATAAAGGATTATATTTGCTTCAGTACTCTTTCCAAACATAAAAAGCCCACTCCGTCACATACCTTAGTGTTTTATTAGTACATCCACTGTAAAGAAGAAGAGTGAATTGTCTTTCAGGGAAATGCAAGATATTATGAGGTCTTAAGCTGCTCTGTTATCTTAGCAAAGTAGTATCTCAAATATGTCCTGACCTACATTTGTTGACATCCTGCCATAGGACTAGGCTTGGTCAGTTTCTCAATATAAAAATAAAACAAGGTAGATAGATAGATGGATAGATAATAGATAATAGATAGATAGATAGATAGACAGACAGACAGACAGACAGACATACAGACAGACAGACAGACAGACAGACAGACAGACAGACAGACAGATAGACAGATAGATAGATAGATAGATAGATAGATAGATAGATAGATAGATAGATAGATAGATAGATAGATAGATAGATAGATAGATAGATAGATAGATAGATAGATAGATAGATAGATAGATAGATAGATAGATAGATAGATAGATAGATAGATAGATAGATAGATAGATAGATAGATAGATAGATAGATAGATAGATAGATAGATAGATAGATAGATAGATAGATAGATAGATAGATAGATAGATAGATAGATAGATAGATAGATAGATAGATAGATAGACAGACTAATGGTAGATGAAAGGGGGCTCAAATGTGAAACTTAAAATTACCAAAGGCCTTCACTTTATATTCAATATCAGTGATTCTTTCCAAACCCCCCCATCAAATAAGAAACTGTGAATAGCATTGGTAACAAATTAGTACTGGATTTACAAAATAATCAACCACCCTGTATAATTATACCCATATAAAAAACCAAGATTGTAGGATAAAAAGTCTCAAATCTACCCATAAGGGGGGTCGGGACGGACATTGGAACTAAGTGCACTTACCGGGTATACCTACTTTCACATGATAGTTAGTACAAAGTGAAGAAGGGTAACCTAATTAACACTGAGCGACGGTTGTTATTCTAAGTTGATTACTTTATTATGTACACTGTATTGTGTGTATTTCACTCTGCCCCAGGATGTTCTGGTGGCATTAATTTGTACTGTACTGCTCTTCAATAAATTTATTTTGAAAAAAAAAGTCTCAAATTATCAGGACCACCTCAACTGTTGAAACATACATACTAAGGTCATGATACCACAAGAATTACTCTCTAATTAAGATTCTTGTCACGTCTACCCCACCATAAGAACAGTGAGGCCTAATAGAATGCAGTTTCTCCAAAAGACCCAGCTTTTTTGCTGTGGGGAGGCCCTCCCCAACTGCTACTGCTTGGTGGCTCTTTGTCCTTCAGAATTGGATCTCTCCAGTTGTTCACGATGTTACTAGAACTACTCTGGACTTCACTGTGAGGGACACCATCTATGAGGATAATCCCAATAGCTAATTGTGTTCAGAACTGTTTTACTAAATAGCAATTCTCAGCTTATCTTTCTGTTGTTATAGAGTCTTATAGAGACTCTGCTATATAACCAGATGTTACCCTGATTGAATCACAGAGCATTGCCGTTAAAAGACCATGTTTGTGCAACTTTCATAATCTGTTTTGTATTATTGTGCAGTCTATGCATGATCGTTGCCATCCTGAGCCTGTTTTGCATTATTGCCTTAAGTTTTGCAACTGTTTAGTAAATTGCAAGGTATAGTTACTCTCTGTCTAATCATTTAGCAGGTTACTCATTCTGTTTAACCAGTACAGATCCGCGCTATTGACAAAAGACATCAACAGCGCGGACCTGAGCTGCCGGGGTCACGTCTTTGGATGTCAATGCCGTTGTAATTCCCCGCGCGCGCCACTGGGTGGCGCGCAGCGGGAAAAAACAGTGCCGTTGCATCGCCAAGGATTCGATGCGTGTACCCGGCGGCTACGGTGTCCGCCAGGTACATGCGATCAGCGGTGACAGAGCAGGGACGTGGAGCTCTGTGTGTAAACATAGAGCTCCACGTCCTGTCAGGGAGAGGAGACAGATGCTGTTTCCCTTGTACATAGGGACACAGCATCGGTCACCTCCCCCAGTCACCCCCCTCCCCCCACACAGTTAGGAAACACCCAGGATACACATTTAACCCCTTCCTTACCCCCTAGTGTTAATTAGTGCATATTTATAGCACTAGTCGCTGTATAAATGTGAATGGTCCCAAAAATGTGTCAAAAGTGTCCGATGTGTCCGCCGTAATGTCGCAGTCCCAATAAAAATCGCAGATCGCCGCCATTACTAGTAAAAAAAAAAATATAAAAAAAAATGTATAATTCTGTCCCCTATTTTGTAGGTGCTATAACTTTTGCGCAAAGCAGTCGCTTATTGCGATTTTTTTTTATAAATTTTTTTACAAAAATACGTAGAAGAATACGTATCGGCCTTACAAGTAAAAAAATGTATATATGTTTTTAAATTGTCCTCTTTTTTGTTTATAACACAAAAAATAAAAACCGCATGGGCGATCAAATACCACCAAAATAAAGCTCTATTTGTGGGGAAAAAAGGACGCCAATTTTGTTTGGGAGCCACATCGCACGACCGCGCAAATGTCAGTTAAAGTGACGCAGTGCCGGAAGCTGAAATTTCGCCTGGGCACGAAGGGGGTTTATGTGCCCAGTATGCAAGTGGTTAAATTCTATTACCACTTATTTAAATGCCTTTATTGCTTCCTGGCATTTGGTGAGTGCTTAATATTTAATAAAGGGTCAGAAAGTGCACCAAATGGTAGTAAAATGCTCAAAATACAGGAAACAAAATGGAAATAGTAATGAATCACATAAATTGAAATGCTCGGAAGTCACCAGATAATTTTTCGCCAACTGGTCTCATAATTGGTAATTGGTATGGTGAGAGCCCATGCAAGCAGTTGTCAACAATTGACACCATAGAGCTCTAAGGTGTGTATCTAAATGACCACCTGCAAATTAGTCTCTTATCAATCTTCTGCAAGTCAGCTGTCCCATGAATTTGTAAATCAAACGTATGGAGTGAGCAGAAGACATTCAGTTGAGCTATGCACCAACTGCCTACCAACACCATTCATGAATAGTACACACACCTCTATGCAGGGTACGTAGGATAGCAATAGAATTGTATTTTTTAAAAGTATGGAATCTGTACCTTCCACTTTCTGCTTTCTAAATAACCAAATACATTTAAACTTACACAGTAGGAATTTAAAAATGGCTGTGAGAACCGTTGCCATGTACCTGGTTCTGAAGTCGAAATGCTAAGAGAGCATTCACTTGCGGCTGAGTGCTTAGTGTTACTGAAGGTCCTAACAGGAAACATGAAACCCAAAGAAGCAGGGATTTCCAGCTGTGCCCTAGATGAGAGATGCAGATGTGGAGATCTCTCTGAAGGTGGACACCAGATGAGGGGAGCAGCAGGACCCAGGAGAGCTAATGGTTGTGTGGGCTGCACACAGCAGGAAGCATTTTACAGTGGTATTTGCAGCAGGCTGGATACAGCAGCTAGGTACTGCAAGCTGAAGCAACAGGTATGTACTGCAGGTAGGTACAGCTGGCTTGGTACAGCAGGTAAGCGCCAAGGTGGATCACAGCAGACAAGGCATAGCAGAAGGCATAGTCAGGGATGGTTGCAAAGGTCAGTGAGCCAGTGGTCAGCAGACAGAAGATCAGAGACCTGGTCAGGCAAGCCGAGGTCATACACAGGACAGGAGAGAAGAGCAGATCCATGGGCAATCCAAGGTCAAAGCCCAGGAGAGTGACACAAGGTAGCTAAGGGATTAGGTCAGTAATGGGTAATAAGAAGCATAAGCAAAAACAAGAAAACAGGAAACAGGAAGCTAAAGTCCAGACAGCAATGTCCATGTGCAAAAGTTACTCTTTTAAAGGCCAGGGTCTGTCGTGCATTGTGTGCACCATGGCGAACGTGTGCGTGCATTCCTAAGCAAACGGACGTGGCCATATTGGAAATTGAGCACTGAGCCAGGTCTATGGGCAACACTCCTCCGACTAGTCTCCTGAGAACCGTCTTAGAGCTATAATTTTTTACAACACCATTTTGTGAGTGAGAACAACATTGACAATATTCCAGCATACCCAGCAGGTATGGTTCAGGGTTATTAGAATACAAACAAAAGCAAATGCATTTGTTTGGCACAGCACAGAAATATCTAGATACAAATTTAAAGCACCCAAGAGGTAGACTATGCTCCCTGCATGCATTAAAATTTTTACATTTTCAGTTATTACTGAGGAGAAAATGTAAAGCCCAACTAAACTCTGATTTATCATTATCAGTGTCCAAATTTGCAGGGAGTCTCACAAGAGCTGTATGTATGGGGAGAGACTCTGGAGCTGAAGCAGTATGAATGCAGCTCCCTGCAAAGTCATAAATTGATAATGTAGAGGCTGAAAGAAGAAGCTGCTCGTATGCAGTGTGATAAGCTGTAGGGGTAGCTGGAAGATATTAGGATCCAACGCTTTCATAAGTGTCAGATTCTTATTCATTTTACAGAACTTAAAAAAAGGAAAAATAAACCAATTAAAAAAAAAAAGCATGTACCGATATATGTTTTGACTGTTTGATTTAAAAAAAAATAAATAATAATAATTGATTTGGATATTAGGGACTCTTTTACTGTGCCATAAACACAAGCTTTACAGACACATATGTTTTAAACCTCAACATAATCATTTTTTTTTAATTGAAACTCTTTCATTACATATTCTTTTATGAACACAGAAAATAGACAGTGGAGCCTGATGCTGGTAGCAGAGAGGAGGTGTGTCCTAGTGTTGCACGAACGTCAGATAGCTGGGCAGACGGCAGCTGTTTGAAGGCTTCAGCTCTGTGTATGTTGAGTACATTTACACAGCTGCCATTTGCTTGTACTACAATTTAACGTGTTCGTGATCTGCTGGATCTTTGTAATTAGCATTTTATGTTTACAGTATAACAAAGACTTCTTTATGGTATTACACTATTTGGAGCCTTTCATTCCTGCATAATATCAACATCCACCCCAGGGTTTGGAGGTGGATGAGTGGTAATGGAGGATTACCCCCTTAGACAAAGTCCAAGAAGTGCAAGGGTATCATCCTACCTGTTATCCATGCTGTGCTGGCCCATCTTTAATTAGATTGGCCCACACTTTTGGTAAGTGCATTTTCTAAGTGGGGTGAAGTGATCACCACTAATAAGGATATTTACAGTAGATTCATTGGGTGTCAGGCCGTGTACACACGATCGGTCCAACCCGATGAGAATGGTCCGACGGACCGTTTTCATCTTGTCACCGCTGAAGTGGCCTGATGGTCTGATGTGCGTACACACCATCAGTTCAAAAACCGATCGTGTCAGAACGCGGTGACATAAAACACAACGACGTGCTGAAAAAACAAAGTTCAATGCTTCCACGCATGCGTCAACTTGATTCTGAGCATGCGTGGGTTTTTGAACCGATGCTTTTGTGTACTAACCATCGGTTTGGACCGATGGTCAGGCATCCATCAGTCGGATTTTAAAGCAAGTTTTCAAGGACGACGAACCGATGGGCCGTACACACGGTCGGTTTGGACCGATGAAACTGGACTTCGGTCCATTTTCATCGGTTTGGACCGATCGTGTATACGCGGCCTCATAGGCACATAAATTTGTTTGCACACACGTTTGATATTTTACTATTTTAAAGAAAAAGCTGTGAATATTATTTTTTGGGACCAGTATAAGCACTATTAATGTCACTTTTATATGGCACACATCTGCATGGGATTGCATGGTATTGCTGTGTTATAGAATTTGTTTTTGATCAGGTTGGTTATTTGGAACATATTGCATAGATCTGTTGGGAGGTCATAGAAGACTAGTGCTGAACTTTATGAAAAAAAATTCTTTATAGGATTATTCATACGTTTATATTTGGTGATGGTATTAAGTATAGCAGCTGGTTAGGTGGAGTTTATATACACATTGTGCATAATTTTATTTCATCGTATTTCTTTTGTTATTTTTTTACCATAGAGTTAAAATGGCGGGTTTTTATTATATTTTTTCAGCTTCGGCATTAGAATATACGTAGACAGAAATCTAACATTTTGTCTGAGCCTACCTGAAAGAAAATTACATAAATGAATATGCCCAATGTCAATTAAATGTTGACACAAAAATACATGTGAGAGAAATATAGCACATGAGTGTTAAATAAATACTGTTGACCACAGAAACAAAGTTCAATCAGAAACACAAGTCCCCCAACATGTATGCTGGAATTAACTCACAACACACTATGTAAGTGTGACGGAGTGGGGGAAAAAGTCTGTGTGATAAAAACGATGGTAGACACCTGTCTAGAGAAAAAACACCAGGAATTGTGCATCCATCACCAAAAGAAGTGGTAGGTATTCTTACCAGAAGATATGGACCCACTCGCCAGCAGCGGTGAGTCGCATGAGCATAGAATGGAAACAGGATCAGGAACCACAGTCTCCAGAAATCCGACTTGTGCTCACAGAACTCTCATCCGTCAGATGGTAGAGAATGGGATCATATAAAAGATCAAGGCATCCACATGGCGTAGGTCAAAAATATATGGATTTATTTAAAATAGTATTATCATCATGATGATGTGTACAACTAAAATTGATGTGATCACAGAGGGCCAGATTCTCGTAAAATCTGTGGCGGCGTAGCGTAAGCCATTTACACTAGGCCACCGCAACTTACTAGAGCAAGTGCCGTATTCTCAAAGCACTTGCTCTGTAACTTGCGGCGGCATAGTGTAAATGGCCCTGCGTAAGGTCGCGTAAATCGAAGGGGGCGGCTTGTATTTAAATTAAGCGCGCCCCCGCGCCAAATGAACTGCGCATGCGCCGGCCGAAAAAAAAACAGTGCGCATGCTCCAACTCACGTCGGAAAACGTTGATGAAACCGACATGAAAACGACGTGATCGTCGCGTACGCAATGCCCTATTCGCGAACGACTTAGTTAAACGACGTAAACGACGGAAAAAGACGACGCCATACTTAACATGGCATACGACGGACCTTTGTAAACTTAACCCACATATATAGTAGGGGTAAGTTTACGCTTACGTAAACGACGTAAACGACGACGAGGCGGCGTAAAAACGTTTGGGAATCGGCATATCTTTCTCATTTGCATAGGCAAATGAGAAATCTACGTAAACGCCACCTGGCGGCCGGCATAACATTACATTTAAGATCTGACGGTGTAAGATTATTACGCCAGTCGGATCTTAGCGTAAATGCGGCGTATCATGTTTTCAGGATAGAAAACAATGATACGCCGGCGGGAAATTCGAATTATGCCGGTGTATCTGTAGATACACCGTCGTAATTCTTTTGAGAATCTGGCCCAGATAGTATTCAGATAGGCATAATGTGCAGAGCTGGCTAGCAGTAACCCAATGCATTTTGTCCTAAAGGACTTCAACTGGGGTATACTTCTTCTTTGATAGCGCAGTAATTTTCACACATTATCGTCTACCTTAAAGGAGAAGACCAGCCTGAGCTTTAAGGCTGGGATTCTCCTAAGGGTCACAGGAGTGAAATTAGTTTTGCACTCCTGTGACCCGTTTTAGCAGAAAGCAGTCTGAAGTCTCCTCTCCGCTGACTTCACTGCCATCAGTCAAGGCAGCCCTTCATCATGACTTTCAATTCAGGATCAGCTGCCTTGACTGATAGCTGTCCCCGTCCCTCCACAGTTCAGCGCTCCAATGAGCATGGAGAAGCAGAGAGGAAAGACGCTGACTGACAGTCAGCAGCTTTCCTCTCGGGGAGGAGATGGCGATATTCGGTGGCTCGGTTCTCAGTGCAGAGACACCAGGGGAAAGATGCAGCATCAGTCTGATGCTCCATCCACCGAGGTAAGTATGAATAAACAAAAACTATACTTCTCTTTTAAAGAAGGAATTCATTACAATTAGCGTGCAGTATGAAATGTAAATGCATTAAAGCCTAAATGAATTAAATAGATTACATTCATTTAGCTTTATTGAATTTAAGAGACTGCATTATATTGTGGGCTATAGTAAAAGAATAGTATTTGCAATTCAAAACTAGAAAACATTTCATATTGGTGTTGAATGTTTTATTTCATGATCCCTCTTTTAACACAACTATATTTTTCTTTAAATGTTTTGTTTTATGCTTAGGATATGACTGTAATGGGTCAGAGACAACTAATTGTCTCCTTTAATCATGACTATTGATCAGCAAACCTTGTCTGTGGCAATTTGACTCATACAAGATGCTGACATTTGTTTTATTAAACAATTAATAATTAGTAATGGGCCATTTGAACAGTTTTATTAGTTTACTATTGGACGTACAGTCTAGAAGTGGTATGCAAATACTGTCAGGGTGTGCAAAGTTTTAAGGAGGTAGCATTATCAGTGGAATTACAGCTAGGGTTTTTCACCCCTTGTGATCACAGTTAGGAAGCACTATACTTTAGCATTGTGGCAACAACTAGTAGGGAATAAAAGTACATACTTCCATGACATCACAGAGGACAGAGAATGCAACTTCTACGTTATTTTCCGGTAAACCTTCTTCAAACTATCCCACTAAATAACCTGGCCTGACTAAACCTAATTTTGGGACATTGATCCACTCCTTACTGCTCAATGCTTTAAAACAAGCAGAGTTTTTGGACAAGAACAGTATGCCAAGAGTGAAGGGCGCATTCAAGCACTATCAGGTAAGACCAAACAACATCTAGTCAAGAGAGGATTATTTTTTGAGTGCTTTACTAGCAACTTTTGATAGAAGCAACAATTTTTTTTCTTCTCCTTTACACACAGGTTTCCTTGGCAGCAGGGGGGGGGGGGCACATGTGGCCCGCGGAGACCTCTGATGTGGCCACGCAACCTCCTGCTCTGGAATGGCAGGTTGGAAAGCCCAGATTGCCAACCCGCCATACCACAGCATCAGTGTTGTGAATGAAGCTGGTGGTAGAGGAAGAAAGTGCCCCATAAGCTGATGCTTCCTCTACAGCTAACCCACAGGATAGACACAGGTGTTTTACACTGCACCCATGGTATGGGTAAACCACAGCACATCACTGTGAAAGCAGTCTTAGGCCTTTTTCTCACGATCAGCCCGACCAAATGGGACCCTCAATTCACCTCTATATAGAGCAACAGATGTCCGTTTATGTCTGCCTACCTTCAATCAGAAGAACAGAAGGGAATTTGTCCCCTTCCATCTGAGCAGATCGGAGCGCCTGTAGAGTCACCGTGACCTGTCATCCATCCTCTCTGCTTACTGTGGCCCACGATTGGTCATCAAGTTGCTTAAGTGGCCCTCGCTCTTCAAAAGGTCGGGCACCCCTGCTTTACAGCAACCACTATTCTCCATATTACATTGCAGATATGGTATATATACATATGCCAATATCCTACGCTATTAATGTCTCCAAAAAGAGTGAGTTCCCATAGTTGGGGTCAGAATATGTAATGACCCAATAAACTGGATCCAGTTTGATCAGTGCTGTTTCTGAGGACTTCCCTGTTCTGTGTTGTATGTGCTACTAGCATAGTGTTCCAAATCTAGTACTGGCCTCATTAATTACTAAGCATTGGCAGCCTCCCAAAGCCCAAATTACTTTGGTAGATCATTTGGCTTACAAGCAATCTGGCCCTAATGTGTGCCATTATGGTTGTACTACAATTGTTAGATCCCTTTTGGTGGCAGGAACTGATTTAGATGGTTAGGTTTGCATTATGAAGCACAGGAAATGGGCTAAATAAATGCAAACAATGCACGAATTATTAAAAAAAAGTTCTCAAAGTGACACATATTAATATATTAATACAGATAGTGTAGAAGAAAAAATGACTAATCTGGAATTGCAAGTTATTATTATTTTTTTTTTTTTTTAATGTCCCCATCATCAAAAATATACAGAGTATAACACTATAATTTATGAATTGTGAGTGGCCCAGGGAATAAAATAGTTTAACACATTAAAACAAGTTTTTCCTGGCCATTTATAATAAATCACTGTTTTAAATAACAAGTGAGAGGTTAGTATATATCAGCAAAATGAAAAAGTGGACCCAACAAAATCATGCATTCTGTATGTAATATAGTACTGCGCCCTGCACTCTATACTTAAAGAGGAGCTTCAGGCTCTCCCCAAAAAATGTACAGTTATCAGCTACCAATACTGTAGCTGTTGACTTTTAATATAAGGACACTTACTTGTCCGGTTTTACAGCCAGTTTCCAAATGTGCATGTGTCAGCCATGTTGTGTCTTGTGAATTGTACTGTCGTTTTCTGGGACCTGTGACTGTGGGTGAAAGAGGGGGGCGAACTTCCAGCTGAGATAACTGCTGCAATCCTATCCAAGTGGAAGCAGGTACCTGTTAAAATCAAATGTGGCAGTGAAGGTCAGGAGGGTGCGAACAAGCTTTGCTTTAATGCAAACATTATCCCTGCACTTTGTTCATTATACACTTCTGAACCCTGCATTCTGTGTCTAACGAGCTCCTGACCCCTCTATTCTGCATGTTACCACTCCTGACCTCTGATGTACTGCTGACACTTGCATTCTGTTTGTATTAAACTGTTGGTCCCTGCACTCTGCCTTTAATGTATGTCTTACCACTGCACTTAGTTTATTACACACTACTGATTCCTGCATTTTGTGTGAAATGTAGTCCTGGCTCATGTACTCTGCATGCTACACACTCTTGACCCCTGTACTGTGTGTGTTGCACAATCCTGGCATTTGCACTTTGTGCATTGTAGACTGGACAAAAGACCCATGGGGCCTTCTTCAGGTTCAGGTATGTAACCCCTTGATGTTTCTATCTATTCAAGCTTTACCTGCACTTAGAGTGGAGAAATAATACTAAGTGGCAGGACTGACAACTTGGCAAGTTTCCTGTGTTTCACTGTTGGCACCCAAAGCTACCAGTTTGTTGCCCTTCCTTTTGGCCTGTTTTCTGAACCATGAGTGTTCATTAAGGTTCTAGCTTCAGTGCTAGTCTTGTTGCAATTACAGGACAAGGGCATTCATATTGTGAGATACTTATGCCCTGTAGACACGATCGGTCAAACCGATGAGAACGGTCTGATGGATTTTTCCATCAGTTAACCAATGAAGATGACTGATGGTCAGTCGTGCCTAAACACCATCAGTTAAAAAAATGATCGTGTCAGAACGCGGTGACGTAAAACATAACGATGCTTCCGAGAATGCGTCGACTTGATTCTGAGCATGCGTTGATTTTTAACCGATGGACGTGCCTACAGAAGATGTTTTTTTTTTTCTATCGGTTAGGTGTCCATCGGTTCCATTTTTTTTAACCGATGGATAAATAACCGATGGGGCCCACACACGATCGGTTTGATCTGATGAAAATGGTCCATCAGACCGTTCTCATCGGTTTGACCAATCGTGTGTACGCGGCATAAGACTACTACTGAGAAACCAGTTAATTTAGACCTTATTGAATAAAATGCTTACCAGACTTTGCAGACACTGCACAGGTTTGGTCGGATGGTAAACCTTCAGACGTTTATGTTGGAACCAACTCATTGTTTGCAATGTCTGGGCCTAATCCTGGTGGATACAACTCAGTCCAGTTCTCCAATTTTGGATGAGAGTTCTAGGTCCGATGGTAGCACTGACTACAAGAATATGACACATTTTACTCCCACTGATGCCATCGATGGGCTTTTTTTACTCCCACTCTCTCTTCAGTGTACCCCAAGGCCATTTTGTTTCTTAAATACATCAAACTAGTGTGAAAGGCCACACCCACTGTGTTACTCTCTAATTCACTTAGCATGTGCCCATACTAATTATTTTCAAATGTTTACAGTTATGTACATAACATGTCCAAATCAGCATGCCTGGAATGAAAGGTTGGGCCAGTGCAATGGGAATGAGGTAGCTGCTGCCAGTTCAGAAGGTATGCGACAAGATACATCTACATTACAAAGTAAGTCTAATGGTAACAACAGACAAACAGTAAACATATTAAGTTCTGGAAACAGAAATGCAATAGTTTATGTCTTCTATTGTACATGCTTTGCTTCTTTACCCTATACATTGGAGTTATGCATGCTTTCACATATCTCAACAAAAACCTTATATGATGTGAAATATGTATCCTTATTTATAATGCCATGACCTGGAACAGCAACTTGTATACCTCACTTTATCTGTAATGCTTAGCGCTGTATACTACCTTAGCAACACAATATATTGTATTATGTAGGACAAGAGCACATTAGACATGAAAACAATCCACTGGAATTTGTTCCATATCCTGAGGTGATGTTGATAATGTTGGTTATTGTGCAGAGAATTCACATAGGGAAGGTGATGCAATGTTATTTTATGTCTATCTTTTAAGGTTGCTGGCAAAACAAGCTTTATATGTGTGCCTTAGTTAAATAACTTCATTCTGCAATGTACTGTTCCATTATGCCTATAGCTGTAATTGAGGCATTTGATATAGTCTCTGAAACTGAATAGAGTAAACAGGTCTAAATATGTTTAATCATATTTTATTTTTCTTGCCTCTTCAATAAGTAAAAAGTCTGATTTTATGGGTATGAAATTAGAGTTTTGACAGCTAAGTAGCTTCCTTACAGAATATGTATTTTGAGTCAATGGTAAAGGCGATGCAATGCTATTTTAAGTCTATCGGTTGCTAAAAAAAAAAAAATCTTTTAGTCGGTGCCTAAGTTAAAGAACTTCAGTCTGCTGTGGACTCTTCTATTATATTAGAGGTATACCAAATAGTCTCTGGAACTGAATACCAGAAAACATAAGTTCATTTGTCTCAACAGATTAAATAAACCTTTCATTAAAGATTTTATTATATTTTTCTTGACTTCATTGAATGCAAATTTAGATTTTATCTGTGTGAAATTCGAGATTTGACAAGTAAAATAGCGTCCTAACATGATCACCTTTGAGAAAGTCATTGGAAGAAACGTGTCAGGTGACCCAGCACTTCATACATCACACGTCACATCTGGGTAGGAAGGTTCAACTGTGGAACGCAAACAGCGCACCAGACAAGCCCCATAGCGGAACGCACCCTCCCGGTGTTTGTTTTTACTCGCAACAGCTACAATTAACTTGCTTGCAAGCAAGTTTTTAATTTTTTATATTTTTTTAATAAAGCGCTGCACTTTTTGGTTTTACACCATGAATGAATGAAAACTTATATAGCGCAGCACATGCGAACTGAATCGCCTCTGGGCGCTTGTTGTTCCTGTCTCCTTTGATATCAAAAGAGATGAGTCTTGATCTTTCTCCTGAATGCTAGGTGGTTCTCCTCCAACCGAATGCTGGTTGGTAAAGCGTTCCATAGTCTGGGACCTTGGATCGCGAATCTTCTTTCTCCTTTGGTCTTGTAGTTGACTTTCGGAACTTTCGCATAAGTAAAGGGGGGCATTTCCATGGACACATCTATGCGTAAGACAGAGAGCTTTAAAAGCAATTCTGTCTTTAACTGGTAACCAGAGAAGGGACCTCAGAGAAGGTGAGATGGTTTCCCATGGTTTTTTTCCAGTCCGTATTCTGAACGACTTGCAGACAAGCGATTTGGTACTTGGGGAGTCCGAGGTAAAGGGCATTTGCATAATCCAGCCTGGAGTTGACAATTGCTCCCACCACGACCGCTATCCATACGGATTCTTCTCTTCATTTTTTACGATCACACACGGTCCGGGGCCCTGCTGTGGATCCTAACTTCCTGGAGAAAGTTGATCGATGGAAACAAACAGCACAACTGAGGAATATCGGCGGTTCCCCGCATCTCAGAGCGCAACACCCCTAACGTTGAATAGGGATCTCAGAGGGGGGAGCACGGATATCACCAAGCTGAAGATCATACTCTGGGATAATCATTTATATTTTTTCATCAACAAGGATCAACAAGGATTTATGCCCTGTTGCACAGGTATATATATATATATATATATGCATAGGCGTGCGCACGGGGTGTGCCGGGTGTGCCTGGGCACACCCTAATCACCCCATGCTGTCTCCAGAGATCTGCTGCCTGTGAAACAGTTTCACAGGCAGCAAATCGTAATTTTTCCCAGAGCTGTTAAGTGCCTGAAACTGTCCGCTAATGTCACTGCATGCAGGAAGAGAGACGAGCTGTCATGGTGATGTCAGGGTGGGCGGGACTGAACAGTAAAAAAAAAAACAATCAATGGGATGGGTCTGGGCTGGCCACTACATTCCTCTGGCTCCGCCCCCTCTCTGAAGCATCTCAATCATTGGCTGGTGTTGAGGGAGCTTGGTCCCGCCCACCCCCGACATCGCTGGTGATCTGTGACTTACAACTCAGCCGCGATGTCGGGGGTGGGCGGGACCAAGCTCCCTCAACACCAGCCAATGATTGAGATGCTTCAGAGAGGGGGCAGAGCCAGAGTAATGACTTACAACTCAGCCGCGATATCGGGGGTGGGCGGGACCAAGCTCCCTCAACACCAGCCAATGATTGAGATGCTTCAGAGAGGGGGCGGAGCCAGAGGAATGTACGGGCCCGCCCAGACCCCCATCCCATTGACTGTTTTTTTAACTGTTCGGTCCCGCTCACCCCACACATCCCCTCCGACTTTTGACCACTGGTTTCTCTCCCTGCATGCAGCCAGTGGCATCCCATCAACCCCAGCACTGCCACTGATCACCCCCCCAGCACTGCCACTGATCACCCCCCCCCCCCAGCACTGCCACTGATCTGAACCCCCCCCCCCCCAGCACTGCCACTGATCACCCCCCCAGCACTGCCACTGATCACCCCCCCCAGCACTGCCACTGATCACCCCCCCAGCACTGCCACTGATCAACCCCCCCAGCACTGCCACTGATTAACCCCCCAGCACTGCCACTGATCAACCCCCCCAGCACTGCCACTGATGACCCCCCCCAGCACCCCCCAGCACTGCCACTGATCACCCCCCCCAGCACTGCCACTGATCACCCCCCCCAGCACTGCCACAGATCACCCCCCCCAGCACTGCCACTGATCACCCCCCCCCCAGCACTGCCACTGATCACCCCCCCAGCACTGCCACTGATCACCCCCCCCAGCACTGCCACTGATCACCCCCCCCCAGCACTGCCACTGATCACCCTCCAGCACTGCCAGTGATCACACCCCCCCCAGCACTGCCACTGATCACCCCCCCAGCACTGCCACTGATCACCCCCCCCAGCACTGCCACTGATCACCCCCCCAGCACTGCCACTGATCACCCCCCCCAGCACTGACACTGATCCACCCCCCACAGCACTGACACTGACTGATCACCCCCCCCCCCCCAGCACTGACACTGATCACCCCCCAGCACTGACACTGATCAACCCCCCCAGCACTGCCCACTGATCACCCCCCCAGCACTGCCACTGATCACCCCCCAGCACTGCCACTGATCAACCCCCCCCCCCAGCACTGCCACTGTTCACCCCCCCCAGCACTGCCACTGATCACCCCCCCCCAGCACTGCCACTGATCACCCCCCCCCCAGCACTGCCACTGATCACCCCCCCCCCAGCACTGCCACTGATCACCCCCCCCCAGCACTGCCACTGATCACCCCCCAGCACTGCCACTGATCACACCCCCCCAGCACTGCCACTGATCACCCCCCCAGCACTGACACTGATCACCCCCCCCCCCCAGCACTGACACTGATCACCCCCCAGCACTGACACTGATCACACCCCCCAGCACTGCCACTGATCACCCCCCCAGCCTGCACTGGCACCCCTGCCACTGGTCACCCCCCAGCACTGCCACTGATCACCCCCCAGCACTGCCACTGATCAAACCCCCCCAGCACTGCCACTGATCACCCCCCCCCCCAGCACTGCCACTGATCACCCCCCCCCAGCACTGCCACTGATCACCCCCCCAGCACTGCCACTGATCACCCCCCCCCAGCACTGCCACTGATCACCCCCCAGCACTGCTGCCACTGATCACCCCCCCCCCCCAGCACTGCCACTGATCACCCCCCCCAGCACTGCCACTGATCACCCCCCCAGCACTACCACTGATCACCCCCCCCCCAGCACTGCAACTGATCACCCCCCCCAGACTGCCACTGATCACCCCCCCCCCCAGCACTGCAACTGATCACCCCCCCAGCACTGCAACTGATCACCCCCCCCAGCACTACCACTGATCACCCCCCCCCCAGCACTGCACTGATCACCCCCCCCAGCACTGCCACTGAGCCCATCAACCCCCAGCACTGCCTCTGAGCCCATACCCCAAGCACTGCCACTGATCTCCCCCCTCAGCACTGCCACTGACCACCTCTCAGCACTGCCTCTGAGCCCATTAACTCCCAGCACTGCCACTGATCACCCCTCAGCACTGCCTCTGAGCCCATTAACCCCCAGCACTGTCTCTGAGCCCATCAACCACTAGAACTGCCACTGGTCACCCGCCCAGCACTGCCACTGAGCCCATCAACTCCCAGAACTGCCACTGATCTTCCCCCAGCACTGCCACTGAGCCCATCAACCCTCCAGCACTGCCACTGATCCCATTACCCCCCCACCACCACCACAACTGCCACTGATCCCATTAACCCCCTGCACTGTCACTCCCCTCCAGCACTGCCACTGATCCCCATCCCTCCAGAACTGCCACTGAACCCATTCCCCTCCCCCCCACCACCACTGCCAATTGATCCCATCTCCCCTCTCTCATCCCCACTTTCTCCTTCTGACCGGATCTACCATAAGATGTAAAATGTATTGAAAGATTAAAAATTGTTTTAACACATTTCAAAATGTTTGTTTACATTTATTTAAAATAGTGTCTGTGTGTGTGTGTGTATATGTATATATATATATATATTATATTATATATATATATATATATATATATATATATATGTATATACACACACATTCACACACACACACACGCGCGCGCACATGTGTTTGAGTTTTGGGGTGCACACCCTAATCCAATAGGCTGCGCACGCCTATGTATATATATATATATATATATAATATATATATATATATATATATATATATATATATACACATATGTCAGTCCATTTGCCATTGTTGTGGAATTTTATATGAACTATTTCCAGACTGGGCTTTCATCTGGTCAAATCATATTCAATTGCAGTGATTTGGAATTCAAAATGTATTTAGTCATTTGTTTATATCATTTATACTGTCTGGGAAGGACACTTACACTATTTTGCACTGTTCACATTTAAATTATTTCAAAATATTTTGCACGTCCTTCTATATAGCATAAGATAAGAAGGTTTATAGTACTTTATAAACACTACTACAGGCCAGTGGGCTTCATAGGTCTAACACCAACACATCATTTAATACGCACAAGGAAATATATTATCACCAACATAACACCCCCAGGTGTAATGTACTTCTAGAATCCATCTAGCAATCTGAGGTTCATTAATCAGGAATACCTCCTGGGACTATCAAGGAGGCTCTCTTTCTGTATAGGAGCATATCCACCTGAGGTATCCGACATCTGTTACTACACACTAAGCACATCATAAGGATTTCTGCACAAACACTATTGGCAAGTTCACTCGCTCATCCCACAGGCAGCGCCATCACCCCTTTATATAATTTAGCTTGATCACACACTCCTCCCTAGGGAGGTTGGCCAGGGGGGCAGCAGCTCACTTATTCACCTTAGCGCGAAAGTTATTATAATTTATTTAGCATCCTAATATGATATGTATTTTTTGAGTTAACAGTATTTTTTTTCCTATGTACTGTATACTTGAACCATACTTGTCTATTTGTAAGTTTAGAATACATTTGGCTCTCTCCAAACTGTTTGAAGCTTCCTGGATTGCTTTCTGTCCTTTCATGGGTGGGCTGCTATTAAAAATAACAAACATGTCATACTTACCTCCTCTTTGTAATGGTTTTGCACAGAACAGCCCGATCCACCTCTTCTTGGGTCCCTCACTGGTGCTTCTGGACCCTCCCTGGACCCTCCCTGCCGAGTGCCCCCACAGCAAGCAGCTTTCTATGAAGGATCCCAAGCTGAGCCGCTGTTAGGTGTGTCCATTCAGACACAGGGCAGTGGTTGGGCCAGCCCCCTTTATCTCCTCATTGGCTCAATGACTTTGATTGACAACAGCATGAGGCAATGGTGCCCCGATGCTGTCTCCGCCAATGAGGAGGGAGAGTCCCGGGCAACCAAGATTTTTGTGCAACATTGCTGGATCGAAATGGGCTTAGGTAAGTATTAGAGGGGCTGAGGGAGGCTGCTGCACACAGAAGGTTTTTTTATGTTAATGCAGGAATGCAACTCTATGTCCATAAGCACAACATATCCAGGACTATTTGTCAGCATGTTCTGATGGTTCAATAATGCATGGGCACTGTTAAAATTGCTCTCTTACACATTCAGGATTTCCAGGGTGAGATTCTACCAAGAGTTTCCGGTCACAAATGCACCCAACAAAGCTGGCAAGGTACAAGGATGCAATTGGTATATATGGGAAAAACTGCTCTTAGTGATCTAATTGTAATTGTGACACAACAGCAGCCCTCATAAATATGTATAAACGATAAAAATAAAAAAAAACAGATAAAGAAAAAATTATGCTTGTCAAAATAGTGATATATAATAAAGTCTTTCCTCAATATATTATCAGAGGATATAAACTGTTAAAGTCCTTCACATAATCCAAAACACATTATATGTTTAAAGTGATGAAATTGTCCAAACACCAGTTAATACTTAGGTGAAAAAGGGTGGTGTCCTTCCAATTAACAACAAGTATATCATCTCTTGCTCCCCAGGGAAAAGATAAGACAAAAATATCTTCTTACCAGATAATAAGACCTTTCAAGGCCTATACACTCATTAGTGAGTATTCACCTCTCACTTCAGGTATAAGCCATCTCAACTGTTCAGCCTGTTAAGGGACACCAGTAATGTATATATCGATCTAATAGGAGCCTCAGACCTGACCCTCTCCAGTCAGCAGGGTGATGATCTCCAGGGTGAGGTTTAGCATCCTCTCAGACAATGTCCTCATTGCTCATATGATCTATGCAAGTTCCTTTTTTCCAGGTGACACGCAAGTATCCACCTTCTTTTTACCTTTGGTGGATGTTCCTCAATGATGAAAAATGTAAAGTGGAGTTCCACCCAAAAATGTAACTTCCACTTTTTGGAATCCCCCCTTCGGTGTCACATTTGGCACCTTTCAGGAGGGAGGAGGGAGCAAATATATGTATAATACAGGTATTTGTTCCCACTTCCTGGCATAGATCACCACGCCACTTCCTGCGCCTACACTGTCCTCCCCTGCTGTCTTCTGGGAAACACACAGGTCCCAGAAGACAGCAGGGAACAGTGAGGACATGCTGCGCAACTCACTAATGTGCAGTAGGGAACCAGGAAGTGAATCCCCAAGGCTTCACTTCCTGATTCCCTCATCGAGGATGGCAGCGGGGCAGCCGAGAGCCAAGCGACTGATCGGCTTTGGCTGCCGACATCGCAGGCACCCTGGACAGGTAAGTGTCCATATATTAAAAGTCAGCAGCTGCAGTATTTGTAGCTGCTGGCTTTTAATATATATATATTTTTTTTTTAGCGGACCTCCGCTTTAAGTTCTGTTTTTTCCAGGTGACACACAGGATCCTCCTTCTCTTTACCTATGGTGGAAAGTCCTCAATCAAAGTCATTAAGTGCTGAAGGTGTGGGACCTGCATCCCCCACATTCCCACTGAGAAAAAGCCCTGGGCAGAGATAAGCAAGACAGACAAGTAACTTTTTCTCAACGGGAATGTGGGGGGGGGGTGCAGGTTTGGCACCTTCAGCACTTAATGGCTTTCATTTTTAATCATTGAGGATCGTCCAACAAAGGTAAAGAGAAGGATTCTCCTGTGTGTCACCTGGAAAAAAGGACTTTCCTTTTTCATCATTGAGGACCACCCACCAAAGGAAAAGGTAGAAGGAGGATTCTGCGAGTTACCTGGAAAAAAGGAACTTGCATAGATCACATGGGTAATGAGAACATTGAAGAACCAAAGTTGCATGTCTGAGAGGATGCTAAACCTCACCCTGGAGATCAACACCCTGCTGACAGAGATGATCGGGTCTGAGGCTTCTATGAGATCGATGTTTGCATCACTGGCAACCTTTAACAGGCTGAACAGTTGAGCTGGCTTATATGAATACTCACTAATGAGTGTATAGGCCTTGAAAGTTCTTATTATCTGGTAAGAAGATATGTTTGTCTTATTTATCCCCTGGGGAGCACTAGGTGATACACCTGTCCTTAATTGGAAGGAGACCACCCTTTTTATCCCCTAAGGATTAACTGGTGTTTGGACAAGGATGCTCTATATAAATGGAGGGATTGCCTACTGTAGGCCAAGAACAAAGTGAAACATTATTTCTTCTTACAAATGGAGTATTCAAAAAGCACACAGTGGACATTTTTAAACAGAGTTTTGTTGCATATATTTACTAAATATTCTACCTTTCCTGTAGTTCTTCTTTAGAAAGTAAAAACAAATGTAATCTCTTACAGCTTGGGTTATGGAATATGGGCATGTAAAGATGCTAGCTGTTTCTGAAGTGAACTGCAGGGCACAAAGCTATATTAAATAGATCTATATAACAGATTTCAGTAGCAATGATCTTTTAACAAGGACAGAGGGGCAATTTGGCTCTAGAATAGTTATAACGTTATGTATATCATAAGCTTGGTGTTGCACATTCAGCACATTAAAATCCACTGAATTAACATTTACTGATTAAATAGTGTACTTGGATTACCTTCATAATGTGCTAACAAGTCAGGGTTTTTTTTTTTTTTTTCTTCACACTTTTGTTCTTCTGTATACCTCTCAACAGCAGGGACATTCTATATAAAGAATAAAATGGAAACCGTGATTTCAATAGGTTTAAAGGTAAATGCTGACTACAGTCCTGCAAATGTAAGCACAGCAGTAACATCAGTTTTAAATCTGCATAAAAGTCGTCCAAACATAATATATATATATATATTTTTTTTGTTAGTGAGCAAGGATCCTATTTTGTAGGGAAAAGGTGACAGAGTAACTACAGGCATAGCCAGCGCTGTATCCTGGCCTAGGCCAACAAGGCACAGGCCTAGTTCAGCACTCTGCAGGGGGGCAGCATGGAAATAGTCCCTGCCGACTTGTGCTACACTGTTAGTGTAGTGCCAGTCTTATGGGCCGGACTAGGCTGAGAGGCAAATTAGTCCAGCGGCCCCATAAAGCGGCCGCACTGCTTCCGGTATGCGGGCGGTTGGCATTCCGCAACTGTGTGTGGGGAGGGGGGTGCAGCTGCTTCTGATTTTGACTGTCCTATCATCCTGGACCACAAACCTTCCTCACTGTGCTATATGTTTTCTTCTGCAGCATTGGCATGGTTATATCTTCTTAGTCCTCTCCATAAAATTATCAGAAAGTTGTGCTTAATGTAGAACTATAGGCAGCACTTTTTTATTTTCATTTGGTATAGAGTAAGGGAGGGTTATAGCCTCTGTCAGTTTATTTTTTTACCATCCCTGTCCCATTGCAGATATTTCCCTTCACTTCCTGCCCCACAGCCAAACAGGAAGTGAGAGGAAATCTATGCAAATTAAGGCAATTCATTGCCCCCAGGCCCTCAGAACTAGTGTCCCCACTCGAAAAGTGGCGGGTCTAGGACAGGTCTTAAACAAAAATGGGTGTGGCCTTGACAGGAAGGGGTGGGTCATATTTAAATTAGGGGGTGCACAAGTTTAGTCAGGCCTACGGCAGCACAAAACCTAAATACACCCCTGGGCATACCCCACTTTTAAGTGCACAATTGGGTTTATTTACTATCGCTGAAAAGTGCAGAATCAGGCTCACTTCTGCATAGAAACCAATGAGCTTCTAACCCAGCTTGTTCAATCAAGCCTGGTAATAAAACCTGGAAGATCATTGATTTCTATACAGAAGTGAGCCTGATTTTGCACTTTATAGCTATAGTAAATAAACCCCATTGTGTAAAAGTGGGGTATGCCTGTAATTTATAAAGACCAATAAGCTTACCCTTCTCTATTCCTACACACCACTGGAATTTGACTCCCCTATTGCACACACTAGAGCAACGCTGATTCCAGACACTGACCAAAAGGGGGAAATTGCAACTCAAGCCCAATTGGGTCCTCCCTATTTATTATTAAAATGCGGTTAGTTTGCACATCCCAGATAGCAAGGATAACGCGCCACACATTTGTGACAGTGTTGAATTGTAAGTCTTGTTATTTGCTGCACATTTTCACTGGCAAGTTTTAAACTTGCAGAGCACATGAAGTTCTCGTTTACACTTTGTAGCAAATTTGTGTGACAAGTCTCTAGCAAGAGCAAAATTGCACTGTTGAGTCTACGGCAAGAGATCTGCAAGTCTATACCATGAACATTTAGCCACAGTGACCCCTGTGGTGGGATGACTATTGCGCAACATAACTGAACTAGAACTTGCAGCAGAATGTTTGCAAAGAAAGTTGATCTGGAGTCATGCAATGCAGACTTGCTGCAATTGTGCAACACACCTGTGAAGCCTGACAAGCTTACAATGCATTTTTAAACTTGCAGCTCAATTGCTTGCTATCTGGCATACTGTACAGTAATGCATCAGTACTTCTTTCTGTGTACATGCTACACTAAATTCTGCAGTAAGGGTTAAAATACTTCTGCTAGTAGCACACAGAGAGCTGGACCATGCAAATCGCAAATTGCACATACAAGCAGCAGCTCTGGCTGTGTTTCGAAGAGAAAGACATGTAAGATTTTGCAAACCTTTCATTGAATTACCTGGAATGTATAGGTTTAAACTGAAAGTTCAATTGGGCTTTACTGGGTAAAGATCATGGAGACATACTGTAGCTGTAGTTGATAATGTCAGCCTGACATCAAGAACAATGCCTGAGTTATTATCCTCTCCTACCAAAAATAGTCTTGCATAGCAAACTAGCACCGGCAGTTATAAAAGCTCTAGGTAGCTGACTATGCTACTGCAAGCACAGAAGAGTGGACCTGCGGTAATACCATTGGCATAGCAGCTTATGTCATACTGACATGAATCCCACGTAATGTAGTGCTTGCACAAGAACAGTCAGTTACAGTCAGTCATGCAGAGCATTTGTGCCACATTAAGCTATTCTCTTTGTGGTAGACATTAGCAGTGCAAGCACTACAGGAAGTATGGGGAGAAATTATCTTCTAATGCTGCCCTATGACATTGGATGATTTGTACTAGAGATCACCCCCCCCCCCAGCCTTTTTTTTTCAGTAGCAATAAAATCAGAGACATTACATATATAGGAGTTTATTTACTAAAGGAAAATAGGCTGTTCCCTTTGCAAAGGAATTTTAAACTGTGCAATGGAATTTTCCCTTAACTTAATGAAGTAGGATACTTCTATTCTATCATTCAATCATAAGCAAAGTAAGAATTTTTTATTTATTTTTTATCCTCCTTGCATGTGATTGGGTATTTTTTTTTTTTTACCACCTTCACTATTCTAAGTGAAAATTCCTCTGCACAGTGTAGGTGATGAGCTCTGGATTTCTTCAGTACTTATGCCGCGTACACACGGTCGTTTTTTGCGATGAAAAAAAACGACGTTTTTTAAAACGTCATTTAAATTGATCGTGTGTGGGCAAAACGTCGTTTTTTGTCTTCAAAAAAACGACCAAAAAAAAATTCCAACATGCTTGAATTTTTTGTGTCGTTTTTTCAAAACGTCGTTTTTTTGTTTCACAAAAAGTCCACCGTGTGTAGCAAAAAACGTCGTTTAAAACGACGTTTTTCAATCCGCGCATGCCCAAAGCTAGTTATGAAGCGAGCTTCAATGGAAAAGTGTGGTGAACGTAACCTCGTTTTTTGTGAAAAAAACGATGGTGTGTATGCAACATCGTCTTTGAAAGTGACGTTTCAAAAACGTCGTTTTTTACTTCACAAAAAACGTCGTTTTTTTTCATCGCAAAAAACGACCGTGTGTACACGGCATTAGGCCAAGGACGCTGCTCTTATCAGATAACCTGACAGTAACATACATATTTTATAGAAAATTGTGGTCCTCTCCTTGTGTCCAAACATCCAATCCAGTAAAATGTTTTTTTTTTTTACACAGTTAATTCAAGATTTTCCTAGCTTGTGACGGAAAATATTGATTATATGAAGACAGGAGGCGAGTATCTTATGCATTAATCTTTCTTTATTAATGCTCACAGCAGAAACAAAACTGATCAGTATTCACGCTTTTCTAAAAATAACATGAAACAGAAAAGCTGAAACTTGAAAACTAGAAAGAAACTACGTTTCCCAGCAGTCCTTGGGTCTGTGACCCCTCACTCTGGCCTCTGCATATAAGGACTGCTCCTCCCCTTCTATTCCTCTTTCTTCATGCGAACTTCCAAACGAATTGAAAATGATTCACCAGTCTCTGGGTCCCCCAACTCACTTCGGACTTCGGGCTGGCCGGCCTTTTCTGAATCCCAGACGTTCCGTTGTACGCGGGGTAACATCGTCCCAACGGGGACCAACCGACAGCTTCTACGGCCAACCGGGCCTTTGGAAACGAAAACCATGTTAGAAGGAACGTGTCTTCGACCTTCCTGAACGCAGCGAACGTGTTTCAGTATCCTGTAAGAGAGTAGAAGGAACCATAATAGGTAGGGTAGGGAGGGAAGAAACTCGCCTCCTGTCTTCATATAATCAATATTTTTCCGTCACAAGCTAGGAAAATCTTGAATTATACCTCAGACAGGAGGCTCATATCTTATGCAAGTTCAAAGCTAGCATTCTTACAGAAAATGAAGACAATATACATCAGATTACCCCAAAGCGGCCATAGACACATGTGTTTCCGTGTCTGAAGTAAAAGGAGCGGAAAACGGTCTCCGAGGACCAGTCCGCCGCCAGTAGAAGATCTGACAGAGATCCCCCGGCCGAGACCACCTTAGTAGCCATTGCACTTCTAGTGGAGTGTGCGCCGAATTTAGTGGTATCTATCCCGCCACATGTCCATAGTCGACCTGACCCAGCGCGCTAGAAGTGGCAGAAGTCACCGGGCGATGAGGTTGGACGTAGGAAACCAATAATTGGGGCGAAGATGGAGAAACGAAGTTCGGCGGTACGCGTTTCATAGGCCTGCAGGCACTTGACGACACATAAGCGCGGACGATCCGAAAAGAAAGTATAGAATACCGACTGAATGCCGGGCTTGGTCCTACGCAATCGACCGAGAACCTAACTCCTAGGGGCGAAAATTGTCGCCTGGAAATATCCAGTGCTCTAACATCTGAAACCTTTTGGACCGAGATAAGACAGAGGAGGATCGTAAGTTTGTACGTGAGATGTTTGAGAGACAAGTCCTCATTGTCATCCCACGTGGATAGCATGTTCTAGGACCCTGGATACGTCCCAGGTTGATAGGTATTTGGGACGAGGAGGTCGTTTAAACTTGATACCTCTCATTAGTTTGCAAATGAGAGGGTGTCTACCCACCGGCAAGGCATCCACAGGGTGATGGTAAGCCGAAATAGCTGATCGATACACGTTAATGGAGCTGTACGCTCTACCGGTATCAAAAGCCTCCGCCAGGAAGTTCACTATAAGTGCTACAGGGGTATGTATCGGATCAGCCTGTCGTTGACTACACCAACGCACCCAGATTCCCCAGGCTGACCTATACGCCGATTCGAGTCCCGGGGGCCCAGGGCGAGAAGCTCTCTAGCTGACTGTGTAAAGGCCTCCGTCAGCGTCTGGCATCCTGAGACCAGGCAGGCTAGGAGGGTCAGAGAGCCGTCTGAAATTAGCGGGTGTATGTCTTTGGACGGGTGTGAAAGGAGGACTGGAAACGAGGGCAAGGACCCTGGGAAGGTCGATTACCATTTCCAACAGAAGAGGAAACCACGGTTGTGTTGGCCACCAGGGCACAATCAACACCAACCTTGGCTCCCTGGGTAGCGATCTGCAATAAGGTCCGGCATATCAGCTGGAATGGTGGAAACGCGTAATGCGTCCCCCCCCGTCCAGGATTGGCGGAAAGCATCCACCGCTGTTGCCGTTGGGTCCGGCCTCCAACTGAAGAATTGGGGCAAACTGATGGTTGAGTCTGGAGGCGAACAAGTCTATGGACAGTGGTCCCCCAGAGATGGATGATACTGATGAAGGTCGGCGGTTAGCCGCCACTCGCTGGAATCGGTAATGTATCTGGAGTTCCAGTCCGCCACGATATTGGAGGATCCCGGAATGTACTCCGCCATGGGGACGATATTCCTGGCCAGGCAGAAGTGCCATAATGCCTTTGGCGATATCCGCCAAAATTTTGGACCTGGTGCCCCCCAAACGGTTGACGTATTGTACCGCTGAAATGTTGTCCATGCGTAGCAATACGCAAAGTTTGATCTCTTTCGAGAGAAAACTCTGAACCCGCGAAGAGTGCCAGCTAGTAGCTCTAGGGCATTGATGTGTAGGAAGGATTTCCCTGACGACTGACCAGATCCTCCTGTTGAAATCTCTCCGAAATCTGAATCGAGCCCCACTTGCGTCGGATTCTAAGACGAGTCCGGATAGGAATTGAATGAAGATTGTCTTGCCGTTCCAATCGACGGCATGACCGAGCCAGCCACTTCAGTTCCGTCCTGGCCTCTGCGGAGAGTGGAATCTCGTCTGCATAACGGAGACCTTGTCTCAGTGGGAAGTGGTTTGAGGCGTTGAAGGGCTCTGTAATGGATGAGGGGGGCGGCCGGGAATACGGCGGCCTATAGGATGCGGCCAGGAGGCCCACTATTTCTGGCTATATACCGTAAAGATAGGGATTGCTTGCGCAGTACTGCTCTGATCTCTTTGCGGATCAGAGCAAGTTTTGCCTTGGGTAAACGCAAGACGCGGCCTTGGTATGTACTACCAGGAAACCGAGAAACTCCATGCTCTGGGATGGTGCTAGAATAGACTTCTCCATGTTGATTGAGGAAGCCTAGGTCCTGCAGGAGACGTACGGTCCCAGCCTACGTGGGTCTGAGATTTTGAGTTCGCAATGATAAGGATATCGTCTAGGTAAATAATCAGACGAACGGCCCCTGCTCCGCAACGCGGCTACCACGAGCTTGAGTAATTTGGTGAAGCACCATGGGGCCTTGATGACAGCCTGAACGGTAGGCATGTAAACTGCCACGTGCGATCCCACCATTTGAATCGGAGTAGGTGTTGTGACTCCGAATGTACGGGACTGTGAGATATGCATCTTTTAAGTCCACCTTTGCCAGCCCAATCCCCCGGGTGGAGGAGGGTCTCGGAGGCAATGGATACCCTCCATCTTGAAGTGACGGTATGTGACGTTTTGATTCAGGACCCACGGAGATTTATCACGGGGCGGTAACCTCCCCCCTTCTTTTTGGACTATAAAAAGACTGCTTATGAACCCCAGGGAGAGGGTCTACCTCTAGCACTGTGCTTGTTTGGAAATCAGTTCTCCCAACTCGTTGTCTATGAGTGCAATGTTCTGAGCAGTGAAACGAATGGGGGGGGAGGAATAATGCCCAGTTGAGGGCAGGACAAACAGTTCTATCTGGAACCCTGTGACTGTGTTTATCACCCATGCGTCTGCCGTCTGCCGTAATCGCAGACCAGGCGTGGATAAAAAAAAAAAAAAAAAAAACGTAGTCTTCCCCCTACAGAGGTGGAAAAACTTGGAGTTCAGAAGAGGACTTACCGGAGTATGGACGGGATCTGGGGTCACCTCTGCTTCCCACGTCCTCTCCATGGTCCTGCCACGTGTGTGGAAAGAACGGTGCGGGTTGTGCCACACGTGGTATAAATAGGAGGCAGGAGTCTGAGCGTAATGTTGCTGGGCGGGAGAGCCCTATTAAATGGTCTGGAGTAACCAGCTCGCGCCGGCAGAGCGGGCCCCTACCTCTGCCGCCCTAGCAAAAACCTTTTGGTTGCCTGCCCTTTTGAGGGACGATTGAGCTTATCGAGAACTATTGAATAGTCCAACGAATTTGTTAATGTCCCTAACAAGGGAGTCCCCAAATAGTAGGCCTTCAGCAGAAGGTCCCGGTTCGGTCTCTGCCAGGTGGGCCAGTTGTGGATCCAGGCGCATGAGGATGGAGCGTCTGCGCTCCGTGGAGCATGCCGTGTTGGCGTTACCTAAAAGGCATATGGCCCTCTGGGCCCACCCCCGAAGTTGTTGCACATCAACCTCTTGTGCTGAGGCAGCTGTTTGCTCAGACAAGTTAAGGATTTTTGTCAGTGGGCCCAACATGTCGAGGACCCGGTCCTGGATGCTCCTGAATGAGCGATCTATCCCCTTCTTGGGGAATTTCCCTGATTTGGCCAGGTACTTTAGATAAGACGGGATCAATGTCTGGTGTACATGCCACCTTACTGGGTAGGGAAGGGCGTGGGCATTCCGCCCGCAATTTATTTCGGTTAGCTCTATCCAGCGATCTGCGGGTCCAGAGTTCCACTGTATTGGGACACGTGGGGCAGGGGAGCCCAATTCTCCCGACCGCGGGTTGGTGAGATATGGCATCTGGATGGAAGAGAGGTTCTCCCAGAGCGTCTGTGATTGTATTGCCCTGAATATCAGGTTTGGCGTCGTGTGGGATCGCCATTGACCCCAGCACCCATATCATCATTGTCATCGTACTCGGACCCCGAGAATCCGGCTTCTGAGGACTCGTCAGACGAAATATCGTCTGAGTCGAGTACGTAGGAGTCCGGTTTGTTCCGCCTGGAGCGGATGTACGCCTCATGCATTGCCTGAACTGCCCTGAGGCTCAAGGGATGAAAGGTCCGGTGGGTGCGTGGGGTTGGCAATCCGGGTGAGGGAGAGCCTTGTGCACATTGTTTGCTTCCCCTGCCGGGGAGTCCTCGATATGAGCCAAATGCTTCCTCTTTTGGGAGGATTTCCCTCTTTTTACTAGAGGTTCTTCAATTACGGTGGGGGCAACCCTGGGGGTTTGTTGTGAACCCGAGGGTAACGCCACGGCTGCCATGGCAGCTTGCACAGACCTGGCTACCAGGTCCTGATTCTGTGCAGCGTTAAGCATGCATGATGGCTCCAGAGGCACTTCAGGTCCCTTCAAGGGACAGAGCGGTCCTCAGACATTGCCTTCTGGCAGTGCAGTTATAGAATGCTAAGTAACTGGGTGATGATAAATCACCACCTCAGATCCTGACCTATGGGAAGGAGGGGGCCTGCCAGGGAGAGGGGTACTACACCTGTTAGATGTTATATAAACGAATTAATGTTCAGTAATAAGCACTATGTTATAATAATAATTATAATAAGGTATACACAGGTTTTGTATGTACAAGTTAAAAGTAAAAGTAAAAGCAAAATTAAAAACCCTCACAGATTAACTAGCAGCAGTGCAATACTTATCTCTCTCCTGTGAGCAGAAAGAAAGAGGAATAGGAAGGGGAGGAGCAGTCCTTATATGCAGAGGCCAGAGTGAGGGGTCACAGACCCAAGGACTGCTGGGAAACGTAGTTTCTTTCTAGTTTTCAAGTTTCAGCTTTTCTGTTTCATGTTATTTTTAGAAAAGCGTGAAATACTGATCAGTTTTGTTTCTGCTGTGAGCATTAATAAAGAAAGATTAATGCAAAAGATATGAGCCTCATGAGTCCTCTCGGTATGAGTCATAAAGTAGCATATTAATATTATAAGAACAGTTATTGAGTTTTGGTAATAGGCATTTTTACGACTACTGATGATGTATGTTTGGAGCCTGAACCTTGCTAAATCTCTTTTATTTGATTAAGTCAGCTAAATCAGTATAAGCACACATTTCCCCTACTGATGAGCAAATGTATTCAGCCAAGAAAAAATCACGTCAACAATTCTTTTTTTTTTTTTGTATTATACAATGGTATAGTTTTACATAGAAAACTAACAGGGTATGGGCGGAAATTGTGTTTTATGATTACAAAGTTTTTAACTAATTTTATTACTCTTATAATTCTAATCTCTTTCTCTTCTTTTTAAGTAGTAAGTAAAGCAGAGCAAAAATAGAAGATTTCAAAGATCCTGTGGATTGGCAATAAAATAAAAGTCTTTATGAAACTGTAAACTTTCTATACAATACAGGAGTGCCCATGGTCAAACGACATAATGGACAGGTTGCATGTGTTCATTCGATGTGTGTCTAGCATATTTCACTGCTTGCATTCTGTCGTTCTGCCTAGGGTTTCACTGCTTAGTCTGCTGGACTCGCGGGTTCCCCTCATTCTACTGCTACCACTTCACTTATCACGTTCACTTTAGTTTTTTTCACTTTTTCTTTGGTTATTCAACTTTGTATACCTCATTCTGTCTTATGCTTTTTCACTTTTTGATCCACTAATGCGTTGTTACAAATTTGAGTTACATGTATCATGTCAAAAGGTAAGAAGGATGTGAGCTTCAACAGAAGGTTGCAGTGTGTGTAAAAATGAATACTAACTGAGCTCTAATTAAGTGAAAAAATGTATCTCTTGTCACAATGTTAACCCTAAATCAATAGTCTGAGAATGTGTACTTATTTTGCACACACGAACGGAAAAATCCCAATCAAAATATTCTGGATGCTTATTCTGTATCCAAATGTTAATTTTGGTAACACACTTTAGCCAGTATATTTTTTATTTATTCAAACCTCACTCAAATTCCCTTTTTAGTTTTTAAAAAGTTAAACAATTACAATGCCCAATTTTTACTTAAAGAGACCCTTTCAAAAGGGTCTCTCTGGCAGAGATAAAAGGGGCAGGTAGTATTGTTCAGCATCCCCAATCCAAGTGTGTCTGATGCTGCATCTCCGCTGCTGCATATTGGGGGTTTCACTGGCCACGTGTGGCTTTTTTGAGT